>CM012451.1:14800958-15179740 GCA_003999625.1 Oryzias javanicus
AGTGAACTCCCTTTCTTTGAGTAAAAAGCCGGATTCACAGCTTTCATGTGTGAGCACATGCACGTGATTCAGGAAAACCGTGTCTCTTGGGAGAACTGTCTCTCTGAGCTGCTTCAGAGTGGTATGAGCCGGTGGACACGGCTTTGCACAAATGCCGCTCCGTGAACTGAAAAGTCCAGAGAAACCGTGTAAAAATCACATAATTCATAATTTCAATCACATCCAAACAGAACAAAGACTGATCTTATTCTCAGATATTTAAAGGCAGGCAATGTGCATATGGCCTGCATGGATTTAGAAAATTATGAGCTAACAGGCTCTTAAAAATATTATTGATTTTAATGAAAGCACGTTCAGAGCATCATCTCGCTCTATACTAATCTTTGTTTGTTTACAATTATTTCTTCTTCTACAACTATTTCGGTATTTTAGACAGTTCTGCGCATGTCCAAATGATTGATTCTGATCAGCTGTGGTGGCGCATGGAAACGTTTGTTACAATCGGAATGAAGTTTTTCAAGGGCCATGTGCACAGTTCTATTCTATTCCGATCTTTGATCTGATCAAGGACATTTTGCACATGTAAACACAGTTTACATTCCTGGTTCAGACCCCTTTTCCTCTCTGTCTATCTGCGTCTCGGCTCATCAGCTTTATTCCTCTGTAGTTACCACAACTCTGTACATACAAACAAATTTGATAAAAATATATGAAAATCATTTTCTTCCCTCATTTGTGAACAAGATCCCACTATACCTAAGCTCATCCACCTGAGGCAGAAGCCCTCCACCCACCTGGAGAGGACAAACTACCTTTCTTTGTTGAAGAATCATGGCCTCAGACTTGGCAGTATTGACTCTCATCCTGGCCGTTTGTCACTCAGCCAAAAACCATTCCAGTGCATGACTCTCCTGCAGGTGGTTGGGCCCACTGAAGAGTGATCCCCCATCACTCCTTCTGGAATCTAACTGGAGCCTCTGGGAGGAGCGCTGGCCACCAGGCCCTGACCTGTGAGCCCCAACCCAAGCCTGGCTACAGGATGGGGCCCCAGTGACACCAATCAGGGCAAGATTTTGAAATCTTAGATTGTACTCCTCCTAAAGAAGTTCTGAACCGCTCTTAGTCTGGCTCGTCACTCAGGACCTATCTGCCATGGGCAACCCTACTAGAGGTAGAAGCCCCAGATAACATAGCTCCGGAGATCACTCGAGCACGCAAACCCCTCTACCACGGCAAGGTGGCGGCTAACAGAGGGGAAAAATGTAATATGGTAAATGGCGTTTACTTGTATAGCGCTTTCTACCTTCCTTCAAAGGCCCAAAGCGCTTCACAGTCACAGACCCATTCACCCATTCACCCATTCACACACACATTCATACACTGGTGGTGGCTCCGCTGCAGAACACTGGTGCCAACCTCCCACCAGAGGCAATTTAGGGTCAGTGTCTTGCCAAGGACACTTTGACATGGGCGTGCAAGGAATCGAACCCACTATCTTCCGATCATGAGATGACTGCCCTACCACTGCACCACAGCCGCCACATAATATAATATAATATAATATAATATAATATAATATATAATATATATAATATAATATAATATAATATCAATATATTAATATAATATAATATAATATAATATTGTATTATATTAGGGCAAAGGCTTTTTTTTTATTTACTTTAATTCATTAGAATAACCCCCACCCTCTACTTGTCATGGCAGCCCCTGCCTCTGTCCCTCCCACTGCTGCTGCTCCTCATCAGGTCGATCACCTGCACCTGTCCGTCCTCCTACATAAGTCTGCTTCCCTGCTCCAATCACTGCCGGAACGTCTTGCTACGCAGCTCGATTACCAGCCCAGATTACCAGCCTGCCTAAACCTCTGTTTTCTCCACGCTTAGGAATACAAGTTCATGCTCTGCTTACCTGCCTGCCTGCCTCCACGCCCCTGTGCATACACACGGTGTTTTCCGCGACAACGCTGCCACTCAGCTGGGATCGTCTTCCTGTTTTCCACCACGCTTCAAGCTCTGCTCAAGGCCAGTCAAAGGATCCTGCTGCCGCTATCTCCTCACGGATCGCTTTTTAAGACCGCCACAAGACTACAACAAAGTTAAGGACTATTCATCTCAGCTCCTTCATCTTTCCCTCTGACGGCACCCTCGTCTCCAGCTCCCCCTGTCGTCTGGCGCGTTACTGCGCCAAACCTGCTTGACTCTCCATCTACCAGCAATAATAAATATAAGTCCATTCCACTCCTGGGTCTGTTTTTTGGGTGGTCTTGTCACTAGCCCTGACAGAACGTTCCGGCCAGATGAACCCAAAGACAGCCCAAGAGTTCCAGTCTCAAGTGGAGGGAGCCTTCAGGAATTATGACGCGAGGATGGCAGAATTCACCACCAGACTTTGTGATATGACTGAGAAACTGTCAGCCTTGAGCTTATCACAAGGACGTACTACTACTGTTGCCATACAACCTAGGACTGAACCCATGATCAACCCTCCGGAAAGATATGACGGTAATCCCGCATTATGTCGAACATTCCTCTGCCAGTGTGAACTGAACTTTTCCCTGCAGGAGTCTGCTTTCCCTTCTGAGAGATCCAAAGTCGCCTACGTCATCTCTCTGCTGGTCGGCCGAGCCGCACAGTGGGCCACAGCTGAGTGGGCCCGAGACTCTGATGCCTGCTCTTCATACCGACGGTTTTCAGAGGAACTCAAAGAGGTTTTTGATCCTGTTAAACCCCATCAAGAGGCGGCTCGACAGCTAACGAGGATGCGTCAAGGCAAAGAGACAGTGGATGACTATATAATACGTTTTTCGAACCACCGCAAGCAGTAGCAGGTGGAACGAGGAGGCCCTCTATGACATGTTCTACGAGGGTTTATCAGACGCCGTCAAAGATGAGTTAACAGCTCGTGACCTTCCAAGGCGCATCAATGAATAATGACTCTGGCAGCCCGTATTGACAGGCGCATCCACGAAAGGGGAAGAGAGAGGCAAAGACCGTCCAGGGCCTTTCTGGAGCACCAGCCCAGTCCCCGTACCAGACCTTTCTCCTGTCCAGGACCCAGTTTGGAGGAACCTATGCAATTGGGCCGTACCAGACTCTCCAAGGAGGAGAGAGATCGTCGGTTCCAGCAGAACCTCTGTTTCTACTGTGGTTCCCCTGATCATCGCATTGACAACTGTCCAGTAAAAGGTCCGGCTCAGCACGAGAGGAGGAGACGTGTGTGAGCCTTCCTGTGTTTTCCTCCTCCAAGTCCAACCAGAGTACAAAGGCTTGTTTCCATGTAAAGAACCAGGTACACACTGACTCTGTGCTCATTGATTCAGGGGCTGACAGCAATTTCATGTCAGAGGAGATTGTACACAAGTGGGGGGTCAATGTTTCTCTACTGCAGCGTCCACTGTGTGTCAAGGCTATTGATGGCCACATTATAACCCACAGCTGTTTTGTAACTGAACCAGTGAAGATGCAGATCGACAACCATTTTGAGTTCGTCAGGTTCCATGTCATCAAGAACACTGATATTCCTGTCGTTTTAGGCTTGCCCTGGTTACAACACCATAACCCTCAGGTCGACTGGCGGTCGGGTCGGGTCCTGGTCTGGAGCGCGGACTGCCTCAATAACTGTCTTGGTGCTATGGAGACACCCTCACCATCTGACCAGGCCAAGATGTCTGTGGAGAGATACCCCGATCTCTCTAGAGTACCTGTTATATACCATGACCTCAAAGAAGTCTTCAACAAGGTAAAAGCCACCGCCTTACCTCCTCACCGTCCTTACGACTGTCCTATCGACCTTTTGCCAGGCTCTTCACCACCTCGGGGTCGTATTTATTCCCTCTCGAGTCCCGAAAGGGTGGCCATGGAGACCTACATCAAGGAGTCGTTGGCTGCTGGACTCATTAGGCCGTCCTCCTCCCCTGCAGGGGCTGGATTTTTCTTTGTTACAAAGAAAGACGGGGGTTTGAGACCTTGCATTGACTACCGGGGACTCAACGAGATCACTGTACGTAACCGATATCCTCTTCCACTTATGTCTTCTGCTTTTGAACTCCTCCAGGGAGCTAAATACTTCACCAAGCTGGATCTACGCAACGCCTACCATCTAGTTCGCATCAGGGCAGGAGACGAGTGGAAGACGGCTTTCAATACGCCTTCAGGTCATTTTGAATACCAAGTTATGCCATTTGGTCTGACCAATGCCCCAGCGGTTTTTCAAAACCTGGTTAACGACGTGTTAGGGGACATGTTACACAGATTTGTATTTGTTTACCTCGACGACATCCTGGTTTTTCTCGGTCAGAGGCAGAACATGTCCAACACGTACGCAAGGTTCTTCTGAGACTGCTTCAGAACCAGCTCTATATCAAGGCCGAAAAATGTGAGTTCCACGCCACTACTACTTCTTTCCTGGGTCTGGTCATCACTGAAGGCAGCGTCAAAATGGATCTGAGCAAGGTTCAGGCAGTGTTGGAGTGGCCAAGACCAGAGAATCGTAAGCAACTTCAACGGTTTCTTGGATTTGCTAACTTCTATCGCCGCTTCATCAAGAACTACAGTAAGATCGCTTCTCCTTTACATGCCTTAACATCATCTAAGATGGTTTTTTGCGTGGAACCAGGAAGCAGAGTCCGCCTTCCAAGAGCTAAAGAACCGTTTCACATCAGCTCCAGTGTTGGTCACGCCTGACCCCAGCAAACAGTTCCTCGTGGAGGTGGATGCCTCTGACGCTGGGATTGGGGCCATTCTCTCCCAACGCAGTACAGATAACAAGATGCATCCCTGTGCTTTTTTTTCCCGTCGCCTGTCTAGCGCAGAGAGGAATTACTATGTTGGAGACAAGGAATTGTTAGCCATCAAGGATGCACTAGAGGAGTGGCGGCATTGGTTAGAGGGGTCTGAAATCCCTTTTGTTGTGTTCACAGACCATAGAAACCTGGAGTACCTAAGAACCGCCAAAAGACTGAACCCTCGCCAGGCCCGCTGGGCCCTTTTCTTTAACCGATTCGCCTTTTCTTTGTCCTACAGACCAGGGTCACAGAACGTGAAGGCTGATGCCCTGTCCCGCCAGGAGGATTGTCCTTCAAGAGAAGTGTCCTCTGACTTCGTTTTGCCTGCCTCCGCTCGTCTCGCTGTGGTCAGTACTGACATCGAGGAGGAGGTACGGTCTGCAAATCAGGGTTCGCACTCTCCGTCTGCCTGCCCCACCGAGTGTCTCTATGTACCTGAAACTCACAGAGCCAGAGTCATGCAATGGTTCCATACTTCACGTCTGTTCTGCCATCCTGGTCAAAGGAGAACATTTACTGTCATTAGAAAACGTTTCTGGTGGCCTAACATGCGAGAAAACATCAATGAATATGTATCCTCCTGTCCAGAATGTGCTCAGGTCAAGGCATCGACGTCTTCGCCCGCTGGTTATCTACGGCCTCTGGCTGTCCAAGAAGACCATGGTCCCACATTTCAATGGACTTCGTCACGGGGCTTCCACCATCTGAAGGCAAGACGGTAATTCTCACCGTGGTTGACAGATTTTCAAAGATGGTGCATTTTGTTGCTCTTCCTGGACTCCCCACAGCCAAAGAGACCGCCGAGGTCCTGCTCCACAGTATCATCCGCATCCATGGCATTCCAAGAGACATAGTCTCAGACCGGGGACCCCAATTCACAGCCAAGTTTTGGGCGGAGTTTTGTCGTCTGCTTGGGGCCTCCGTGAGTCTATCTTCCGGTTTTCACCCACAGTCTAACGGCAATCTGAACGTCTCAATCAGCAGTTGAAGACCAGTCTCCGTCTCCTCTGTGCCCGTGAACCATCGTCATGGTCCCGCAATCTAACCTGGGCGGAATATGCCCATAACGCTCTTCCTTCATCTGCCACGGGGTTGTCCCCTTTTCAAGTAGTGTTCGGTTACCAACCGCCTTTGTTTGCCTCCCAGGAGGGGGAGGTCACTGTCCCTTCAGCCCACGCTTCCATTCGAAGATGCCAACTGGCCTGGCGCAAGGCACGACAGACTCTCCTGCGGACCGTGGACTCCTACTGTACCTCTGCCAATAGACGAAGAGTTCCTGCTCCCTCCTATCAGGTAGGCCAAAAGGTTTGGCTTTCCACCACTGATCTGCCTCTCCGGGTGGAGAACAAGAAACTGGCGCCACGGTTTGTTGGACCGTTTCCCATCTCTAAGGTGGTCAACCCGGTTGCAGTCCGTCTGCGTCTTCCTAGATCTCTTCATGTGCACCCGACCTTCCATGTCTCCAAAGTCAAGCCTGTCAAGACCAGTGTTTTTGTTCCCGCTCCTGTTGCTCCGCCTCCGGCTCGGTTCATTGATGGGGGTCCTGCTTACACGGTCAGGCGCCTGCTACGATCTCGCCGCCGTGGACGGGGTTTGCAGTATCTGGTGGATTGGGAAGGCTACGGTCCCGAGGAACGCTCCTGGGTGCCGGCGCGCTTCATCCTGGATCCGGATCTTATCTCACAATTCCACCGTGACCATCCTGACCAGCCCGCTCGACCGTCTGGTGCCGGTCGTTGAGGGGGGGGTACTGTCATGGCAGCCCCTGCCTCTGTCCCTCCCACTGCTGCTGCTCATCAGGTCGATCACCTGCACCTGTCCGTCCTCCTACATAAGTCTGCTTCCCTGCTCCAATCACTGCCGGAACGTCTTGCTACGCAGCTCGATTACCAGCCCAGATTACCAGCCTGCCTAAACCTCTGTTTTCTCCACGCTTAGGAATACAAGTTCATGCTCTGCTTACTGCCTGCCTGCCTCCACGCCCTGTGCATACACACGGTGTTTTCCGCGACAACGCTGCCACTCAGCTGGGATCGTCTTCCTGTTTTCCACCACGCTTCAAGCTCTGCTCAAGGCCAGTCAAAGGATCCTGCTGCCGCTATCTCCTCACGGATCGCTTTTTAAGACCGCCACAAGACACAACAAAGTTAAGGACTATTCATCTCAGCTCCTTCATCTTTCCCTCTGACGGCACCCTCGTCTCCAGCTCCCCCTGTCGTCTGGCGGCGTTACTGCGCCAAACCTGCTTGACTCTCCATCTACCAGCAATAATAAATATAAGTCCATTCCACTCCTGGGTCTGTCATTTTTGGGTGGTCTTGTCACTAGCCCTGACACTACTTTCCCTTTGACCCTTTTTCTAATATCCCCCTACCTCTCTTGTATATCCATGTAGAATAATATTAAGAGTAAACAATAAAAACAAAAATAAACAAAAGTACAAAAATTTTTTTATGACCAAGCTTAAATTTCTTGTCCTACAAGATTTTAAAGAATTGTCCAAAAGTTTTTTTTTTTTTATTCTTTTTCTTTTGTTGATAAAAAAGCACTTTTTTCAAATGGCGGCTTTTTGGTTGGTTTTTCTCCATAGCAACCATTTTATGTTTTGTTCGTCTGAGGTCACGAGCAGTTTGACGTCAAGATCATAAGGATCGGAAAAAGTACACTTTGGATTACCTTAGCAACGGGGGTTATTCACTAACCAGCCCACATTCTTATTTGGTCATATTCTATGTTATTTTGCCTGTTACAGCTTAAGGCAGGGATCAACATATTAAAGTCCCATAGGAATGCATTGAAGTATGAGCGTGTGTTAAGACTACGCACGCACGCGCCTCCGCACGGGCCGCAGCCGCCCTTGACAGTGACCTTTGACCCCAACTCACTTGCTTAGCACTCACTGTGGAAACTAAGTCCCTCCCTATGCTTTCTGTATAGCTGGTCTGAGATGAATGTGAGAAATTGATTAAAAAATCACTTTTTTCAAAATGGCGGCTTTTTGTTGGTTTTTTTATCTCCATAGCACCATTTTATGTTTTGTTCGTCTGAGGTCACGAGCAGTTTGACGTCAAGATCATAAGGATCGGAAAAAGTACACTTTGGATTACCTTAGCAACGGGGGGTTATTCGCTAACCACGCCCACATTCCTTATATGGTCATATTCTATGTTATTATGGCGTTACAGCTTAAGTCTGGGGTCAACATATTAAAGTCCCATAGGAATGCATTGAAATATGAGCGTGTATTAACACTAGGCCACTTTGCGAGCTCGCCACGCCCACGCCGTTCAAAATCTATAGCTTGTGACACCATTTTTCTTTTGCCAATGACTTCCCATTGATGCCAAAAGCGTTAGAAAACAATTGAAAAAAGTCCCTGCAAGTGAAATGTGATTGAAGCTAATGCTAACGCTCCTTTTTTCGTAAATTCAAGATCTCGGCCACTTCCCAGGTCAAGGTCAACGAAACTTTGGGGGTTGTTGAAGACTCGTGCTAGCGGCGTGTGGGTCAAATTTCGTGACAATCGGACAAACCAAACGTTCGTTTCACCTCTCTGAAATCCAAAATTTTCAGATTTTCGAAACAAAATGGCCGCAAATAGGTCGTGGAGACATCATAATAATGTAAAAAATAGCCATGGTTATATCCAAAGGTATGTTGGTTTCGTTTGCGAAATGCGAAATAAAAAATTGAAATTGTGAGTCAGCACTTTTTTTCGCGACGGTTTTTGCGTACCAGAGGCGCACCGTACGCATTTCGGTTTCGTAAGTTATGTCATTTCGTGCAGCTTGGCGCTCCGACGCGTGAATACCACTTTTAGGCAAATCGGGCAAAAATATGTTCGACCTAGCTAAAACCGTGTCAGTCGCGACCTTGCAACATGCACGCCATTTCATATTCTACAACTTCTAATTGCAACATTTTTCCCCCAGTAGGTTCCCATTAATGCCAACTAAGTTACAAAACAGTCGACAAAACCCCCTAGGAGGTATTTCTTTTTGTAGTCGTAGAAACGTGCTTTTTTCGTTAATTTCAAGATGGCGGCAACTTCCCAAGGTCAAAGGTCAATCAAACTTTTGGGTGTTTGTAGTCTCGTATTGGGACATGCTTGTGAAGTTTCGCGAAAATCGGACAAACAAAGTGTGTTTTCCCATATTGTTAAAAACGTGAAAAACGCCATTTCTCAGTTTTCGCCGCACATTGCCGCCAAGGCGTGGGACGTTCTGGCCATCCATAATGATTTCAAATGTTTTGGGCTTATCCCCGACACGGGTCACTGGCCTTTTTTTTCGTATTTCGAAATATTTTTTTTTGGCCCATAAACGTTTTTGGCCATTCATTTTTTTCGCGGAAACGCTCGCCAATGATTCATCGTTTTGGGCGGGGTAACGCGCACTATGCCAAAAATTCATTTTCAATTTTCCCTAGGTGTGGTCGATTTTGAGGTACTTTTCGTTCATGTGGCGGGGGTGTAATTTTGGCTCAAAGTGCAGATAGATAAAATAATAATAATAATTAAGCGCAAGCGGCGTTGGATGGCCCGCAGTCGTTACCCCGCCCTAACCTCGCCGCCTGCCCTCCCTCTCCGCAACCAGCCTCCCCCTCGCAGCCGCCCTCTCCCTCCCGCTCGCCCACGCGCCCGCCCGCCGCCCGCCCCTACGCACCACTGCCTGCCTTTGGCGGTGACCTTTGACCCGAAACTCACTTGCTTAGCACTCACTGTGGAACCTAAGTCTCTATGCTTTTCTGTACAGCTGGTCTGAGATGAATGTGAGAAATTGATTAAAAAAAGCACTTTTTTCAAAATGGCGGCTTTTCTGTTGGTTTTATCTCATAGCAACCATTTTATGTTTTGTTCGTCTGAGGTCACCGAGTTTTTGACATCAAGATCATAAGGATGGAAAAGTACACTTTGGATTACCTTAGCAACGGGGGGTTATTCGCTAACCACGCCCACATTCTTATATGGTCATATTCTATGTTATTATGCCAGTTACAGCTAAGCTGGGGTCAACATTTAAAGTCCATAGAAATGCATTGAAATATGAGCGTGTATTAAGACTACGCCACTTTGCGAGCTCGCCACGCCCACGCCGTTCAAAATCTATAGCTTGTGATACCATTTTTCTTAGCAATTGACTTCCATTGATGCAAATCGTTGAGAAACGATTGAAAAAGTCCCTGCAAGTGAAATGTGATTGAAGCTAATGCTAACGCTCTTTTTTTCGTAAATTCAAGATGTGGCCATTCAAGGTCAAAGGTCAACGAAACTTTAGGGGTTGTTGAAGACTGTGCTAGCGGCATGTGGGTCATTTCGTGACAATCGGACAAACTAAACGTTCGTTTCACTCTCTGAATCCCAAATTTCAGATTTCGAAACAAAATGGCCGCCAAACCGTAGGTCGTGGAGACATCCATAATAATGTAAAAAATAGCCATGGGTTTATCAACAAAGTATGTTGGTTTCGTTTGCGAATGCGAAATAAAAAATTGAAATTGCTGAGTCAGCACTTTTTTTTCGCGACGGTTTTTGCGTACCAGAGGCGCACCGTACGCATTTCGGTTTCGTAAGTTATGTCATTTCGTTCAGCTCGGGCTCGGACACGTGGATGCCACTTTTATGCAAATCGGGCAAATATGTTGACTAGCTAAAAGTGTCCGTCGCGACCTCACAACATGCACGCCATTTCATATTCTACAACTTCTAATTGCAACATTTTCCCCCAGTAGGTTCCCATTAATGCCCAACTAAGTCACATAACAGTTTGATAAACCCCTAGGAGGTATTTCTTTTCGTAGCTCGTAGCAAACGTGCTTTTTTCGTTAATTTCAAGATGGCGGCACTTCCTGAGATCAAAGGTCATCAAACTTCTTGGGTGTTTGTAGACTCCAGCTATGGACATGCTTGTGAAGTTTTGCGAAATGGACAAACAAAAGTGTTGTTTTCCATATTGATGAAAACCGTGAAAAACGCCATTTTTCAGATTTCGGCGCCACATTGCGCCAAGGCGTGGGTCGTCTGACCATCCATAATGATTTCAAATGTTCTTGGGCTTATCCCCGACACGGGTCATTGTTTTTTTGCGTATTTCGAAATATTTTTTTTTTGCCATAAACGATTTTCGGCCCATTCATTTTTTTTTTTAAAACGCTCGCCGTGATGTCATCGTTTTGGGCGGGGTAACGCGCACTATGCCAAAAATTCATTTTCAATTTTCCTACGTGTGGTGCGATTTTGAGGTACTTTTCGTTCATGCGTGGGGGGTGTAATTTTGGCTCAAAGTGCCAGATAGATAATAATAATAATTAAAGCGCAAGCGGCGTTGGATGGCCGCAGTCGCTATCGCCCTCTCCTGCCGCTCTCACCTTGCTGCACCCGGCGGACAACGCCGCGCACGCACGCCGGCAACGCACACGCTATTGTTGGCACGCACGCACGCGCCTCCGCACAGGCCGCAGCCGCCCTTGGTGGTGACCTTTGACCCCGAACTCACTTGCTTAGCACTCACTGTGGAACCCTAAGTCCCTCCCTATGCTTTCTGTATAGCTGGTCTGAGATGAATGTGAGAAATTGATTAAAAAAGCACTTTTTTCAAAATGGCGGCTTTTCTGTTGGTTTTATCTCCATAGCAACCATTTTATGTTTTGTTCGTCTGAGGTCACCGAGCAGTTTGACGTCTAGATCATAAGGATCGGAAAAAGTACACTTTGGATTACCTTAGCAACGGCGGGTTATTCGATAACCACGCCCACATTCCTTATATGGTCACATTCTATGGTATTATGCCTGTTACGGCTTAAGTCTGGGATCAACATATTAAAGTCCCATAGGAATGCATTGAATTATGAGTGTGTACTAAGACTACGCCACTTTTGCGAGCTCGCCACGCCCACGCCGTTCAAAATCTTTAGCTTGAGGTACCATTTTTCCTTTGCCAATGACTCCCCATTGATGCCAACGGCGTTAGGAAACTATTGAAAAAAGTCCCTGCAAGTGATATGTGATTGAAGCTAATGCTAATGCTAATTTTTTTGTAAATTCACGATGTTAGCAACTTCCCAAGGTCAAAGGTCAACGAAACTTTAGGGGTTGTTGAAGGCTCATGCTAGTGGCACGTGGGTCAAATTTCGTGACAATCGGACAAACTAAAGGTTCGTTTCACCTTTGCGAAATCCCAAATTTTCAGATTTCGAAACAAAATGGCCGCCAAACGGTAGGTTGTGGAGCCATCCCACAATAATGTAAAAAATAGCCATGGTTATATCCAACAAAGTTATGTTGGTTTCGTTTGCGAAATGCGAAGTAAAAAATTGAAATTGCTGAGTCAGCACTTTTTTTCGCGACGGTTTTTTGCGTACCAGAGGCGCACTGTACGCATTTCGGTTTCGTAAGTTATGTCATTTCGTTCAGCTTGGGCCTCCGGACGCGCGAATACCACTTTTACGCAAATCGGGTAAAATATGTTCGACCTAGCTAAAACCGTGTCCGTCGTGACCTCGCAACATACACGCCATTTCATATTCTACAACTTCTAATTGCAACATTTTTCCCCCAGTAGGTTCCCATTAATGCCCAACTAAGTCACATAACAGTTGATAAAACCCCCTAGGAGGTATTTCTTTTCGTAGCTCGTAGCAAACGTGCTTTTTTCGTTAATTTCAAGATGGCGGCAACTTCCCAAGGTCAAAGGTCAATCAAACTTCTTGGGTGTTTGTAGTCTCCGGCTATGGACATGCTTGTGAAGTTTCGTGAAAATCGGACAAACAAAAGTGTCGTTTTCCCATATTGATGAAAACCGTGAAAAACGCCATTTTTCAGTTTTCAACGCCACATTGCCGCCAAGGCGTGGGTCGTCTGGCCATCCCATAATGATTTCAAATGTTCTTGGGCTTATCCCCAACACGTGTCATTGGCCGTTTTTTGCGTTTTCCGAAATATTGTTTTTGTCGTCCCATAAGCGAAAATCGGCCCATTCATTTTTTTTGCGGGAACGCTCGCCATGATGTCATCGTTTTGGGCGGGGTAACGCGCACTATGCCAAAAATTCATTTTCAATTTTCCCTACGTGTGGTGCGATTTTGAGGTACTTTTCGTTCATGTGGCGGGGGTGTAATTTTCGTTCAAAGGCGCAGAAATTTTACGTTTTTTCACTCTAAGCAAAAACAATATGGTCCTTGCAGTCAGTAGACTGCTGCTGCGGGCCATAATAAACATTGCAAAAACAATATAGAAAAATTTGCTCTAGGATGAGGGGCGTCGCTGTGTTTCTTTTTTGTCCTGCTATACACTGGTCGGGTCCGTTGGGCTAGGCCGGTTCTTTGAGGCCTTTTTTTGGGCTTTTTACGTTTTTTCACTCTAAGCAAAAACAATATGGTCCTTGCAGTCAGTAGACTGCTGCTGCGGGCCATAATAATAAACAATGCAAAAACAATATAGAAAAATTTGCTCTAGGATGAGGGGGCGTCGCTGTGTTTCTTTTTGGTCCTGCTATACACTGGTCGGGTCCGTTTGGGCTTAGGCCGGTTCTTTGAGGCCTTTTTTGGGCTTTTTACGTTTTTTCACTCTAAGCAAAAACAATATGGTCCTTGCAGTCAGTAGACTGCTGCTGCGGGCCATAATAAAAATGCAAAAACAATATAGAAAAATTTGCTCTAGGATGAGGGGCGTCGCTGTGTTTTCTTTTGGTCCTGCTATACACTGGTCGGGTCCGTTTGGGCTTAGGCCGGTTCTTTGAGGCCTTTTTTGGGCTTTTTACGTTTTTTCACTCTAAGCAAAAACAATATGGTCCTTGCAGTCAGTAGACTGCTGCTGCGGGCCATAATTACCTCCCGTTTATGATAAATGTCTGAACATAAAAAAAGAGGTACTCGAGTGCAAAAAATGCATTAAAAAAAATCTAAGCTGTCCTCCTAACCCATGTCATTTGCTATGACCAGCATATGTGGTGTATTGTAATACTGCATCTAACTGAAAAAGAAAAAACTGTCAGATTTCGTCCGGGTTCAGAAGGATCGCCGTGCGCTGTAGGTCAAATTCTTAAAGGTGGGGCATGTTGAACTCTGGAAAATGTTTAGTCAAGTCCAAATATGGTGATGACGGAATCAAATTAGGCAAGAACTAGACAAACTTTTACAATAATTTCACACAATTAACCTTAATCTTCAATATTCTTCAAGAGATTTTTAAAGAAAAAGCGAAAACACAAAAAACTATTCTGAGACCTGTAGCAAAAAATTATACTCAAAAACATTTGTTAAAATGTGTGATCTAATTAAAATGTAACTAATTAATAATAATTCATCTTTAAAATAAATGTAAAAAAACTTTCTGAAAACCCTGAGAACATAAATCTGAAAACAGACACAAAAAACTAAAAGAATCATTGTGTTTTACATGTTATTTTGAATAAAACACGTATGTTTCGACATCCGCCTGTTTTTAGGTGTAAAACTCTCAAAGCGCCACAGGCTTCATTTCACACAATCCATCTGTAAAAAGGGGTTAAAATGTGTTAATGTTAAATTGGAAAGTCTGTGTCGCTTCCTTAGAAAAAAAACCTGTGAAGATGGGGTTGAAACTATGTGGAATTGTTTTCACACATACTTATGTGTTGCATCCAGAAGGAAAAACATCTGTTTTGTTTGAAAAAAACATATAGTCTGAGTCCTAAAGCACTTTAAGCTTAGTGATCCTGTTGAAAGAGCAAAAATAATTAAAGCCACAAGCGGCGTTGGATGGCCCGCAGTCGCTACCCGCCCTCTCCCTCGCCGCCCTCTCCCTCGCCGCCCTCTCCCTCATTACCCGCCCTCTCCTTCGCCGCACCAACGCCGCCGCACCAACGCCGCCGCACGCACGCGCCGCCGCACGCACGCGCCGCCGCACGCACGCGCCGCCGCACGCACGCGCCGCCGCACGCGCCGCCGCACGCACGCGCCACCGCACGCGCCTCCGCACTTTGACCCCGAACTCACTTGCTTAGCGCTCACTGTGGAACCCTAAGTCCCTCCCTATGCTTTCTGTATAGCTGGTCTGAGATGAATGTGAGAAATTGATTAAAAAAGCACTTTTTTCAAAATGGCGGCTTTTCTGTTGGTTTTATCTCCGTAGCAACCATTTTATGTTTTGTTCGTCTGAGGTCACCGAGCAGTTTGACGTCAAGATCATAAGGATCGGAAAAAGTACACTTTGGATTACCTTAGCAACGGGGGGGTTATTCGCTAACCACGCCCACATTCCTTATATGGTCATACTCTGTTATTTTGCCTGTTACAGCTTAAGTTTGGGATCAACATATTAAAATCCCATAGAAATGCATTGAAATATGAGCGTGTACTAAGACTACGCCACTTTTGCGAGCTCGCCGTTCAAAATCTATAGCTTGTGGTACCATTTTTCCTTTGCCAATGACTTCCCATTGATGCCAACGGCGTTAGGAAATGATTGAAAAAAGTCCCTGCAAGTGATATGTGATTGAAGCAAATGCTAATGCTAGTTTTTTGGTAAATTCACGATGTTAGCAACTTCCCAAGGTCAAAGGTCAGCGAAACTTTAGGGGTTGTTGAAGACTCATGCTAGCGGCATGTGGGTCAAATTTCGTGAATATCGGACAAACTAAAGTCTCGTTTCACCTCTCTGAAATCCAAACTTTTCAGATTTCGGAACAAAATGGCCGCCAAACCGTAGGTCGTGGAGACATCCCATAATAATGTAAAAAATAGCCATGGGTATATCCAACAAAGGCATGTTGGTTTCGTTTGCGAAATGCGAAATAAAAAATTGAAATTGCTGAGTCAGCACTTTTTCTTTCTACACGCGAGTGACAGACGACTTTTGACACATGGGGGCGGAGACAGAGGCTCTCTTCTGATTGGCCTATTTTGTACACTGGAGGTTTACGTTTGCCCAGTAGATGGCAGTATTGCACGCTGTGTGCCATCCGCCATTAAACCAGACAAGAAGAAGCAGATGACCTGACCATCTTGGACCCAGCTGGAGAACCTTTGCGCCATGCCGCACGACGCCACGTCATGCCAGATGGGGTTTCCTGTAGCCGTCTTCACCTCTGTCGTCATCCACTCGTTCCGTTCCTGAGGGGGGACTGTTGGGGCCATCCGTTCCTGTTCCTGTGGAGGGTCGCCGGGACCGCTCCTCTTCATGTTCCTGTTCCTGAGGAGGGTCGCCGGGACCGCTCCTCTTCATGTTCCTGTTCCTGTGGAGGGTCACCGGGGCCGCTCCTCTTCATGTTCCTGTTCCTGAGGAGGGTCGCCGAGACCACTCCTCTTCATGTTCCTGTTCCTGAGGAGGGTCGCCGGGGCCGCTCCTCTTCATGTTCCTGTTCCTGTGGAGGGTCGCCGGGGCCGCTCCTCTTCATGTTCCTGTTCCTGTGGAGGGTCGCCGGGGCCGCTCCTCTTCATGTTCCTGTTCCTGAGGAGGGTCGCCGGGGCCGCTCCTCTTCATGTTCCTGTTCCTGTGGAGGGTCGCCGGGACCGCTCCTCTTCATGTTCCTGTTCCTGAGGAGGGTCGCCGGGGCCGCTCCTCTTCATGTTCCTGTTCCTGAGGAGGGTCGCCGGGGCCGCTCCTCTTCATGTTCCTGTTCCTGAGGAGGGTCGCCGGGGCCGCACCTCTTCATGTTCCTGTTCCTGAGGAGGGTCGCCGGGGCCGCTCCTCTTCATGTTCCTGTTCCTGAGGAGGGTCGCCGGGGCCGCTCCTCTTCATGTTCCTGTTCCTGAGGAGGGTCGCCGGGACCGCTCCTCTTCATGTTCCTGTTCCTGAGGAGGGTCACTGGGACCGCTCCTTCCTGTCCCTGAGGATGGTCGCCGCTCGTCCCCCTAGGCCAGGGGTGGGCAAACTACGGCCCGGGGGCCACATTTGGCCCCTTAAGCTACTTAATCTGGCCCTCCAAATTGAAATACATTGAATCAAAAATCCTAATTATTGTTTCATTTTCATTGTATTTCTGGTTTCTTCTCATGAATGGTGTTGTTTCTCTGGCGTTGATGTGTGTTTTTTCTGAGTCAGAAGGTGATTTTTCTGATTTCTTTGAGTTCACATTTTCCTCTGAAGAACATCAACCCATTGGATCACCAAAAAGAGAACAAAAATCAAAATTTAGAAATTAAAATTCCCAAATTTTCTGTTTTTAAATGAATGTATGTAATTTTAATCCAGATTAAAGCATGTTTTTCTCTAAATTCCATATTATCTTTTTAGTTTATGAGGTTCATTATCAAATGACTCCTTCCATCTGCTCCTTGTCCGGCCCTTATGCCAAATTTTAGAACCCTTTGTGGCCCACAAATCAAAAAGTTTTCCCACCCCTGCCCTAGGCTGTTTCTGGTTCTGGAGGAGGGTTGCTGGGACCTGTCCCTTTCATGTCTCCTGTCCCTGGGGAGAGTCACCAGGACCGCTCCTCTACACGTCTGTTCCTGGAGGGTTTTCAATACCCCTCACATCCGTCTGGCTCCAGGATCCCTGTTTTCTGGACTTGTGTTTTTGTTCCAGGTCCCCTCGTCACAGGTGTTAGGGCATCTGGGATCTGCCCTTTTGGGGAGGGGTACTGTCATGATCCAGTGCTTAGGTTTTGTCATGTTCTGTTTTCCCTGTCAGTCTCACCACATTCAGGTTAATCATCCACAGCTGTCTTCATTTAGTCAATCATCCTCAGTGTATTTAAGTGTCTGGTTTTCAGTTTCTCTTTGTCGGATCATCTGCTCCTCTACGTTCTGTCACGTCACTGGTTTGTTCTCCTGGTTTTGTCCTGTTTAAGTTGATTTAGTAAATGTTTATGTTTCTGCCACCAAGTCTGGTCTCCTGCATTTGGGTCTTCACCACAATCCCTGACAATATCTGGTCAAGTGTGTCGGTGGAATTTTAAGAATGGGGTGAAAAATCTCTTGATTATACAAAAATGTGGCAATTTTTATCTGTTACTCTGAGATTTTTATTGCATTTTCTGAAGTATCACACACCACATGACAGCACAGCTTGGCAGAGACGCGCAGGAGGTGGGTGAATGAAGAGCAGCCAACACAACAGATCAAGAGTAACCGAAGAAAAATCAATATCTCATTTTTTGTTGGCAAACATCCTCACAAACACTGTTGAATCTCAAGTAGAGATTTGGATTTTCTCTCCGTTTTGCATTCCCAGGGAAATTGATTATGTTTTTGCTCTCTGGTCTTTCCAGAAACTGTCCAAGAGATTCATCTTTAACAGCACTCGTGCTTCTGTGAGCGTTCTGCTTTTCCTTTTAGTTGATTAAAATCTGATTACGAGTAGAAATCGGACAAATCTGAGAATTTCAATAACAATCACTGCAGCTCTGCCAGCCTTCACCCCATCATTTTATAGAACTTAACTTTGTTAAGGAGGTTTTCCTGATTATGTGACAGATTAAATCCATTTTTATACTGGAAAAATGCACAATAGTAACATTAGTTGAAAAGGAAAAATGTTGAATTCTACATTCTGATGGAACAACAGAAAAAAGGGAACATTTACCCTTTTTTGGGTGGTAAAAGAAATAATTGTATTAAGTGTGTAGAAATGATTCAGTGAGATCTAATTAGAGTTCATGTACATGTATTTTTTAATGGAGGTTCACCACAGAATGTTGTGAGATGTTTTTCTTTAGGATGTCAGACTTGTGAGGGCCACAAAACTGTTTTCTTCTCCAGTGTGGGTCATTTCGCAGGCTAACAGAAAACTATAACAATCACAGCAATAAACGCAAACCTTTACAGTTTTCCAAAAAGCTGCACAGCTAAATTAAAAAAGAAAAATGTATGTAATCTTCAAAGAAAAAAAGTAATACCTAAACATTTTAAAAACTAGATATATAGCATTACCCGTGATAATGTTAGTGTGAATGCTGCAAGCTAAATTTGGCTGTTGAAGATGCTGAAATTGATAACTAAAAACGCTGAAGCTAATAGCTGGAAATACCGAAGCTGATAGCTAACCAAAATATTATCAAAATGCCAAATTAGCCTAAAAAATTGAAATCAATACTAAATAAGCCAAAACAGCTAGCATGTAGCTGAAATATTAGATAAACTAAAAAATAGTCTAAACAAGGGAAAAAAGGTCAAAATTAGCCAGTTAGCATGTAGCTGAAATAGTAGCTGAATGCCAAATTCTCAAAAAAAAACCAAAAAACAAAAATCAGATATGATTTCTATTTTAGCCAAAACAGCTAGCATAAAGCTAAAATATTAGCTTAACTCCATATTAGCCTAAAATACTGAAAAAAGCCTAAATTAGCCATAACAGCTAGCATGTAGCTGAAATATAAGCTCAATACCAAATTGGCTTAAAAAAACTGAAAAAAGCTAATAGCCAAGACAGATCGTCTGGACGTCTCCAATATAATTTTTTAAGGATTTTTTTCTTCTCAAATTCCCAATTTTTCAGTAATTTCAGTCATTTAGGATATTCTCGTGTTTTTATTTACCATTTTCTTAGATAAACAATGGTTGAAAACAAAAGAAACCTACTCTAATTTATCATGTTTTATCATATTTGGATCTATTTTTTGTGAGAGATACTTTTATTGGTCATATTACATCAGGTAAAAATCACCTGACAAAAGTGATGATATGACTTTTATAGTCAAATTTTTCTAGCGACAATGAGTTATTTGTTCCTTTTGAGGATTAAGATTGAAACTTATATTTTAAACTGAGTGCCTATGATCACTTGTGCAAGTATGTTGAACAGGTTTATTACCATAAAATGTATTTTTACTTTAAAATATAAAAACAATAGTTCCCATAAAAAAATGGTTTTTAATTATTACATTTTTCACTTAAGGGCTGCATTTTTTATTTTCTTATGTTTTTACTGTAGGATATGACTTTTTAAAAAAATCCCCCAAAATTTGGCAAAACAAAAAACCTGAGCCAAGACGTGTAAGATCAATGCAGGAAATTCAGCCAATCATTCACCTGGAATACACCAAAAAGATTGTTTTAATTTCCGTTAAAACATCAATATTGGATTACAGTTGAATCAGCCGACTAAGAGCTGATGCGGACCAGGAGAATTCGACTGTTTCATTATAACAAAGCATCATCAGGGCCTCTGGGGTTGCTGTCCATGGTGCTGATGCGACTTGATTTCTTCCTGAAATTTAATGAAGCGCGGGTTCGTATGATCTTAGTGTGGTTTATTTGTATGTGTTTTACGTCAGTGACCCTCAATGTACATCCATGAATGAGAGACACATGAAATACTAATGAATTACAAGACCAAAATTACATACATGGCACAAAATGTATGAAGTGACATTGTGACAAAATCATTTTCACAAAGGATTTTAATGATGTCAGCCTATTATCTTCTGTCCTTATTTATTTATTTTATTTAACATTTACTCAACAATAGAAGTATGAGCCAAAAGGATTTACTTTTCTCGTGTTAAATTAATGTTTTTTTTCTTTTTACTGATATTTTACTAAAGTAATCAAATGAATCAAAATACTGAAAATGTAAAAAGTTTTATTGCCATTTTAGATTACTTTTAAGGCCCTTAGTAAACTTACCAACTGTTAAAAAAAAAAGCTGACAGATCTGTAAGTTTATTAGTAAAATATTATTTATAATAAACTTTTTTTTAATGTATTATAGCCATTTTATTTATATTAAATCTTAACAACTAATAATACGTTTTTTGCTTTAACAAAACCAAAATAATTGATTATTATTTATTTTTCATTTGCATTTTAAAAAGTAAGACGTTGGCGAAGGGGAAAATATTTGTTTATCGTTTCCTCGCCACCTCGCAGTAACTGAACCCTGAACTCTTCCGTCCACCAGAGCACACGGGGGTCTACTGTGAGGTCATCTGAGGGATAAAAGATGTTAAAAAAAATGATCCCATGCAGACGAGTTAAATGGATCCAAACTTTGAGCGCTGCTGGTGAGCAACGCTTGCACAGATGTGAGGATTCTGAATTCACTGCCCCGAACATGCATTCAGTCAATCAAGGCGGTAAGCTGTGAAATGAGTTGATCCTAGCATGACTGCAGCGGACAGCCACAGCAGAGAGCTTTGAGTTTTCCCATTTGCCGTGTCACATGTTGGGTGATGAACATAGCTTGTGTCAGCTGCAGCTCTGCCTTCAGGTTTGTGTGGGCGGTCGGGTGTGCAAAGGAAAGCAATAAGTGACTGTATGCATGGAGGTTAGACCTGCAGTGGGATTGTAAACTGTGTGTATTTTATGATTGCCTGCTGCTCACTGGAACACACATTTTCCAGGCCTGTAACAAGATGGAAATATCAAGCGACAGAAGCTGCATTGCACCGACAAGTTTGTTGCAATTTCCCAGTAGACCTCCAAAATAAACAAGTGTGTTCACATTCTGCAGCTTATGATACAGTTTTACACTATTTTCCACTTTTTTTTTTTTTGTCAGTGATTTGAAACCCATCAGACCCTAAAAGCAAAATGCCATTTTATAAAAACATGTACTTATTCCCATCAGCATAAAAAAATAATAAATTAATAAACTAATACATTTTAGATTAAACAATACTTAACTTTCTGTTAATGCACTTACCATTTTTGCCATATTTCAGAGTTAAGAAAGTGTCAGGATTCAAAGTTCTGTCTCTCCGTCTTGTCGTCTCCAGAGTAGTAAAGGCGCTACATCTCCCAGCAACCCCGAAAATGCAAAAAATGGGACAAAAACTGGACACCGGTGAGAAAAAAGAACCATTTTTAAATAAGGGAAATGTCAGGGTGATGTTTAGGACAGCCAAAAGGAGCAGACCAAGAATGAGAAGAAACAGTCTATGGGACTGTGGCGAATGGTGTAGGAGCTCCTCCAAGCCAGCAGGTGGCGCAGGTTCTTTGAAGGAATGACGTCACCCCAGCGCGGGACAGTGCGAAGGAGGCAGGAAGTGGCAGAGAAGAGAGGAGCCGAAGATCAGAGGACTCAGGCGTGGAGAAATTCCCCGGATTGGTGGTGAAGGGATGACGGCTGAGACGAGACGAGGCTTGAGCCGAGACGAGGGACGGCACCGAGCAGACGAAGCGGCTGGACGTAATCTCTTAACAGAGAAGCTGAGACGTTCCGGCAACGAGGAGCCAACAGGAGACATCTTATGAAGGGACAGGACCAGGTGGTTCTCATCAGACGTGATCGCGCCACCCAACAGGCAGGTCCACTGAGGTGAGAGGCGGGGCGGACATGACAGGAAACAAAGAAACTTTGTCCTAAAAAGCAAAAAGGAAAAGTAATAAGTATGCGGATTAAAACAAAAATACAAACTGAAAGGAATTGGAATTTTGGCCAAACTAAAATAAAATCAGGGAGACTGCTGACCCACGTCGACCGTCGGAGTCAGCAGCTCCCTGCTAAGGGCTAGCAAACCAAAACTACCTCAATTAAAAAAAAAACAAGGCCTGCAAAATAAGACTACCGAGATCCAACCCCAAACTAAAATAACAAAACCCAGCATTACAAAACTGCGCAGGACAAAGAGGGTAAAAGAGAACAACACAAACCAGCACCGCACCAACTAAAACTCACCCAGCTCTGCTCACTGCCTGTCTCGGCGTGGCCTCCTTGCAGGTTCCAATGAAGGAACATTGGCCACACCCGCCAGGTGAGAAATAAAACTGGATGGAAAAAGGTCCAGCAGTAGCAGCTGCACGTACCACGCCCACATGACACTTCAGCACTGCACAGATCGCTGTGAGTGTAGAGCAGGGGTGTCAAACTCATTTTGGTTCGGGGGCCGCATTCCACCCGTCTGATCTCATTTGGGCCGGGCCAGAAACATAACTGCAAAATAACCTTTGTTCAACGTGTTATCTTTTGCTTTATTTTTGTTTTGTTTATTTCTTAGTTGCAAAAACAACCTAATAGTCTAATCACTTATTATTACATTTTCATTCACTGAGTCCAAAGTATTTCAAATAAAATGGATTTCACTAAAAAAAAAAAAAAAAGGTTTATTTAATTTTCTACAGACTGAATGTTTTACATCTGACATTAAAGCAATCCCGATAGTAAACTAAAAAGGGACAATGGAAAAAATATAAATGTTTTAATCAATGAAAAATCAAACTAAATGAACCCTCTGGAACTGAGGACGCCCTCAGACATCCTGCTGTGCAGCTGTGAAATCAACGTGATAAAATAAAAGTTTTTATGTTCTGGAACTGATATTTTATTGAATTAAAGGCAAAATATTTATTTGTAGCAATCTTTGATTTTAATAAATAAGGTGGAAGACAAACTTTGATCAGACTGCTGCAATGCAGGTCAGCTCACCTGCAGTGGGGGGGGCGGAGCCAACCAGAGCTGTCTGCTATTAGAAACCCCACGAGGAGGAATGTGATCTTAATTTTGCTTTGGGACAGTAAATGAGTTTTCTACAACATCAACAACCACCTGTGTCATCAAAAAATCAAGAATAAAGGAATCTGGAAATTTCACCTGAACATTTTTTTTGTATTTTCAGTAAAAAATGTGTTGATTAGTTTGTTGACTAAATTTAGTGTAGTGGTTTTTATGAAATTACACCCAAAACTCTCATTTTATGTTGTAAAAACAGTTTGTTAAATATTTTGGGGGTTTCCACAGCAAAATGAATCCGATGTTAATTTCTTGATCTTTTGAGTTTCATTTGCTCCCCCTAGTGGTTAAATTGCGCGTTGCATCCACTTCTTTACAACCCTTCCGCTCTCCTTGGGGTCCAGATGGCTCCAACCACATATTGTTATGCAATTTCTTCCATGACAAATGTGGACGAAGGGGGACAGGATTTTATGTCTGCCATGGACATTAGTGAAACTCCGAAATCAGTGAAAAAGAAAAGTTCAGCGCACTGTCCTGTGGTGTCCAGATGACCCCACTTTTAATGTAAACAAGCTAAGGAGAACGGAAGGGTTACAGAACCATAACTCGCCACAGGAGTGGGCTAGAAACTTGCTTTCTTTTTTAAAAATTCTTATATATTTTTTTCTTCATAATTGGGCCGGATTAAATCATCGGGCCGTGTGTTTGACACCCCTGTTGTAGAGTATTGTTTGTGCCACTCTGCCTGCATTCCCGAGTGTTTCTATCTGGACCTGATCTTCTGTTTACCTGCCTCGACTCTGACCCAGTCTGTCGGCCGACAGCCTCGAGCTACCCAATGTCTGATCTCTGATGCTCCCGTGTTCGTGTATGACCACTGTCTGCCTGACCCTGATTTAGCTTCATGGACTTTTAGCCGCGTTCTGACATCAGCTAACACGCCGGCTGCACATGGAAGCAGACGTCTGGTTGTTGGTTAGGGAAAAAAAGGATACGATTTTTATCTATTTGGTTTGTAGAGACAGGAAATCAGGGATCCCAGAATAGGTAATGGTCTTCATGCAGTGTGAGGTCCCTAAATCTCTAAAACCTATATAGTGAGGGACTCCATGCTCATATTACTTTTTTCTAAACGCCGGATATGACGTCACTGATGTCACAAAGTAAAAATGGAATCAATACAAACATTTATTTATGACTGCACGAGTTCTGATGGTGAATATGTGGATGGTTCATTAAAAAAATGACATTTTTTGGTTCGAGATTGTTCGAACGCAATGCATTGTGGTCTATATTTGCTAATCTAGTGAGCCTTGATGCACACTAGTTTTTCTAGTGCACTCGATTTTGGAATTAGTGGATTCGGACAGCACTAGAATATGCCAAACGCATTATACAGTGATTAGGGGAGGAAGGAGAAAGTTAGGCAAGACCTCTGCCTAACTATGTATCCACATGGGGGCCTAAGTTTAGGTCTCCATGTCCCGAGCCTACAGAGTTGTGTCCAAGTCGAAAGGTGAATAACAAATGTGTGTTTTAGTCAATTATTTGAAGAAATTCCTTTTTTTTGTGAGGTAAGATGGTTCCCTTGTAAAGATGCCGCTACCTCCGACGGCAGTAATAGCAACCCCCGGGCATTTTTCCACTTCTACAACTAAATTTCTCTACAAAAATAACTAAAGTTCGGTCTACCCTTCAAAGCTGCTTTGGACATCCCACTGTATCATTTTCATCTGGGTGGTATTAGCTTCTAGCTTTTTTCCAGCAATGTTTCTTTGAAAGTAAAGTTTATCAACCAGTTTAAGACTCTCTTGTGTAAAGACAGAGACTATTTGGTCCAAAAGCTCTTTCTGTTGTTTCAGCTGTGACTCATAAGCATGAAAAAGACTCACCAATAAGTCATCGTGAATAAGCTGTTGAACTGTGCAAAGCTAGATTTCTCAAGGTTTGTGGATACATAGGGCCTAAAATGTGTGATATACAACAAAATAATGACCTTTTTATTAAATCTGGAGAATGAAGCAAGACGAAATTAACATACAGGAGACAGGACAAAAAAAATAAGAAGAAAGCAGACACTGAAATCTCTTGTTTAAATGAGTTTGATTAATTAACATTTGAATATTTTTTCCAACTTATCAGAACTTTAAACATAATTAATTTGTATCACATTTTAATGAAATATATTAAAAAGAGAATATACCTGTTTTACCAAGATTCCATATAGCTGCTGCATATTGCTGCTAATTAAACCAGAAGTGATGGAATTGGAGCCCCTCTTTGAAAGAGGATTGCGATGACTCACTTTGTTTGGGAGAACTTTTGAACCACTTCCTCAAGTCCAACCCATTCATTCAGCATGCCAAAAGAACAGAAGAACTGGAGGAAACTCGACTTTAGGGGTTTAATGAGCAGTGCCACCAAAACAAAAGAATATTGAAACCCCCGAAGCAACATTTCCAGTGCAGAAAGATATTAGAGGAGGGAGAACATGCTTATGATAGTCCATGTGACACTGATGATGGTGTCATTTAAATGTTTTTTTTGGTATGATTTCTTTACATATTAATGAACAGCAGCTTTTAGCAAGGAAAAACAAGGTTTTCATTACAAATAATCTATATTTTAGCACTTACTTTATGCAGCTAAAAGATTGTCTTTGTTATTATATAGCATTTACTGTAGTCCGACGATGCAGGAGTACAAAAAAAAAACAATGGTAAAATGCCTAAATGTATTTTTAATAAGCGTTTGTATTTCAACATGTGAACAGTTGCACAAGTCAGAATGCAATACTTTACACAGTTTAAACACCGAATTCTGTTTCTTTTTTTTCTTTATATCTAGAGTGAGTGTTTTATGTTACTTAAGATGGTTAGAAAATAATCTTTTTATGGAGCTGATCATCTTTCCCTCCAGACCTCTTTATGTCCCAAAAGCCAAATTCCATGTCCGGGGTTAGGGCCCCTTCAACTACCGCCCAAACCACATTGCGCCGGCCCCTTGCAAGCTCTCCTGCAGGGGGTGAGCCCACTGGAGAGTGATCCCACGCCACTCATTCGTGTTGGACCAGACCAGGGGCTGCGGGAGGAGCCCTGGGAACCAGGCACTTGCCTACGAGCCCCAATCCCAGACCTGGCTCCAGGGTCGGTCCCCGGTGACGCCAATGCGGGTGACGTAACTGAATCTCTGGTATTGTTACCCATGAAGGAGTCTGGCTCATCACCCAGGATCTGTCTGACATGGGAGACCCTACCAGGGGCAGAAGCCCCCGACAGCATAGCTAATGAGATCACTCAAGCACTCAAACCCCTCCACCACGTTAAGGTGGCATTTTCAAGAAGGGGCACCGGAGGGTGTGTTCCAACTACCAGGGAATCAAGTGAGTAAGCAAGCAAGTTTATTTATAAAACACAATTCCTACCCAAAGCAATTCAAAGCATACGCATACCAGGAGGTAAGTCAGACCTGTTCCTGGTGAATGTTGGACTCCGGCAGGGCTGCCCTTTATCACAGGTTCTGTTCATAGTTTTTATGCACAGAATTTCTTGGCACAGTCGGGGCTCGGAGGGGATCTGGTTTGAGGACCTAAGGATTTCCTCTGCTCTTTGCAGATGATGTTGTTCTGTTGGCTTCATGGAGCCAGGACCTCCCGTATGTATTGGAGCGGTTTGCAGTGGCTGGGATGACGGTCAGCACTGAGGCCATGGTACTTGACTGGAGAAAGGTAGTTTGTCTTCTCTTGGTGGGTGGAGTGCTTCTGCCTCAGGTGGAGGAGTTGAAATATCCTGGGATGTTGTTCACAAGTGAGGGAAGATCGCAGCGTGAGATCGACAGGTGGATTGGAGCGGCGTCTGCCATTTTGCGGTCACTGCACCGGTCTGTAGTGGTGTAGAGAGCTGAGCCAGAAAGCAAAGCTCTCAATTGACCGCTCGTTCTTCGTTTCAGTACTCATTTTAGGGTGGACGGACGCATGGATGGGCTTTCTGTGCGCCACAGGAGGGATTAAGACCTATATAGGTTGGTGTTTTGTTGAGACTGGTGAATCTTCCTACTACAGCAAAATACACATATGTATGTATTTTCTATTTACTCTAATTGCAGTTATATAAAAAATTTTATTCCAATTCCCTCTTTGGTAATTAACTTTATGCTAATCTTATGAAAACATATTGGCTCAAATTCAGGTCCAGCTTAGTTGGTGTGTTACCAAGTGTGTCTTTTTTTTAATTTGTATTTCTCAGTATTTCTCAAACAGTTTCCTGTTTGACTTGATTTCAGACTTTTGTGGATAGCGTTGTGACAAGATCCCTTGACTCTTGATAATCTTTGACAATCCACCAAACAACAGTTAGAATTTCTTCCATCGGGGGCAGTTCTGTTTCACATTGAGAAACTATGAGAGGTTGGAAAAAAAACATCGACCTCCCCAGTATTCACAACTTCATTGCCCCTTGTGTAAATATCTCCACGCAAGAGTTTTGATGACACAGAAAACCATGAATGCGCAGAAAGAAACTGTTCTTCATCACTCTTTAGAAAGTCTGTTTCTTATTATAGAAATATTATTTTCCAAAAAAAAAAAAACTTTTCTCCTTCAGGCAAGCTTAATTTATGGGGCCTTTTATGGGCAGTAAGATAAAAGACTCTGAATATAAATGAAAAGTTCTATGCAAATCTTGAATGTGGTCTACTGCAGGACTGCTTCACAAACGTTCCACTTATTACGAAGGTGACAGGTACATTATAACGTGCCTCTATGGTTAATGGCCCCTACATAGTTGTGGCGTGAAAAGATATAGTTCTGGGCCACGTCCCGCTCAAGTATGATGGAATAAAACATCCAGAAAAGAAAATGACTCAGAAATTTAAGTAGGTCAACTTATTTTTTTCTGACTTTTCAGCCAAAACTCTTCCTGTTTTTTTGTTTCTTTTAGATATATGTTCCATTTTAACAATGAGAACGATTATATGTTACTAGATTACAAGCAATTTTTTTGTCAAATTATCCAAATATCTAACCGCAACCCTTTTTTCTCCAATAGACTTGCTAAAAACTAAAAACATATCTTCTACTATTAATGCAGACATTTCTTGGTCTTTTCTATCTACTCAATAATACATTTTTTAAGAGATTGGATCAAGCATAATATGAGGTTAGGCGACTTGTGAAATTGTCTCTGGATAACACTTCCGACAGCTAGAAGAGCTGGAAATAGGGTCGTAAGTCTCTACTAATGACCATCTAGTGCCTAAAGGGATGCAGATGTTTGAAAGTGAACAAAACCCACAAAATCACACAACAAACAATAGAAAGCGAATGAAGGGATGGAGTGTTTTTGCCATAAAAACCCACATTCACCCTCAACAGGAACGAGTTAAGTGTGTTTACAATGTGGCGACTCTGTCGGGGTACAACATGGACAGAAAACATGAAGGAACTGATGGCTGCAAAACCAAGAATCTGTAAATAAAGCACCAGGGTCACAGTTACAACATAAACCTAAAGTTTGTGCTGGACCTCTGCTGGACCAAATTGGCACCCAAGTGACAATAATGTAAAATAGAGGGCCGGTCATAACATAAAAAATTGCTGAGTGTCATAATAAAACTAAGTAAAGCCCGCCAAATTGACGCCTAACCCGCCTAAATCAATTTTTACTTGCTAAATCAAAACAACCCAACAGGAAATGAATAAGAAAGTTTTCAAATGTCAAAATTTTAAGTAAATTAGCAAAAAGCTTTTGAACAAATTCACAGACTATGTTTTCCTCTTGTAGAGTAATTTTCAAAACCAAATTGGAGTTTACCTAATATTTGAGAAAAATGCTAACGTTTGGGGCTTTTTAGGATAATTTGGAGTTTAGCTTCTATTTTAGCAACATGCTAACGTTTTTGACTAATTTAGTTTGCTGATAAATTTTAGGCTATTTTTGGTGTTTAGCTAGTATAAAAGCAAAGTGCTAGCTTTTTTGGCTAATTTGGTATCTACTAAGATTTTTTTGGACTAATTTGAAGGTAAGCTAATATTTTAGCAACATGCTAATGTCTTTGGCTAAGTTGTCATCTACTGAGATTTTTATACGCTAATTTAGAGTTTAGCTTCAATTTTAGCAACAGATAGCATTTTATGCTCATGTAGTTAACTGAATATTTTTTATGAGATTTTGGTGTTTAGCTAGTATATAAGCAAAGTGCCCAGTAGTTGTTTTTTGGACAATTTAGTATCTACTAAGAGTTTTTGGGCTAATTTGGAGTTAAGCTGGTATTTAAGCAAAATTTTGCAAAATTTGCTTGTATTGGAGATTTTTTAACTTTTTTTTTTTTTAATTTAGGTAAACTTCAGCGGTCTTTCATAGTTCATTAACAAATTTTTCAGTCTTTTAGCAAATTTAAAATTTTTAAAATATCTTTTGCATTTTCAGCAAATCCCTTCAGCAATGAAAGCAAATTGCATCATCATTTTTAGCATCTTTCACAACTACTTTCAGCAGAAAACATTCACAATAGCAGTGTAATTTCATTTTTCTTATTCATTTATGAAGCACCTTTCACCACCAGCCAAGGAGGCCCAAAGTGCTGTACACAAGAAAACACAATGCATAACAATCATAAAAACAATTTAAAAAATAAATACGTGAAACCCTATTTAAAAAGACATTTAAATGTATATGATAAAAAGCAGTTAGGCAGATACTATAGTGTGATAGCGCAGGAACAGTTGAGCTTTAAAACTCTCCAAAAGTGTGACCTCTCTAGTGGAAACTGGTTCCATAGTTTAGAAAAGGCACCATCTCCCCGGAACTTACATTTAGTTCTCGGAGCCAGTAACAAACACTGATCCGCAGAACGCAAAGACTTGGAGGGAGAATATTTTAAAATCAGATCACAAAGGTAGGAATGTGCTGTACTTGCAAGTGATTTAAAACCTAAGACAAGAATTTTCATAAAAATTCAGATAATGCACTAGCAGCCAGTTCGAAGAGACCAGAACTGGGGTTACGTGACCAAACTTTTTAGCACCACATATAAATCTGGCCGCTGCATTTTGCACCAGTCTGACTATTGAGGCCTTGGGTAACCCGGCATACAAGGAGCTGCAGTAAACAACAAAAAAGCGTGGTTCACTAATTCAAGGTTTGACTTGGATATGAAGGACTTAATACTCGTAACTACCAAAGCAGGGCCTGGTTACTGCTTTAACCGACCTGGTTATCACAGTTTAAGATTGAGTTTGAAATGATAAATGCATGAAATTGGGGAAATAAATTAAAATGTGTAGTGTAGGGGTCACCGACCTTTTTGAACCCGAGGGCTACTTCATGGTTACTGAGTCATACGAAGGGCTACCATTTTGAATTAACAAATTTTGCTTAGTTATAGTTAGTTATACATTATTATTAATGAATAATGATACTCCTCTATGTAAAGACCAGGTAAAGACACTGATTTCTCTCCATAATTATCAACAATGACATCAGGCTAGTAAACCGATATCAATATTCAGTACTTTATTCATCTCAGTAATTGTTACATTTTCAGATAATCACTTATATTAATAGGAACAATGTCCCATTTTCTCTATGTTGTTCCATGTTTATCAACTATGTAGTGTAAAATAAGTATCTTACACATTTTTAAATACATCTTGTCACATTTTGAACTAATGACCAAATCTGCATCATTTTTGACAAAATTAATGATGGAGTGGGTCAAAGGTCACCTAAACTTATTTAAAGTTTGTGTAATATGAACAGATTCTAAGATGTTATAGATGTTTGAAATCTATGTAAATATGAGGGAAATTTTAAAAATATCAACAGAATAAAATTGTATTTTATACGCAGCTCACAAGTGAGTTGTGCTATTTTTAGAAGAGACCTTAGGGCACCTTGTGGGGTCGTTGGGGGCTACCTGGTGCCCGCGGGCAACATGTTGGTGACCCCTGGTGTAGTGTGTAGGGGTTAGTTTACCACCATTTAGCTGCCATCACGGGCACCCATACAAATTTTCCCAGCCCGTACCCCCCCACCACCACAGCAGTTCTGACAAAGACGTTAGCCATTTAGCTCAGCGCTTTCCAACGGACGTTTGTCTGAATTCGTCTCCAAACTAAATTTCCATGTTTCTGAGTTTGGAAGCCTGGTGGAAAGCTGCGGGCTGTCAGGCAGCAGAGGCACAGAAACTGTGACAGAGCGCCACATCAGGCGTGCACGCTGGATTTTATGCAAATTTTCCATTCTAATCACTCAATGATGTAAGCTGTCGCTGCTAACTGAAATCCAGGAGACAGCTTAATAAGCCTCATCCATTAAACCTGTTTGTGTTGTGGTGATTGACTGTTTCCCATAAAGTCATGGTGAGCTCCTTCATCCTAATACTGACTGACAATGACTTTTAAATATGATGTGCACAGTGGTGTTTTTCTGGCTACCTGCCCCAAGCTATCATCTACTAAAGAGCGATGACGTTATTCTGTTTCCCCCAGGAGAGATAAAATGAAATACACATCCTGTCTTCTTAAAAATGAAACAAAATCCATGAAATTGATATTTTGGTTGATATTACAATATTAACTTTAATATTCATAAATCCCTTCCTAGGGTTTTGTGTAATAAAAAGTAGCAAACTATTAAAAAAACCCTTTAACATTAGCTGTAGTTTTTTGCCTTTTTTGTATTAAACAAACAGTTAAACTTAATTAGAACAAATTCAAAAATGAAAACAATTCAGTACATGAATGATAGTTTTATAATCACACTCCAGTGACCTTGATGGAAGCACTGCACTCGGCATTTAGGTGAATTAACATATCATGACACTCGCCAGAAATGACTTTGCCCCTGATTATTCATTAAAATTAAAAACTTCAAATACGGAATTGAGCTGTGCTCTTATAATCTTAATTAAAGCTGTAAAACTGAAGAAGCTGAACCCTCTTTGAGTGACTATGTAATTTAATCACTGATAGTATCAACTTCAAAGCTTTTTTTCCTTGTGTTCTTACTTAAAAGTGTGAGCATGAATGTTTTCCAAAGTCAATTTCATTAGGAAAATTATTTTTGTGCAAAAAGAATGTTTTTCCTTTTATATTCTATTCTTATTTACTCCTGTGTTGGACCAAATGAGTCTATCTCAGCTACTTTAGACCAAAGACAGCTTCGACTTAAAGTCTGCCACTCCACATTTAACAAATTAAAAAAATGCTTAAAGCTGTAAAAAAACCTACAGTAGAAATTTGTTCTCTGCATTTGACCCATCTGCTGGGGGAGGGGTGACCTGCAGACACAGCAGCGCTCGGGAATTATATGGTGTTTTCTTAATGTTGAGTTTTTTTTTTTTTTTTTTTTGAGTCTCTGTTATGGCTCGACCATGGATTTGAACTAACGACCTCCAGGGTGGACACTCTACCACGAGGCCACTGAGCTGTTAAGTGGCTGCTGGTGGACACTGGAGTACATTTAGGTGTAGTACGTCAAATGCTGCTTTAGACCAGGATCACTCTAGGTTCAAAAGGAGAAGTTCTGTAACTAGTAAACAAAAAACAGACACCAGAATGATTTTTTTAAATATTTCTTAAACTGCCGTCTTAATTATGAAATGGTATTGAACAACAACAAAATCGTCTCACACACACGTTGCATAATGAATGGATTGATATTTAATCGTTTTCTTCTACAAATCAGTGTGTTGGGGGCATGGATTACATTACCAAAATATTTAATTCCACAAATACATAAAAGCAATTTTTCTAAAAGAATAAAACTATTTTTATTTTCACCAAGAAGAATGAAGATCAGGACATAACAGTATTGGTGGCTTTGACTTAAAGTTTTTGAAATTTTAAAGTTTACTCGATTCTGTTTTTGTTTTACTTTATTTTTATTGAGTCTTTTGTCTTTTGTTATGATTGCTAAGTTTTGCTCGGACGCCAGAAAGAATAGCTACATGTATATGCAATAGCTAACGGGGATCCTTAACCCTTTAAACACCAAATCTTTAACATACTGTAGCAAATCAAAGAACATAAAGACTCCGGAGTTAACGGAAGGCTAGCTCTGAAGCTAAGATAACACCGTGTTACGTCCCAAAGGGGAAAAGGTGTAACATATAGAAAAAAAAGAAACCGGGAGGGATCAAATAAGATTGGCAGCTGGGCCGTTTATTACAAAAACTTAAACTAAACCCAACACAAGTAGTCGATAATGAGGGGAGAAGAATTTCAACTGAAAATCTCAGGCTTTTTAGCATCAAATATAGAAATTAACATAAATACAAAACCAAAAAGCAAATCACCACCTCAGGCAAAACCAAAGTCCCAAAACTAAATCTACAGGAAGGGCAACACCAGGCAAAACAGGCTTATTAGAGCTGAGGCCGACAACAGGGGCAGGCTGAGGAAACTGATTCCCTCTGGAATTTCAGCCGCCGCCTCTTCCAGGTTGGGCCACTTCTTTTATATCCTCCCGTCCCGGCCTGGTAATTGGTGAAGGTGAGTGGAGGGAGGAGAGATGGTTTCCTTGAGGGGGGGCGGAGCCAACAGCAAACACTGCAGGTCTTTCAAGGAAGCTGCAAAAAGCTACACAAACAGACATACATACATACATATACAGACACACACAAGCCTAGCAGGCCAGGGGCCGTAACACACCGTCTTGGGAAACTCGCATTTATGCGACTATTTCCAATGAAACGTCTATGGAAATGCGTTCAAAACTCATGTTCGTCCGTCACTACACAAGTTTTTAAGACACTATTTGGGCTCCACTTACAAAACGCGTCCATTGAACTTGTTGAAATTTGAATTATTTACGCCGAAATTCCCTTTTTCCCAGCTTCAGAATCCACTGGAATTGCATTAATGTTAAAATAACGCGTGTTATTTTGCTGTAACTGTAAATTTCCTCGATGTTAATAAAAACAAAAACAGTATGTTGCTGAAATAAAAGCTAAAGTCAAAATTAGCCTAAAACCCCCAGTAGATAACAAATTAGCTAAAAATGTTACCATATTGCTAAAATATTAGCTAAACTCCAAATTAGCATGAAAACTAATTAGAGGCCAAATCCACCAAAAAAAAAAAAAAATAGCTTGTTGCTTAATTGCTAACTGACCCCCTAAATAGCATAAAATTTCTCAGAAAACTAATTTAGACAAAAACGTTAGCATGTTTGCTAAATTAGAAGCTAAATTCTAAATTATCCCCCCAACAAAAAAACAATCTAATACAAATTCCACACTTAATATTAAAAAAAATGAAATTACAATGATCTAAAATAAAGAAAACAAAACTAAAAGTAAACAGAAAATAATAGTAAAACATGGAACTCACCGTGTTCTAGTAACTCAAAGCAAAAGCACTCCGGTCATTGTGGAGGCAAAGTTCCAAAAACATAATTTCAAGGCCCAATATTGATGGATATCTTCAAAAAGAAACAAGGAAAACAGCTACGAAATAGCCTCCATCACTCCTTTAAGATTTTTCTTTCTCACTGAGCCTTAAATTCTTTTTACATGAGTTTTCTTCTATGGTGCACATACTGCTAGCATAGCGGCCTCTACTGGATGAAAATGGTATGAATCATTTTAACCTGGGCTACATTGAGAATCCACAATGTATTGAGTAAATATACCGACACACACATTGAACCAGAATCACACACATTTTAGCTATTATTTGGTGTATTTTGACTGTAGATTTATAAAAAAAAAACTAAAAAAAAAAAACAAATATTGAAATACAATCTGTGGAACTTTTGCAACATGTTTTGAAATTCTTCTTTAACATTTTAGATGAATGATGTCACGCTAAATTGATCTATTAAAGCAGCTGCATGAAAAATAAGTCATTTTTATTGCGTGTGACTTCTCATGCATGCAAGTGTGTTTTGACAATAAAGGACATCTTGGCTTTTTCTTGCTGCACTGAACTGTGGCAGAGCTCAGAATGGCTCAAAGGTCAAAGAAGTGCCATCTAAAATTAATAAGAAACGGTGGCGGCTGCGTGTGTGAGACTGGATTTGTGTGCATGCGAGACAGCCGAGCTATGATTGAGTGAGTGAGAGGTTTAATGGCAAACTTCAGCAGATGGCATCATGGGTGCCTTCCCTGCAGTCTGAATTTTACAGTCTGGATTCTTAAGCCTTGAGATTATAAATGACTAATGTCGATGGCTGCGTATCTCTTTGTGCGAGCGCGTCCGTGAGAATGTCTGAGTAAACAAGCTGCTGGGCGTCTTCAGCATCATGACATCATGACTTCCCCTTTCAGGCGGCTGCTGACATCCAAAACTATTTCCATCCTCAAATGATACTGCTGCATTGGATTGGGGCTCTGAAAAATCTAAGTGTATCCAGGCAACAGTGAATGTTTGCTAAAAGTCATATTTTACAGTTTGACATTTTTACAGGTTTGTTTGTGGTAAAGTCTTTACTGCACTACGATGACCTTATCGTTGATGCTTAACTTGAAAACTCACCTGTGAGCTGTTCACATTGATTTTTGTGGCTGCTGATTACCGTTTTCTCCTGAGCTTCTGCTTTTAGCATGGTGAGTTGTGTGTGGACTGTGTAGTTTTGCCTTTTTTTTTAAAAACTTAGGCTGAATCCAAATTTTTCCTACCCTTCAATTTGTGGGGGCATTTGGAGTGGTAGTGGTATCCAAAATTGTTTTTCTGTTTAAGGGAAAGGAATAACTTAGGACAAGCATATGCCTCAGAAATGCATTTCTTCATGCAGATGTGCTCTGAAGCACAAAAGTTTACATTTAAATGTAAGTAATGACTTTCTCTTTTAAAAAACAAGATATAAACTGACGTTATATTGTATTTTCTAAAGCAGGGGTTTCAAACTCAAAGGGCCAAAATTTCTAAACGCACTTTAGGTCGCAGGCCGAACAGCACTCTAAAACTGTAACCTTTTAACATAAATATGAACTGTATATATAGAATTACCTGCGATAATGCTAGTGTAAATGCTGTGAGATGAATTTAGCTGCTGAAGATGCTAATGCTAATAGCTGAAGATGCTGAAATTGAAAGCTACAAATGTTGAAGTTGATCTCTGAAAACACTGAAGCTGATAGCCTCCTAAAATATTAGCTAAAAGCCAAATTAGCCTAAAAAACTTAAAAATAGATAAATAAAAAACGTAGGTTAGCTAAAACAGCTAGGATGTAGCTGAAAAAATAGCTCAACTTCAAAATACCCTAAAAACATTCTAAGTTAGCAGAAACAGCTAGCGTGTAAATACAGCTTAAAAAACTTAAAAAGAAAAACATACATTTGCCAAAACAGCTAGCATGTAGCTGAAATATTAGACAAACTCCACTATAGCCTAAACAATCAAAATAGTCCAAAAAGCTAGCAGAATGACAATTTTTAAGACTTTAAAACCATAACTTTAGAAGACGTGTAGTGGTATTCCTGACCGCTATTCAAGTTTAAAATCCTCCTGTTAACCTATAAGGCTCTGAATGATCCTATATCAAAGATCTCTTAGTTCCTTACCAACCGATCAGAACATTTCGCTCACAAAACGGCTTGTAGTTCCTAGAATCTCTAAAAGTCCAGTTGGAGGTAGAACCTTCATCCACCAAGCCCCTGTTCTCTGGAATAAGCTCCCAGCTCATGTCAGAGATCCAGCACAGTTTCTACCTTCAAAGTTAGCCTTAAAACATTCCTCTTTGGACAGGTTAGCGTTCTGCCAGGTTAGCTAGTAATCAGCTCTGGGGTTCAGCTCAGTGGCCTCGTGGTAGAGTGTCCGCCCTGAGTTTGGAAGGTTGAGGGTTCAATTCCCAGCCGAGTCATACCAAAGACTCTAAAAATGAGACCCAGTGCCTCCCTGCTTGACACTCAGCACTAAGGAGTTGGACTGGGGGGTTAAAACCACCAAATGGTTCCAGAGCGCAGCTGTGTCTGCAGCTCACCGCTCCCCCAGGGGATAGGTCAAATACGGAGAACAAATTTCACACACCCAGGTGCGTGACAAATAGTGGGATTTTAACTTTAACTTTCTCTATTCTCATTTCTTCTCCTCTCTTCTACTCTTTATTCTTTATTGTATTTAGTTCTCCATGCTTTTGTTGGTGCAGTTCGATTCACATGTTGTTCTTCAGGAGTGATTTCAGATCCCAGGTGGATCCCCCACGCTCCTGCTCCTGGACTGCACTGAGGACTTCATCACCACTCGTCCCTCAGCTCTATCTGAATGAACTCTATACCAAGAGAGAGGGTCTAAGGTCAGGGATATCCAGTTTATTTAGTCTGTTTAGCCTTGAGCTATTTTTCATGTTTCATGACTATTTTCTGCATCTGTAAAATTACCTGCATGAAGCCCAATGAGGCTAAATTTCTTTGTGATTTTGGGCTATAGAAATAAAATTGAATTGAATTATTCCTAGTAGGTTTTCCTCTTGTGGCCCCACTGGGTTTTCTACAAAAAGTTCTTTGTACTTGTAACTTTGATCGCTTTTACAAAAGTGGGCCTGTGTACCTAAACTATACTTTCCGTAATTGGAAAGTTTTAGTCAATGTTTTTTATTCACAATGTTTATCTATCATTTGATTACGTCTCCTTTTTGTGTTTTTAACAGACACGGTTGCTGTGACAGCTGCTGGCCTTTCAGTCAATGTTGTCACGATCCCCGAAGGACTCGTGTCAAAAAATGAGTCCATCACGGCCCCGGCTTCAATACCCCGTCTAATCCGAAACAATGCTCTGATCTCCAGTCGCTTGAAGATAATTTAAAATTGCTGCATCAGAAGTTGCATAACGTTTGCGTTCAGGCTCTTGTCTCCACCCGAGGGTTCCTTTTAATTACAAGTTATAATCTATCGGCACCCAGGACACAAAGGTTCTGCTCAGAGCTGAAAAAGATTGTGTGTTGGGATGGTGATGACTTTTGTACAATGGCAAAGGTAATTAAAGAAGTTTGGGGTCAAATCAGGATCCGCTTGAAAAAAGGAAAGAACAGATAGAAAATTTGAAAAGAAAAATTTAAAGCAGTTTTAAACTTGAAAAACTACATTTGAAAAAAACTATAAGACTATATAGAAAAACTATATTAGAAACTATATTAGAAAACTTGAAAAAAAAGTAAAAATTTGACAAAAATATATTTTTGAAACTAGAAAAATGAAAAAACAAAAACTGTCACCCAATAAATTAAAAATTTATTTGCATTTTCTTTTTTTGACAGACAATGTTCTGCAGCAGAAAAAACATCACATCACCGTTACCTCCGAGGGGATTCTGGGAAACAGGTTCCAGTAGCCGATGAGCTCGAAGCCCCGCCCCCATGTAATAATAGAATCAGCTCAGCAGCAAAAACTCGAAAACTCTGAATTGAAACTGAAAACAAAGAATGAGAAACGAAGAAAGGAAAGTTGAAAGTACAAATAAACTTTTTTTGAATGGTAACAGTTTTAGTTTTGTCTTTTAAGTCTCAAATTAACTTTTTTTTTTCAGATTTTCTCTTTTTTTTTTTCAAGTTTTCAATATTAATTTTTTTCAAATCTTCAATTTCATTTTTTGTTTTCAAATAATTCCTCAAAGTTTTTACTATGTATTTCTGGGTTTAAAACTGCTTTTAAATTTTCTTTTTTTTTCTTTTCAAATTTCCAATATTAATTTTTTTCAAATCTTCAGTTTAATTTTTTCTATTTCAAATAATTCCTCAAAGTTTTCACTATGTATTTCTGGGTTTAAAACTGCTTTTAAACTTTCAATTTTTTTTTTCAAATTTTCAATCTTTTTTTTTTTTTGTTACTTTAAGCGGATCCTGAATTGATCCCATAAAGACGCTCCAAATTAAATCCACCCATTGCAAGAACAGTTACCACCTGAAGTTAATAAGAAGATACTCAAACTCAACAAAACAGCAACAATTTCACAACATAGCCGGACTTAACCTGAAATACTCTAAACAAAACATAGAAATTAAAGATCCAATTCTGATTTCTATTTATCTGAATACTAGTTTATTACCAAATGGCAGATGTATCGTAGATGCACATAGATCCTGTGACACTAGAGTCAAATGTTTGGGAGAAAAAGTTGTAAAACAACAAGGTAAACCAAAGTGAGACGTCATCTCCGTCATCAAATATGACAAAAAAAGAAAGATTTGAACTGGGGTAAATATTTTGCAACTTGTTCCCTTTTAAAATTCTTGTCAGAAATGAAGTTGAAAAGGAGGAGAAAGTTGCATAAGCTCTGCACCTCATCCGTTCTGGCCCTGAAAAGTAGCTAGCGCAGTTTTTCATCAGAATACCTCTCAGAAACAAATGTACAATTCATGCTAAAGTTATGCAGTCCTTCATGATTGTTAGAGCCCTCGTTTGATAATGTCGCTGGTGGTTAATGACCCTTTACTGTCCCTGACCCTGAGTGGGGGAAACGAGCCCTCCTGGTCAGGCTCACGGACGGACGGACGGACCGCGAACAAAACAGGATCGTTTTCTGGCAGCTCCAGTTCACTGATCTTAATTGTAGTGTACATGGTGTGGCTCACAGCTACATCTCCCCACGTCGATGGGAATTAGACTTACACGAGTTCAAAGTGGCTTTCATGTGATGGTCTCAGCTCCTGGTGCTTTCACTGTTATCTGCCTGGTAACTCCGTTCCGCCTGCTTTTCACTGCGGGCGGCAGCACAGCCACTTAATGTGGGAGGGCTAATAATTACAAAAAAACTCTCCAGATGCACAGGTGGCTCACAGCGATGCTGACTCCCACCTGTTTTCCTGGAGGAGGCGATGGACGACATGAAGGAACACAACAGGTTTCATAGAAATTGTCTCAAAAATACACAAAATGCTGGAACTGAATGCTCTATTAACATGCCTCTGATTGTTTTCTAGATCGTAATAACAATTAAAAGTGTTTTTTGGCTTTTTATTGGGGCTTACCACGTTAACGCACGTGATTAATAAAAATGGATTAACCTGTTAATATTCATTCATTTCGCTTCACCTTAGCGGTTCAGGCTTTCATGGCGTGCGTTAAAACCCTTTGTTGAGTATTAACCCATTTATAGCACTACAAAATAAATAAATATTCAATCAGTTTTTAGTACCTTAATCTTGGTCATTTTTTTTTTGGTTTAGATCCCTTTTTCACATAAAGTGGACTGATCCATGTTCCACTGCAGCGACAAAAGAAAGCAATATAAATGCTGTTTGTCACGATGGGTTAAATAAAGCTTCAGTTCAGTGAAGAGAAACTTTGTTTTGAAAGGGTGATGTAGAGAAGTGACTGGAACTTTTTTTTTGTTAGGTCTGCAAGTCCTTTTCTTATGGCTGTATGACAGGAGGCCAACCTTTAAATCAGTAAAGAGGGCCATTTGGGCGATCAAAACAATAGAAGAGCCGCATATAAAACTCACGTTAGCCTTTAAGAAAATTTGGATGCAATCTCATAAACCTTCTTTTTTTTTTTTAAAATAAATGTGAATTACAGTCTATTTTGGCACAAACAAAAGCAAACACATATATAAAAGAACACTAGCAATCTCTAAAAATATATTTTTTACAATACTTTAAATTAGTCAAAAAAATAAAAATCATCTCTCTCTAAGCTTGCTAACATCTTAATTACTAGCTGAACCTTCAAATTAGCATATTTTCTATGTAATTAAATCAGCCAAACATTTAGTATTTTGCTGAAATAAAAGCTAAAGTCAAAATTAGCCTAAAACCCACAGTAGATAACAAATTAGCTAAAAATATTAGCATATTGCTAAAATATTATTTAAACTCCAAATTAGCAAAAAAAAATAATTAGAGGCCAAATCTGCCCAAAAAAAAGCTAGCTTGTTGCTTAATTACTAGCTGAACTTCAAAATTAGCAATTCTAGTAAATTAAATCAGCCAAACATTTTAGTATTTGCTGAAATAAAGCTAAACTCAAAATTAGCCTAAAACCCACAGTAGATAACAAATAGCTTAAAAATATTAGCATATGCTAAAATATTATTTAAAACTCCAAATAGCAAAAAAAAATAATTAGAGGCCAAATCTGCCCAAAAAAAGCTAGCTTGTTGCTTAATTACTAGCTGAACTTCAAATTAGCATATTCTATGTAAATTAAATCAGCCAAACATTTTAGTATTTTGCTGAAATAAAAGCTAAACTCAAAATTAGCCTAAAACCCACAGTAGATAACAAATTAGCCAAAAATATTAGCATATTGCTAAAATATTATTTAAACTCCAAATTAGCATAAAGAACTAATTAGAGGCCAAATCTGCCCGAAAAAAAAAAAAGCTAGCTTGTTGCTTAATTACTAGCTGAATTCCAAAATAGCCTAAAATTCCTCAGAAAACTAACTAGTCAAAAATGTTAGCATGTTGCTAAAATAAAAATAGAAGCTAAATTCTAAATTACCAAAAAAAATGTCAGTACATAAATTGGCTGAAAACATTAGCATTTTACTAAAATATTAGTTAAACTCCAAATTAGCATAAAATTCTCAGAAAACTTAGACAAAAACGTTAGCATGTTGCTAAAATAGAAGCTAAAATTATAAATTAGCCTAAAAACCCCTGCTGTATGACAACGTCTCTGTTTTCTTGGATTAATACTGCAGACATAAACGTCTAGTTGATGCGTTTTGTGCTCTCAAATTACACTTCCGAGTTAACACTTGAAAATTTTAAACATTTCAGACAACAAAAGTTTTTGTTCAAAAGCCGCATATTGTCATCAAATTAGTCAAACATTACGATTAATCACAAAAATTTGATTAATCGGATATATTTTATAATCGATTGACAACCTAAATTAGAATGTTCTAAATGTTCAGTTTTGTGTCTGATTTCATTTTGTGATTATTTGCAGGTAATAAGAAGTCTACAAATATTAATAGCAAGTCATTTTTTTTTCCAGGTTTGCGATTCATTAGTTATTTTTTGCCCTAGTTTTCAATTCAGGAAGGTTTTAAATGCTTTTATATTATGTTATATCTTGTTATTAACAAATGAATTAATGCTTTGTTACATTAAATAATATGTAGCCCCAGACCAGTTGAAACCAGTTGAAACCAGTTGGGGCACTTAAAGAGCCATTCAGGTCAATTTCTCGCCACCATAGAAAAAAATAATTATTTAAATGTTTTTGTTTTGCTACTGACATGATACATTTAAATAACTTTTTTTTTTCTTTTGGTATAAATAAAACATAAACATCAAGAGGTATAATAGTTTATAACTTTTGACAGATATTTTCATGACTTCCTTTCAAAATAAAAGACATCCTACACCATCAGATCATGTCAATGCAGCAAATTTTGTGGGAAATTTAAAGTCATTAATGATTTTTTTTTAATTTAAATGTTTTACTTTATCGTTTCTGATGCCACAAATTCATAAATATAACCAACAACTGACTCAGAGCTACTGAAGTGACCACATATTAAATCCTCGAATTTGAATTTCTCTTTGATCCACATCAAGCTTTTTGTTATCCATAACACCTTAACTTTTGACTATTTTCGGTTCATGTCACTATTTATTGATTGTTTTTTGACTAAAACAAACATTATTCTCTCTATGAATTCTTTATTTGAGAAAAATGTGCCAAAAGGGATGATTTTCACCTATTTTTCCTCCCAAATAGCCACTAAACACTTTTTTTCCTTCTATTTATTATTTAATGTTTTTTAATGGAGCTTTGGTATCAAATCAATTTCCCTGTTAGGGGTCAATTTCTCTGTTGCAGCCATTCAAAGAAATGAAATGTCTGCTCTCCATATTTCTGTGAGGAAAGAATATGTTTACAGCAGACTTGTGAGCCATTTTTCAAGCAGGCTGCAAAAGTGTCAGAGCTGAGAAGTGCAGGATGTCTCCAGGCTCAAAAACAGTCAAGCTGCAGAGTTTATGAAACGTGACATCACAAGTAGACTGTTCCTTTAAAGCCCAGCGGCCACAGTGGAGCTGTTTCCCTCCCCGTGTGATATCCTAACAAACACTAGAAGCTTCTACCACTGAGGTGAGATTTTTTCTTCTCAAGGAAACATTCTCAGGTTTTTTTTTTTTTATGGATGCTGACAGTTTAGAGAAGACCAATATAGACGGAGCAACATTTGATGAGTGTTCGTCCAATTCTCGCTGCAGCGTTACGGACCGTCGGGACCGAGCGGGACCGGAGGCGCTCCCGGGGCTACGGGAAGTGATGAGATCCCTGAAGGACAGGAGCTTTTTCTCTGATTGCTTTCTCAGCACAGATAGTTCTGTTCACTGTGGAGTCATTAGCAACACATTAGCTAAAAAAACTCTGGTGTTGCTGTCAGTCAATTTTAGTAGGTTTGGCTTAAATCCTCAAAATTTAAAGATGATAAAAGTCTTAACACAGGGGTGGGCAAGCTTTTTGATTTGTGGGTCAGAAAGGGTTCTAAAATTTGGCTTAAGGAGCAGATGGAAGGAGTGATTTGGTAATGAACCTCATAAACTAAAAAGATAATATAGAATTTAGATAAAAACATGCTTTAATTTGGATTAAAATTCACATACATTCATTTAAAAACAGAACATTTGGGAATTTTAATTTCTAAATTTTGATTTTTGTTCTCTTTTTGGTGATCCAATGGGTTGATGTTCTTCAGAGGAAAACGCAAACTCAAAAATCACCTTCTGACTCAGAAAAAAAACACACGAACGAAATAATTAGGATTTTTGATTCAATGTATTTTAATTCGGAGGGCCAGATTAAGTAGTTTAAGGGGCCGCATGTGGCCCCCGGGCCGTAGTTTGCCCACCCCTGTTTTAACATGTTCTTGTGACATATAAAGTTTTTTCTCACCTGCATTGAGGTACCATCACAGTCGTTAGAGTTCCATATGATTTCATTCCACCTTTTCCAGCTCCAACTCTCCTGGGAACCACAAGGAGTTTGTTTCTAGGAACGTTTGACCGTTCTTCCAGAAGTGCATCGGTCACTGATGTTGGTGGAGAAGGTCTGGCGTGATTCACCAACATCAGATTCACGCGACAAATTCACGCGCCTCACCCCTCTTTCGTCGTAAAACAATGTGCTTCTCGCGCCGTATGTGGGAGGAGCCACCAGCTCTGTCTATGATTGTCTCTCTTAGTATGAACGGGAGACACGTATGATGTTGAGGAATTGACGTTCTGGCTGTTCCTGTTAAATCAGAGCTCCCCAACCTCTGAGCAGCAAACAGAAGCCCCGCCCCTTTTTCCACCACTTGGCGAATCAGCTGCTCCCCACAAAAACTGATATAACTTCGCAGATTTCACAGAGAAAACGAATAAAAATGAACATTTCATGACATTTATTGATGACTCCCCTGTGTTCTGATGGTGAAAATGAGGTTGGTTCATTCAAATATAGCATTTAAACACATTTTTTTGTTCGAGATTGTACGACCGCAATGCATTGTGGTCTATATCCACTAATCTAGTGATCATCGATGAACGCCAGTTTTTCCCAAAGCCTTCTGGGAAATTTCCAGTGCACTCGATTTTGGAATTAGTAGATTTGGACAGCACTAGAAATGGTGAACGCGTTATATATTAATGGAGGGGGGGGCGCTACATGTAGCTCTGTGAATGTTAGGTTGCGTCGGCGCACACCCCAATGAAAAGTCCATTCAAACGCATATAGAAGTCCCAAATTCTGCACTACATGCCCCCCCGAACCAGAACAGTATTTCTAAATACAAACATAACTCGGGGCCCAACTAGAATAAAATAACTAAATCAAAAAGCCAAAGGGGTCTAAACCAGACTCAAACATACTGACAGAATGGGGAAGCTTATATAAACAGGGGCAAACCATAATGGACACATGAGGGAGGGGGGAAACAAACTAACCAAAAATTCTAACAAACGAATCTAAGACTGCAAAAACAGAGAAACTACAAACTAAACACCTTTAAAGAATCAAAATAGTCTTCAAAGAATAAACTAAATATTTTACTTTTAAAGAAACAAAATTAAAGTCCATTAGGAGTGTTGGGAATCCCTGCAGTCTTTCCAGTGGAATATCCCAACCTCCTCATGTGATCATAGGGGATGCGGTTCACCTGAGGTGGAACTCAGTAAATTTTACACTCATAATTTTGCAAACATGGGAGTTGAAAAGTCCTGCAAAAGAAGAAGCAAACATGAAAACAAAGGAGGGAGAGACACAAACATAAAGAGAGAGGCAGGGTGCATACTAGGGTGTAAAAGGCAGCATGTAAACAGATGGATGACGGGAAGGGTGGGCGGGCTTACTCTTCACCAAAAGTTCTACCCACAACTCTGTGACAAATTTCTATTGAACTACTGCCAGAAAAAAACGTCTTCTAGACACGTTTTTCAAATTTGGCTAAAAACGGTTATAATTATAAATAGAAGACCACGTTTAAAAATGATCTAAATATACAAATATCTAAAATATTTAGCCCACTAAGTCAATTTTGCCTCATTACTCCAAAGTTAGCACACAACAGTAAAAGTGAAAATCACATTATTTCCATACTTTGACTGAGTCTTTGTCATATTTCTCTTTTGGACTTTTTTAAATAATTTGCATTAAAAAAAATTCACATTTACTGTAAGAGTATTAGCTTTGTCTGAAATTACGCTTTTAAACACTTCAAAAATGAGAAAGTCCACGTCAAAGTATGAAAAGTTCTGCCTTCCTTTGAGAAAAGAAGTGTGAGTTTTCCCTCAAATAATCAATCTTTCTATAGGAGAAAAGGAGGGAGTAATGCAATTCACAGATAAGGTTTAATACATCTCCAAGACACCAGGTAAGAAAAAAAAATTAAATATCCCAGCTCCCATAGAAATATTTCTGGTGTGATGTTGTGAATTTCATTATCTTTCAAAAATAGAAGCTGTGAGTTGGAGAAACCTGGATTAAATTCATCCACAACTTTCCTGCTGCTCTCATGATTTTCATTGTCACAAGCTAAACTTGACATTTTACAGCATCGTGTGCTGAGTGGAGCGGTATTTAACTCTGCGGTTTTTTCCTGCCTAATGCATATTGAAAGCATCTTTGATTTCCCCTCCAGCTCGACAGCGCTGCAGTGCTGGCCCTCTGCAAAAACTCTGCAAACCAGATGCCTGATAAGACTTCTGCCTTGTGCTGCAGAATTCAATGCGGGCGCGGGGAATATCATAAAGTTATGAGTTCTGCATCGATTAGGCTGGTCAATAATCAGATCTACTGCTTCATATGGATTTTGAAAGTTTTCTTGACTTTTATTTTTACTTGAATTAACATTTATGAATAGCAATGGTGCAATGCATTTAATATTTAAATAAAAATCTCTCTGCAAATACCATAGAACAGGGGCGTCTAACTCAATCACTCAAAACACCTTAGCTCTAAAACTAAATTTTTAAAAACTTTAAAACCGTAACTTTTTTATATATTTATGAATTAAATATACAGCATTACCTGCGATAATGCTAGTGTGAATGCTCTAAGCTGAATTTGGCCGCTGAAAATGCTTGTACTGCTGAAAATGCTGAAATCTGATGACTAGAAACGCTGAAGCTGATAACTGAAATCACTGAAGTTAATAGCAGAAAACGCTGAAGCTGATAGCCAGCTGAAATATTATTTATATGCCATTTTAACCTACAAAGCTAAAAAAGAAAACATAGTTTAGCCAAACAAGCTAGCATGTAGCTGAAATATAAGCTAAACTCCAAAACAGCAAAAAATAAAAAAAAACGCCTAAATTAGCCTAAAGAGTTTGCCTGTAGCTGAAAAAAATAGCTAAACTTTAAAATGGTCTTAAAAAAAACGGAAAAAGCCTAAATTAGCCAAAACATCTAGCATGTAGCTGAAATATAAACTAAAATCGAAAAAAAGCCAATAAAAATAAAAAAAAGCCTAAATTAGCCTAAGGAGCTAGCCTGTAGCTGAAAAAAATATCTAGACTTTAAAATGGTCTTTAAAAAAAACGGAAAAAGCCTAAATTAGCCAAAACAGCTAGCATGTTGCTGAAATATAAGCTTAACTCCAAAACAGCCAAAAAATAAAATAAAAAACCTAAATTAGCCTAAAGAGCTAGCCTGTAGCTGAAAAAAATAACTAAACTTTAAAATGGTCTAAAAAAATAAAATGGAAAAAAGCCTAAATTTGCCAAAACATCTAGCATGTAGCTGAAATATTAGCTTAACTCCAAAACAGCCAAAAAAATAAAATGAAAAACCTAAATTAGCCTAAAGAGCTAGCCTGTACCTGATAAAATAGCTAAATTTTAAAATGGTCTAAAAAAAACGGAAAAAGCCTAAATTAGCCAAAACAGCTAGCATGTAGCTGAAATATAAGCTTAACTCCAAAACAGCCAAAAAATAAAATAAAAAACCTAAATTAGCCTAAAGATCTAGCCTGTAGCTGAAAAAAATAGCTAAACTTTAAAATGGTCTTTAAAAAACGGAAAAAGCCTAAATTAGCCAAAACAGCTAGCATGTAGCTGAAATATAAACTAAAATCCAAAACAGCCAATAAAAATAAAAAAAGCCTAAATTAGCCTAAAGAGCTAGCCTGTAGTTGAAAAAAAATAGCTAAACTTTAAAATGGTCTTAAAAAAAAACGGAAAAAGCCTAAATTAGCCAAAACAACTAGCATGTAGCTGAATTATTAGCTTAACTCCAAAACAGCCAAAAAATAAAATGAAAAACCTAAATTAGCCTAAAGAGCTAGCCTGTAGCTGATAAAATAGCTACATTTTAAAATGGTCTAAACGGAAAGCGCTAAAAAGCCAAAACAAGCCAAAACAGCTAACATGTAATATAAGTATAAGCTTAACTCCCAAAACAGCCAAAAAAATAAATAAAACCTAAATTAGCCTAAAGATCTAGCCTGTAGCTGAAAAAAAAATAGCTAAACTTTAAAATGGTCTTTAAAAAACGGAAAAAGCCTAAATTAGCCAAAACAGCTAGCATGTAGCTGAAAATAGCTTAACTCCAAAATAGCCAAAAAATAAAATAAAAAGCCTAAATTAGCCTAAAGAGCTAGCCTGTAGCTGAAAAAATAGCTAAACTTTAAATGATGTCTAAAAAAAATAAAAATGGAAAAGCCTAAATTAGCCAAAACAGCTAGCATGTAGCTGAAATATAAGCTTAACTCCAAAACAGCCAAAAAATAAAATAAAAAACCTAAATTAGCCTAAAGATCTAGCCTGTAGCTGAAAAAAATAGCTAAACTTTAAAATGGTCTAAAAAAAACCGGAAAAAGCCTAAATTTGCCAAAACATCTAGCATGTAGCTGAAATATCATCTAAACTCCAAATTAGCCTAAAAACTCTTAGTAAATACCAAAATAGTCCAAAAATCTAGCAGAATGTCAATTTTTAATACTTTTTAACATAATTATGAATAATAAAAAGGCAGGAATATTATTCCAGAATAAATCAACTTAAACCTCATATTAATTTCAATATTTTACTCTCCATAAAAGCATTTTCTGTCACAAATTAATATACAAGTGGTAATAAAATGATATGAGCACAATATAACATCTTGGTAATCTCATTTTGATCAGACAATAAAAATTAATAGATAAAATCTGCATTTTAACCACATGACATGGAACAGAATTAAGTGGTTAGGAATGTTGTCTAATAATCATAATATAAGGACGTAGTCACTCAGAACAATAGTTTTTTGAGTATTTAGATAAAAACCTGGTTCATTTTCATCGCAAACTCTCATTTGAAGCGGAGTGTCAAATGAATATTATTGTCTGGCTGCCGTCTCTTCATCCTCTCTGCTAATTGTGAGCCTGCAGTTATCTCCAGAGCCATATTTATCTCATCATGAATTATTTATCAGCTTTTATTATTCAGCATCTGTAATTGGTGCAAAATGCTGGTTAAATGAATAATGAAATGGCAGCCTTTCAAAAAAGCATGTCAGACACATGGAGGAAGTAGAACTTCATCAACTAGAACTCAGAGTTTTCGGGATGCCATCCAGAGATGTTTCAAACCTGTGCCAAAGATTAAAAAAAAATGAAGCTCATTTTTCTTTTTTAGACGATTTGTTTATCAACCGTCTTGTTTCTAAATACGTATTTATTCTATTAGTTTTGTTCCAAAAATATCTATTTGTTTTTACAAAAATCTGCATGTGAAGAGGGGTGCGTCAGGGTCAGTACAGAGTGTGACGGGATGTGTGGAGGCAGGTTGGAACGGGTCAAGGAAGGTGTGATGTGTGACAAGAGTGTCAGAAAGAGTGAGAGGAAAGGTGTGGAAGACAGGTGGTGAGAGCGGCCATGTTGTTAGAGACTCAGAGAGATGTTGAGCTTCTTTTTGAGAGTGACCAGAATAGATTCGATCAGGAATCAGAGGAACATGTTAGATAAATATGAATGCTTTGGACACCCTGAGAGGTGACAGTACCATATTTTCCGGACTATAAGTCGCTCCGGAGTATAAGTCGCACTTATACAAATTCAACAAACCAAATTCATTCATGCATTAAATTCGAGTCCATCGCCTCTTTTTTACATGTGTCAAATATAATCCTTTAAAAAATTTTTAATTTGAAATGGAATGGTGTTAATATAGGTCATGAATTTCCATTTCTGGGGATTATTGTTGATGAGAATTTAAAATATATTTTTTGTTTATATAAAACAAAAAATAAGTAAAAATCTTGAAGTTTTTAAGAAAGCAAAATGTTTATTAAATTACAAAGCTAAGCATATTCTGTATTTCTCCTTGATTTTGCCATATTTTTCAAATTGTTTGGAAGTCTGGGGTAATTCTCATGAGTCGAACCTAGAACCTTTAATAATTCTGAAAAAAAATCATTACAAATATTACATTTGACTCCCTGCAATGAGCAAAACCTCTAAACTATTTTTTAAGTCCAGAATACTGAAATTTAAAAATGTACATTCTCTGCAGATGCTGCTGGTTGTGTTCAAGGCCAAAAATGTTATGTTGCCATGTAGTTTACAAAATACTTTTGTTATAAATGAAGGAAATAGTAGAAGAAAGTATAACTTCAAGGTACTTAAAGTAAAAACTACACTCAAACAAAGGACTATTTCCTTTTCTGGGTTGAAATAATGGAATGCGTTGGATTTTGAGCTGAAAAAGTGTTTAAGGATTGTTTGTTTTAAGTTTAAATATAGAAACAAAATGATTGATTTTAATGCAGCATGAGGTTAATATTCTGTTGCTGTCTGTGATATTGTTTTTATTAGGGGTTTTTATTTTGTGTTTGTTTTGATTATTCCCACTCATTTAGTCATATGTTGGTATTTTACGTAATAATAAGAGTGTCCAAGGAGAGAAAAATAAAAACAACAATAATAATGTCTGGATGAAAATAAGAAAAAAATGATCAGATTCTGAGCAATGCTTGTTTAGTCTTGAACCGAACTTCTTCTTCTGCGTTTTTGTCAGCAGACAGCAGCAAATCCTGACACACAAACCCACAGTGCCCTCTAGTGGTTGTTAGTGGGAAGCAACCGGATAAAAGGCAACTAGTTTTTAGTGGTGAGAACAATGAATATATGAGCCTATTGATGCCCAAAAAAAAAAAAAAAATCACAGATAAGTCGTTCCTGAGTATAAGTCGCACCCCTGGCCAATCTATGAAAAAAATGACAAAGACAAAAAAAAAGAAATTGGAAAAATAAGAAGAAATCTCAGGGATGTCCACATGAAGGAGGGATCCTCTCCTAGGATGAACAGGTGATGTATCAGGACTATTAAAGAAGAATTAGCTTATCTAACTCTATTTGAATAGTTTAGCAGATGGGCTTCATCAAGACGGAGCTGGGACAGCTGGAGGGCGTGAGCTGAGCCAGAGGCGAGGTCCACGGCCAAGGACAGGAGCACAGGTGAGCCACCTGGAATAAAGAGGGACAACACATGAATGGCACTGCACCAAACAGAATCATGGAGAACTACATGAAAAATAAACGATAAAGAATACTGGAGAGGAGAAGTAGATAAAAATCATACTTTCAATACTTTTCGCAGCTTCTAAATTCAAGCAGCCTCCTAGCAACCAATTGGTGTTGTCATTAAAATTTAATTAACCATGTCAATAATAATTTGATTTAGGTTTATTGGTTTAGTTTTCCATTTACTTGATTAAAAAAAAAAAAGAACAAATAACCAATAAAAAGAGAACAGGCAGAAGCGTATGACACTTATAAGGTGCCTATCCTTCAATACTCTACAAGTCCAGCTGATCAATTTAACAGAAAACTTTAATACAATCAAGAAAAAAACAATCTTTTACAAATGAAGACAAATAAATTCTTTTACATAATCATTTAAACAGTTTTGACATTTTTAAACTGCAAAAAAAGCTTAATTTTAATTTACTCAATTTATTCCATCACTTGCATGCAATATAATAATAATAATAATAATAATATATTGATAATAACTAATCTACATAATTAGCAAATTAATATTATTATCTTATACGATGAATCTATGTTAGCCACAACAGGGGGAATAGTGCGACTTAGCTCGGTTTATTAAACCATCTTCTTTCTGAGAAATATAAATGCAAAAATTTATTAAAAGTCACAATAACCATTAAAAAGAAGCAATATAAGAGAAAGAAAAAAAACTTTATATTGTGGAAATTGAAAAAAAAAAAATCCAGAAATCAAAATGAAATGTTCAAAAATGACACAAATAATCACTGATTGGATGATGATGTTTTTGCCTGGACTGTGGTAAAGCCTTGAATTAAAGGATTTGTTAAATGTACAAATGATGCACAGTAAACCAAAGTGCAGCCAATACTTCAGACAACCAGGAGGTCCAAAAACCCAAGATAAAATAATAAAAAAGTTCCTTTTTTTTTTTTTTAAATCTGTGTGTCAAAATAAAAAGATCCCTCATGTTTGACCATGTGCAAATGAACTTGGCGGAATGTGATAGAGCATCAAGGCACGGGTCGACCCACGTCTCAGACAGAGTGAGTCATAATTCATTTTGTCATTCATGGCCTGTTCATCTTCACTGCAGGTGAATAAGGGATGCTGTCTGGAGGTTTGGCCACTTGGCCTCGCTTCCTGTAGCAATGCGAGAGATGACACACTGTCTCTGACATTAAGATAAGGAGGCAGACACAGACGGACGAGAGATGATGAATTAAAGCCCAAAGCAAGCAAAGTGGAGCCGGGAGAAGGTTAAATGAGGTTTTTAAGCCATTGAATCTGTGAATGAGATTTTACACCTTATTATTTGAGAGGAAGTGCAGCTAACAGAGCATATCAAGTATTAAGACACATCCAAATATTTATTCAGGTCTAAATAAATCCATTTTGTTTTATCTTGTTTGCAAGTTCAAATTATTAAGATAAAGAAACTCTTAAAAAATTGATTTTTTTCTGGATTTCTGCATATCTGGACTAGATAAATGTTTTTCTAAAAGTTTTAGTGTGTAAAAGCTCAGGTAGCATTAAAAAATAAAGATTCTCGATTATTATTCTGTGTGACCAGATCCCTTTTTTGACTTCAACTGCTCAAACAAGTCTCTCTCTTCTATATTTTTCTGACCCTCATTTCCTTAAAAAAAGGAAGTAATGTTACATAACCTCTGCAAGAAAGGCATCCATCCTTCACCGTTCAACAGCTGTGACCTTCTACTGCAAAGAGCTTTTGAAATTAAAGTCTTTTCTGAAAAAATTACTAGAAAATTCCTCCTCTATTATGAAGACAAATGGCTCTTTTGTTGTCATTCTGTTTGAAATGCACACATGATTAACCAACAATACACATGTATGTTCTGTGTTTTCTCACACTCACTCATACATCATTTGTTCTTTAAGACGTTATATGATACATATGACTGAAATCAAATCTGTTTATTATTTAGGGATACAGAATAAAGTTTTTTTTTAGAAAAAAAAACGAGTATCTTTGACTTTTATAAAGATTTATCTATCCACCAAACATAAATGTTATTATAAATTATGCATATACATATATTATGTTGTAAATGTGGTTCTTCTATCTCTATATGTCTCTGAATTGAGAACAGTGAAGCAGTCATTGAACTCACCAAAGTATTTCACTTTCAGAAAAAAAATAATTTCCTTTTTTTTTATAAACTGCTTCTTTTTCTTACTGGTGTCCATCATTTATGGTATTTTTTTCCCACTAGACCTGAGGCAGGTGTAACTTTTGGTGGCTAACAATATAAATACATTTCTTCTTCATTTTTTTTTTTTTATTTCCCAAAAAATCATAAGGTATTTAGTTTTTTCATAAAGTTTCCTTATAAGGTCTTGTTTAATCTCTATTACAAAAACACATCTGCTTTTTATAGCCATCTCTATCTCTATCTCTTCTATTTTAACGATTTCCTGCTTCGGGTATCTCACATGTCGAAGCTTCAAACAGACAATAATTTATAACATTTCATGATTTCGCTTTACCATGCGAACTTCAACACATAATTATAACATTTACGAAAAAAAACACGTTAATTTTCAACTTAATACGAAGCGTTAATTTTCAACTATAGTTCTAAGGTTTTGCAGACAAGTGAGGAAACACTATCCTGTATTACATGTTGTAGAAGTCATAGAGTATTTCCTGTGAATGACCAAAATGTTAATGAAACTGAAACGGGTAAGGAATCAAGTACAGAGAAGCAGATTTAGAGAGATGGGAGCAAAACTAAAGCAGAAATATGAAAAAGCATTAGGGAGACGTGAAAATTAGAGTGGGAGATAAAAGTCAAAGAGGGAGTCTAGATTGAGCAGTTTTGAATAAATATACATTCACTTCTATTTATTGGGCTTTTAGCTTAAATATAGTAGTGAATTATTTGAGGTTGTGCCCCTGCCAATACCAAAACAAGCTCAGAAGTAAATCCTGCTTAAGACTTCCTCATTTCTTGATATTAGTGCAACCAGATATATCCTTTAAAATATGCTATGGTTTGATTTGACTTTTGTGTGAAAGTTAGAAATGGTCATTGTTTGGACAACAAGCTGAGATATGAGTGATTTAAACCTGAAAATGACAAATGCTTAAAGAAAGTTTTAAGGTTAATAGACAAGGAGACAAGTGTCCACTAAAGTCTTCATATGACATCACCCATGGCATTTAGAGTCCAATCAACCCTTGTGCTATCTTATATTGGATTAAAAGTGGGGTCTCCTGGACCCCACAAGATCTTATGCTGAGCGTTTTTTTTTTTTTCAAGGATATTTTTTTATATCTTTACTGGTGTCCGTGGCATAAAAACCTCTCCACCTTTGTCATGGGAGGGATCACACACCAATGTAAAGGTAGGGTCACCTGGACCCCATAAAACAGCACGAGGGTTAACTCTGAACATTTGGACTTTTAGGTTAGATTTACAGTACGCTCGTTGACATGGAGTTGGACTATGTGTGACACACTAAAAAGGAGCCAAAACACAAAGAAAAAAAAAAAAAAAAGCACTTCTTTATTTATAATTACACATCTCACCATCCCACCACTATGAAAAATCTCTGAAGATCTAAACTGTTGGAACAGTTGTGGGCCATTCCTCTTGGATTAGATGGACACAAAGAGAAGCATCCCGCTGACCTCCTCCAAACAGGGAAGCAGATTGGGACATCCAGCGCTGGGACAACCCTTACACGAGGTAGCGTGAAAGGCCATGCTGTGTCCGCCCTGGGCTACAGTCGCGGCGACCTGAATGGTAGTTTTCCAGCAAACTCTTCAGTCCGCTCAGCAACGTTTGTGATGGGGAGGCGTCAGTCGGACTTTTACACGGCATTCTGCGGCTGCAAAGGTTTTAGGAAAAAGCTCAAATTTGACGCCAACCGGACATTTTTTTTGGGCACATTTGGCGGTTGACCGGTGGCAGTCCAGTGACAGATGGGTGGCAGTAAGGCAGCAGCGCAACTATTGACTGATGGGAGGTTTTTCTAAGGTTCCCAAATTGTCTGGTGATTGTCCGACTTCAGACTGCCACACCCCTGCCCCTGTACTACCGTCCCACTGTCATCACCCGATTGTTAGCAGTGGCCACTCGACAAGGGCTATTGACATGATGATGACCAGAAGTCCATCTCGCAATCTCTCCATTTGGGTCCAAATGGAGAGACGATTTTAATGTCGCACAACACTCATAATGTTGATAGCACCACTGCGATTCTAAGACCAGAACATTGTGCTTGCTGCAATCCTGTACTAATAGAAGAAGAGCAAGAAGGGCGAAGAAGTCGTTTGGTGAGTTGCTGGGTTTCTTGGCAATCAGTGAGACCAGACTTGATGGTCAGCTTTTTAGAGGTCACCGGGCAGCTGGCGTCACTTGATGTGGAAAGTCACCGTCCAGAGACATTTGCCGGACAGCGATCTGGCCAGCGGTCGCCAGATTTTATAATGGTGTCATCTTCTTCTGACTGACTGCCACCATCAACAAGCATGAACAATTCTCCAAAAAATTGGGAAATCTTGAAGATTGCCGCCCCATCGTGCGATGGCGGAAAAAGGAAATCCTCCCCTCAAAGTAGACGGATTGAGGAGCATTACCTTGAAGGAGAAATGATGCGGCAAGATGTGGAGAGAAGTAGAAACTGAGGGTAGCTATCACCAAACCATATGTAGAGTAAAAACTACCAGATCTTACTGTCGGTAAAGACTCTTTCGTAAAACAGGATGAATTACTCATTTGCTAGAAAACAGAAACAAATGATTTAAATGAACAAACAAAAAAATTTAAAATCCGGAAACATTTCTGCAGGAGGACAAAAAGGTAACAAGACAGGAGGATTCAAAAACAATTAATCAGAAACAGTTTCACTGATTACTAACAGAAACTAAGTATGAAGAGAAAAGGCGGAAAAGAAGCGGACTGATTAATAGATGACAAACAAAAACATAGAAAACTAAGCTAAAGATAACATTTTTTTTTCAAAGATGATTTCTCTATTTTGTGAAAATCATCCTTTTTCATTTCAAGGCTTTCTTGCAAATGTGAAAATCATTTTCCCTGAACTCTTCATGAGATGAGGTTTGTTGTGATGTGAAACCATCCAATCAGTGAGTAATGCTGATTCTTCTCTGTGCTTGACCAGAAAATATGAAATTTAATCACTTGAACTTGTTTCAAATGATGTCCACAAATGTAGCTTTTTCATCAGATCAGAAATGTGTTCTTGTGATAGAAAAACTGAATGTTTTTGTTAATTTGAAAGTGCTGCTTAATAAGAAATTGTGAGGTTATACCTGCTAACTTCTGCATGTTTGTTGGTGAGCGAGAATGTGACCAAAAAACTCAGTTGGAATTAAGTCCTTTTAATATGAGTTGGATCAAATTCATACAGAGTACTCTGGGTCTCGAAAAGACAAAAACCTGGAAAATGGAATCCAAATACATTTCCCCCAGGTGGGCCTTGTTGGCTTCAGGCCAATGTTTGCCCCCCATGGTCCTTAACACCTTATTGGTCAGTTTCTGAGCCCCTGCTCCGAAACTGCTTTGTTTTTTAGTGGAAAAGTACTGATTAGGCCATTGAGGCTTCCCCTAACTGGTTTCAACTGGTCTGGACAACCTGTTCTCATTCCCAAGTCACATTTGGATGCATGGTTAAGGACCTCTGTGTCAAATAGTGACGTTTTGGGCGTTCCCAACTCGTGGACATTGACCGCACTGGTACCTCAATCCGGTACGGGACACAGATCAGTACCAGAGGTGCCGGACGCAAATCAGTACCGCTTCCGGACGTAGTACCAGACACGAACTGGGCTTAGGGTTAGGGAACTGGTACTGGCCTTGTCCTGAGGTTCAGATGCATCCGACAAAACGCCCTGATTTGATTGGAACATCCAGTATGTCAAAAAAGGATGAGTTGAGGACACCCAAAACGTCTAAAAAGTGACATAGAGGGGTCCCTAACAGTACGTCAATATTTGACGACTTGGGAATGAGAATGCGTAGGTCTGGAGGTCCATATCGCTCAATGTAGCATTGCATTCATCAATGTATTTATAACAAAGCATAAAAGTGTAGCATAAAAATCCTTCAAAACACGCATCTTAAACTGTGCAAACATGTTGCCACAAACAGGCAGACAGCTGGTTCCACGCGCAGCAGGTTCATTACTTCAGACAGCGAAAAGTCCACAAAGCTAAACCAGAGTCAGACAAGCAGAAGTCATCAACGAGCAAGGAGGCATAAGGGGAGAGATAGTCAGAGTCCACTTCCTTCTGTACACTTCCGGTGCGCCGCGCTATGGCTGCGCTGATGAGAAGCTCCGTGGGAACTCGCCCTTTTAATGTTGTTTTTATCTTATTTTTAATATTTTTCGTTACCTTTTCAGTCACTTTATGTAACAGCACCACAACCTCGTGCTATGTGTATGATCGCAGTACACTCTTAAAGCTCCGATCGGCAGTAAAAAGCGATCTTAAGCCGACCTTCGTGGCATCCGCGACGGACATACTGCCGCTATGTTTACGTCGGCACCGCAAAAGAAGAAGATCAAGAAGAAGGAGAAAGCGAGGAAAGCGAGCGGGGGTGCTGTGGAAAGCCCGCACGAGGGACAATAAACCCGCTCTCCCCACCATCCTGCTTGCAAACGTGCAATCCCTTGGAAATAAACTGGACGACCTGCGCGCACGGATTTTCTTCGAGCGGGACACGAGGAGCTGCTGTGTTTTTGCCTTCACGGAAACATGGTTGGACCCATCCGTCCCCGATTACGCCGCAACCCCAGACAACTTTACCATCTACAGATCGGACAGAACGGAGGACTCAGGCAAGTCGTGTGGAGGAGGTGTGTGCCTGATGATCAACTCCTTATGGGCTACAGACATACGCACTTTAAAAACTCTCTGCACTCCAGCCCTGGAGCTGCTAACCATCAAAATTAGACCGTTTTATCTGCCCAGAGAATTCAGCTCCATAATCCTCACTGTTGTATATATTCCTCCAAAATCAAAAAACACAAGCCCTAGAACAGCTCTATGGGATTATAAACAAACTTGAAAATATGCACCCCGATGCAGCCTTTATCATTTTGGGGGATTTCAACAGAGCCAATATGAAAGTGGTCCTACCAAAATTCTATCAGCATATTTCCCTACCCACCAGGGGGGAGCAGACACTAGATCACTGTTACACCCCATTCAAAGATAGCTACAAACCCCTCCTCCGCCCCGCTTTTGGTAAATCCGACCACAATGCGATTCTACTGCTACCAGCCTACAAACAAAGGCTCAAACTGGAAAAACCGGTTCCCAAACAGACATACAGATGGAACAATACATCTGACGAGGCCCTACAAGACTGCTTTGAAACAACAGACTGGCAGATGTTCGCAGACGCAGCAGATGGGGATATAAACCTGTACACAGATTCGGTTGTTGGCTACATCAAAAAATGCATTGATGACACGGTCCACCAATCCACCATCTGCACGTACCCCAACCAGAAACCCTGGGTTGGACCAGAGGTGCGTGCAAAACTCAAAGCCCGCACTGTTGCCTTCAACTCAGGAAATCTAGAAACCTACAAAGTAGCCAAATACGACCTCAGAAAGACCATCAGAACTTCCCAGAGGAGGTACAGGGGAAGAGTGGAATCTGCCCAACAAAGCCATGACCCAAGACGCGTGTGGCATGGACTACGCTGCATCACAGATTATAAAGGGAGGAGTGGGCCTGTGGAACTGTCCAGCGCTTCACTTCCTGAAGAATTAAATACCTTCTTTGCCCGGTTTGATGCTGACCACACCGTAACTACCACAAGATTACCGGTAAACCCTGAGGACACCAAGCTCTGCATTGATACAGCCATGGTGAGACGAGCTTTTAAGAAGGTGAATCCCCACAAATCACCAGGACCGGACGGCATCCCTGGACGGGTGCTGAGAACCTGTGCCGACCAGCTCTCTGAGGTGTTCACCAACATCTTCAATCTGTCTCTGAGTCTGTCTACTGTGCCCATTATCTTTAAAACCTCCACTGTTGTTCCCATCCCGAAGACCCCCACACCATCCTGTCTCAATGATTACCGGCCCATAGCACTCACGTCCACAATTATGAAGTGCTTCGAACAAATAATAAAAAAATATATCTGCAGCTCCCTCCCTGACAACTTAGATCCTCTGCAGTTTGCATATAGAGCCAAGAGGTCTACAGATGATGCCATTGCCCTTGCTGTCCACACCTCACTCAACCACCTGGAGAAAGAGAATACCTATGTGAGAATGCTCTTCGTCGACTACAGCTCGGCATTTAACACAGTGATCCCCTCCAAACTGGTCTCCAAACTCACCAACCTGGGTCTGGAGAAGCCAATCTGCAGCTGGATAAAGGATTTTCTCAGCAACAGACCCCAAGCAGTGAGGATCGGCAGCCATCTCTCCACCACACGTGTCCTCAACACTGGAACACCGCAGGGCTGTGTCCTCAGCCCACTCCTGTACTCGCTGTTCACTCATGACTGCACTGCCAAGCACAGCTCCAACATCATCCTGAAGTTCGCTGACGATACCACCATCCTTGGTCTCATCTCCAACAACGATGAGCGCGCATACAGGGACGAGGTGACATCACTCACCAGCTGGTGTCAGGAAAACCACCTCTCACTCAACGTCAATAAAACAAAGGAAATGATTGTGGACTTCAGGAGACACACAAATCACCACCTACCCATCCACATTAACAACGTGGAAGTGGAGCAGGTCAGAAGCTTCAAATTCCTCGGAGTACACATCACCGAGGATTTGACATGGACACTACAAACAAACACCGTGGTGAAGAGAGCCCGTCAAAGACTCTACTTCCTGAGAAAACTGAAGAAGTTTGTAATGAACACCAACATCCTCAGGAACTTCTACAGGTGCACCATCGAGAGCCTTCTGGCGGGCTCCATCACGGTGTGGTACGGAAACTGCAACTCTGAGAGCCGAAAAGCTCTACAGAAAGTGATCCGAGCAGCAGAGGACATCACCGGCAGCACCCTTCCTTCCATCCAGGACATCTACCGCAGCAGAAGTCTGCGTAAAGCACGGAGCATCACTAAGGACAGTACTCACCCAGCAAAAGGACTCTTTCAACTTCTACCCTCTGGCAGACGATACAGGAGCCTGCCAGCACGTACAAAGAGACTCAGAGACAGCTACTACCCTCAAGCTGTCAGACTCCTTAACTCCAAGTAGCACCTCAAACTGAGGCTGGTCATTGGACCAACTTATGTAACCTAAGTGCAATATATTTATAAAACCCCTAAGGATCACTCCACTAGCCTCACAGCCCCATATTCCCTTGCTTCATGCACCTAGACTGTCACTTTCATTATATATTTTATTTTAAAACTGCTTCCCCTTTGTATTATTATTGTAAATACTATTATCTTTAACTCCATATTTTACTACTTATTATTTTATGTACCTACTTATTACTTTTTTTGTACAAACTGGCGAGTTTTTTCACTGGATTCTCATCCAAAGCATTTCATTGTAGTATTGACCTGTGTTGATGCTGCATATGACAAATAAAGCTTCATTTCATTTCAGGCCAGGGTCGGGGCAGGCGGCAGGCAAACAGAGAGGAAGCAGGGTAACGTCCACAGAAGATCAGGTCCAGAATGAAACACAACCATACAAACAATGATTTTTTTGTCAATCAAAATGTGTTTAAGTGATTGTTATTCACCTGTAAACAGCATTACAGCCATTTTAAAAGACAGATGGCATCTTTCTGTACCAATAAAATAAACTATTTCTATTTTGTTTCTTATCGGTTTATCATTTTATGCTTTATTATATTGTTTGTGTGGGGTGGGGGGGCATTGTATGTGCTTAAATTTGTGTTGTTAATGTGTTTTTAAATTTAGAAAATGTTGTTATGTGAAGTACTTTGAGCTACTTTTGTCAAAATCGTGCTAAACAACTAAAGTTTGATTTGATTTCTTAGCAATCAAACATGTAACCATATATAATTATATATATATAATTATATATATATCAAACTTTGACAAAAAAAAAAGATTTAAAAAAATAAAGCCAACAAAGCACTTAATTGACTTTTTAAAATAAAAAATGCATTTATTTCCCTTTTTATTTTAAAGGCCCTTACGAAACAAAAAATATTTTTCAATATATTAAACAAAAATATATTTACAGTATATTCCATATATGGAAGCAATATATTTTTCCATGTATTGAAATACACCAATTACTGCCGTTTTCTTATATTAAAATATACCAATTCATATACTGTGATTTATACTTCAATATATCACTTTATATATATATTTTATGATTTATAACAAAAATGTCTTCAAGATAATGCTCTATATAAAAAGATGCTATGCAACATCAGATACATTTCAGGTTTTGGAAAATACGTTCAATGACACAGCAATGAATTTCTGAATTTTATTCAAATAAAAACAAACACAAAACAATTTTAAATTCAAACTAAAAGCTTAAAACTTCTAACAAATGTTACAATTTTAAGAAATAACTTAAAATAATTATAACCATATGATAATATGATAATTCATGCGTCATTCGTGTCGGTTCTTATGTTTTTCTTGTTTCAAAAAAGTAGGTATGACTGAAATGTGTAACGTGATGTAAAGTTGTGAAAACTTGTAATTCTGAAAAGGAATAAAAAATATTGACTCAAAGAAGTTTTTCCTGTTTTCATGTAAATAATTATAGTTACAGTAAACAACAGGAAGGTTGTTTAAAAACTGACGTACATGTGATCCATCCAAAAAATGTCAGCGAGGATGTTTTAAAAATATATGAATCAATATAAAATTAAAAAAAACACTATAACAATATGTTGACCATCCATATGTTGCAATATATTAAAAAATATATGGGAAAAGGGCTGATATATTTAGATATATTTCGTAATATATTGACAATATATCTATCTATTTTTGTTTCGTAAGGGGGGAGGGAAGTTTGATGCAGCAAAACCAAGAATAACTTTGAAAGATTTCAAGTCCCTGAGCAGTCTGAGGTGCAGTGACTGACCTATAGTGTCTGGAGAACAGTAGATTATAAAGAAGAGGTGTCAAAAGAAGACTGGAGGGGATGAGGTATTGATCCGCCTGGTATCAAAACCAGTTACTCTCTAAATATCTCTGCTCTACCTGGCTTTGTTTACTCTGCCTTTCCTCACTGAAGGAGATAAATGATTGAATAAATGAGTCGTCTAAACAAATGTCATTTAGGGGTTTACTTTTTGAAACACAAACATTTTTTAAACAAAAGTTTCATCACATAAAAGTTGACTCGCAGTGGCGAAGTTTGGATCCAAGGACAGAAGTTCTTTGGATCCACTTCTTGACTGATCCGTCCCAGATCGAGCCTGCCACGGCTGGGTTGTGGCGAGGACGGCGACGCCAAGGTCAAAGACGGTGTGATTTAACAGGAAAGCGCGATACAGTGACTCAACCAGGACAGCGCTTTACGACCTGGAGGCTTGTGGAAGCAGCAGATTTATGGAGAGGTGAATAATGGGCTGCAGCTGGTACCTGAGCGGGGAAGCGCCGCATCACCTCCTACGTCAAATGTATAAACAACAAAATATTTGTCACATATTTAATCAAAAGATTATTCAAGTGACACGGAAGTTTGAGTCAGTGAACACGGGTGGATGAAAAGCCAACGCGAGCATAACTCATCATTTATTTTGAGTCAAATTTTATATGATTTTCACACATTTATCCAAACATTTCTGACTATTTAGTCCATAAATTGCAACATTAAGTGATGAAGCCTTAGCTTTTAAAAGCAATTTGAAAAGACAGTTTGATTTATTTTATTGTGTTCTGTTTATATTTTCACTAAAGAATCATGGTTTTCTATTTATGCTTTTGAAAACTGTTTACTCTGACCCCTAAGTCTCTGATTGGATAAAGAGAGCAGACTTTTATTTTGAAAAATTACAGCTGACTTAAAAAAAAAAATCTGCTACAAGGAAATACCAACATATTTGCTACTGGACCTTTAATTATAGCATTAAGTTGATAGAAAAATTCATTGCTTTGAGATTTAAAGAACTCTCGACTTCACTGTCCAATAGCAGAAGAGAGAAAGAACCTGCTTCTTCAAACATATGGGGAGCAACAGCCTGTCACTGCTGGAGCTTCCAGAGCTATGACAGCATTATGCTTGTAATGAGACATTGTCTGAGGGCGATGATAGCTCGGCTAGCCTCTTCCTCTGCAGCTACGCTTTGTGAAGGCATCCCAGGAAGTGTCTGGCCTTTGTTTCAAATACATTCTGTTGTCTGAGATCATCGCTTTATTAAAAATAACTGACATTAGGTTGGATATTTGACCAAATTTTCCTTTTTCTTTGTCTGACAACTATTGAAACAGATTTTTTTTTTTTTGGCCACAAAATTCGAACAATAAAGAAAAGAGGGGCCGAGGACAGTGACCTGTGGTACTCCTGAGCTTTGGTTAGACCAATAGGTCTTTGGTTGTTTAGTAAAATTGTATCTACTATTCCAGAGTGTTTGTACTCTTTTCTCAAGAACCACATTTTTAATCAGGCTTTTACTTTTGTAACTATTATTTATTCTTTTTATTTATTTTTTCCTTTATTTCAAACATTTTATAGATTATTTATATACACAATTATTGTTTAAATGTACAACCCATTTTAATATTAGTATTATATCCACATTAAATGAGTGTTTTTTTCTGTTCTGGTTTTGTGTTTATTTTTAATCACATTTTTCATTAGTGTTGTATTTGCTACTATCTAAATCTCTATATGGCTTTGGGTTTTGAAAGAAAAAAAAGCCAAACAAATAAATAAAGTTAAAGTTTAATCATGTCTTTATCTCTCAATTTTCATTGGTTTAGCATTGGGCTTCTTTGAATTTATCCCTTTCATTCTAAACTGCTCGCTGCTGCCCTCTTCCTGTCAGGAAAGTCCAGTGTTGCTCAGCCTTCTTCAACCATTGGCTGTTCATTTTACATCAATCCTGAGGTGTGTATTTTGGGTACAAAAGATAAACCAAAGAATTCTGACACATTTATTAAAATATGTTTCACAACATGATTTGAAAATGTTAAACAGTTATTATTATTTTATGTTTTCTTAACATGTTGTAAAGGTTTATAAAAAAAATAACAATGTTTTGTTCTGTGGAATACGTCTTAAAACTCTGTTCAGGGTGAACCCTGCCTTCACCCAACAGCAGCTGGATTGGCTTAAAAAACTCTGACCTGGAAAGGGATTCATATCCAGTCAGCAAGGCCAAGCGCGCCCCAAATGGTTAAACATTTCTGTGGTGCCCCTAAATGTGTTTGCCACATTGGTGTAAATGGGCACTCAGTGGGTAGCTCGCTACAGAGGAGCTCGCTAGCATGCTACAGAGGAGCTCGCTAGCATGCTACAGAGGAGCTCGCTAGCATGTTATACATGGGAGCTTGCTAGCATGCTACAATGGAGCTCACTAGCTCGCTACAGCAGAGCCCACAGTTTGCTAGCATGCTATAAAGGAGTTTGCTAGCATGCTACAGTGGAGCTTGCTAGTATGCTACAATAAAGCTTGCTAGCATGCTACAATGGAGTTTGCTAGCATGCTACAGTGGAGCTCGCTAGTATGCTACAGTGAATCTCACTAGCATGCTACAATGAAGCTTGCTAGCATGCTACAATGGAGTTTGCTAGCATACTACAGTGGAGCTCGCTAGTATGCTACAGTGAGTCTCACTAGCATGCTACAGTGAATCTCACTAGCATGCTACAATGAAGCTTGCTAGCATGCTACAGTGAATCTCACTAGCATGCTACAATGAAGCTTGCTAGCATGCTACAGTGAAGCTTCCTAGCATGCTACAGTGAATCTCACTAGCATGCTACAATGAAGCTTGCTAGCATGCTACAAAGGAGTTTGCTAGCTTGATACAGCAGAGCTCACTAACACACTGCGTTGTCTACCGGCTGGCTAGCGTAGCGAGCTAATCCACTGAGTCCCCACTTAAATTAATGTGGGCAAATACAGGTGGGGTCAGAAACTGGGGAAAATCCCAACTGGGGCCCACATTTTCTGCCCACTTTTAAACCATATGGGGCCCACTTAGCCCTGCTAGCTGGGATAGCCTTAAAGATGGATGGATGGATGGATGGATGGATGGATGGATGGATGGATGGATGGATGGATGGATGGATGGATGGATGGATGGATGGATGGATGGAAAAGTAACACAGTTTAGTGGTTGCTCAGTAAATTAAAATATCATATCAAGAGAGAAACTGTTTTTAAAAGATTATTCAGATTACACATTTTTAACAAATAAAAAGGAATCAATAATGTGGGAGTGCTACTTCAACTTCCAGTTCCGATAATAGATAATAATGAGAACAACAAATACAATCCAGATTAAAAAACTCTGCCAAGTCTGGAGATTTTTACCTTTTTGTTCTTATTTTCTTAATTCGATTTGACTGGCTGTGTAGAAACCTTCTTGTTATCTTTCCTCCAAAACTCATAATTTTGAGCAGCTGGAACACATGCAGAGACTCAGAATGTTGCAATTACAATATATTATCTCGTATTGTTAAATAGTTCATACTTTTGTTTTTTGATTATTCAAAATGATGATTTTCTGTACTTTAAACAGATAATTGACATCCATCCACAATGGCTTCTGTTGAAAAAATAAAACAATAAGTTAACTATTGACCCAATTTTTGACCCAAATGTTTTTCTTCATTATGTCATTCAGATGGAGAAAAAAGTGTCAGAAAATGATATTAAACCAATGTTTGATCACATGCTGACCATATTCCAGACTCTTAAGGTTAATCTGTAACAGACCGGCGCTCCTATTAAAGAAAATACAACTGTTTTTATCAGGCTGGTTCAATTTAAAAGTGTGGAGTTTTAGCTCTGTGTACAAGCAGCTGTGCCTGCCTGGAAGTTTAATTCAATTAATCGATTAGCACACACAATCTATATATGGAGAATAAATTTTGCTCTTCCAAACATTTAATCCACTATAACGTAATAGTAAAAAGGCAGCTAAAATGGTTAAAATGTCTGCATGCATCGAACTGAAATAAATTAAATTGACTATTTGGCTCAAGTCTGCAGTAAGTAATGCTCCAGTTTCCGCCCAAGGTCATGCATCAACCAAATGGATATCACTGTAGTTACTTCATAACTTTACTTTTGCAGGAGCAGCTTCCTGTAGAATGCTGCAACACTTACTTTCCATCTTGTGTTTTTGTTTTTCAAAGCAAGGTGATATTCTCTTCTTTGAGTTGAGTTGAAGTGCACTTAAATTATTCACTCCCCCACTTTCTACAAAGCCAAGAAAGAAAGAAAGAAAGAAAGAAAGTGACTCACTCTTTTAAATAAAACCCTGGGTGTTGCTGTCATTACACGGCAATTATTTTTTTTAGAGAAAAGTTACCGTGCCAAAGTCAGAGACACTTTTAGCAGCAACTGGAGCCTCCTGCCAACTCTCAGGCAGGAGACTGCCCTCTCTTCAACACTTCTTTGATTGCATGTCTTAACCGTGCATGGAAACAGGGCTGTAATATTGAAGAAACAAGCTTGAATGAGGTAAAATTGAGACACATAATTACCAGCCACTGTACTCCATAGCAATCATGTCCAGAGGCTGGAAGAACTGATTGGTGGCCCGCTGCTTGTACTCTTGTCTGCATGAATGTGAACACAGTAAGCCACTCCTGATGAAAAGGAAAAGGTGCAGAATCACAAATTAATAATGCATGTGTGCGGCTACTTCACCACTGAGCACCGCAAATAGAGACGTCAAGGGTGGCCCTTGGCAATTTTCCAATTTCAAGAGTAACATATCTTAATAATGGAACTTTGTAAATAGAAATAAATGCATAAAAGAAAGAAATAACTAATAAAGTGGCCACAGCATGATTCCATGTCATGATCTATCTATCTATCTATCTATCTATCTATCTATCTATCTATCTATCTATCTATCTATCTATCTATCTATCTATCTATCTATCTATCTATCTATCTATCTATCTATCTATCTATCTATCTATCTATCTATCTATCTATCTATCATTATATTATATATGTCATAAACATTTATCACCATAACTGGTAGTCGTAGCGTCCCTAGGAACCACCTTGTAGCACACCTCGGCGGTACCAAAGCACCAGTAAAAAGTGTTGAACCTAACGTTGATCCAGGTGTTCAAAATTGGTCAGCGTTATCTTTCTATTTCATTTTGACCCGCCCCCGTAACTACTGGCCAATAACTGGAGAGATCTTTAGTCACAGGGTTTGTTTACAAGCTTTGGTCCAGAAAATGAATACAGAAGGTTTTGGGACTCGATCCAGAATAAATTAAGCGGACTCAATCCGGAATTCTAGTCTGAATACCCTTGATGCAGGGGTCCCCAAATTCTTTCTTAGAGGGGCCACATAACTGTGTTTTTCTTTGATGGGGGGCCGGGGTCGGTTGGTAGGCTAACAGAAGAAGTGTAATAATCACAACCTAAACATAAAGATTTATGGTTTTCCAGATAGCCACACATGGCTACATTTTTAAAAAATAATTTATGTCATCTTCAAAGAAAGAAATAATACCAAAATATTTTTAAAAACTAGAAATATAGCATTACCTGTGATGTATTAATAGCTGAAGATGCTGAAATTGATAGCTGAAAATGCTGAAGCTGATGGCTAGTTGGATATTAGCAAAGTTTCAAATTAGCCAAAAAAAAAAGCCTAAAAAAATTCTAAATTAACCAAAACGTAGCTCAGCTAAACTTCAAAATAGCCAAAAAAACTGAAAAAATGCTAAACTAGCCGATACACCTAGCATGTGGCTGAAATTTTACCTAAATGCCAAATTAACCAAAAAAAAAAAAAAAAAAACCTACAAAAATTCTAAATTAACCGAAAGGGCTAGAATGTAGCTAAAATATTAGCTAAACTTCAAAATAGTCTAAAACACTTTAAAAAAGACTAAATTGGCCAAAACTGCTAGCATGCAGTTGAAATATTACCCAAATGCCAAATTAGCCTAAAAAATTGGAAAAATGTCAAATTTAGTTAAAACAGTTTTGGGGGCCGGGTCAAATGTGGAGGAGGGCCAGATCTGGCCCGCAAGTTTGGGGACCTCTTCCTTAGTGCAAACTGCAAAACATGTTAGAGAACCTGCAGAAGCGAGTCTCGTCTTAAAATGAATAATTTGATCTTCTAAATTAAGTATTAATGTCAATGAAAGTGTCAGTATAACAAGTATTACTCCAGCATCTTGGAACAATCTAGTCAAAAGGTTTGAACATGTTTTTATTGTGAGTAAGTGTTTTCTAATGTCATGTAAAGTGAAGTCAACCACGTTTGACAATTTGAAAACTAGAATTTTATAAAAATCAAGTCTGAATATACACTTCTTGAAGGACATTCAAAAGGGGAACTCTTCCAGGTTGACTTGCAATTTTTTTATATGCAGGAAAAAAAGAAATGAAACTATCAAATGTTAACAGTACAGTAAATTGTACTTTTTTTTTTTTTTCTTTACTATTACACTACAGCACACCATTTTGTCAGCGATCTGTGTAGTTTTGTAGTTTGTACTTAATGCCAGTCCTGTCTCCAGGTTTTGTTCATACGTGGGGGTTTATGTGATTCAGCTGTGAAGGAGAGGTCTATGACTGGGTTTAACCAATAGTTCACGAAAAATTTTCAATGATTGTACAGCAATAAGTGTAATTTGACAGGCTCAAAATGAATGTACAAAATGTTCAAAAATTTTGTGTTCAATGACACAATCATTGACATGAAGATGATTAGTAGTATAAACAATGATTGTTCAGTCTGAATAAGTAAAGTTAATTTTGACAGACATGATAAAAGCAAGTCAATATTGATCATTTTGTATGGATCTGTACTTACTCAATTGCTTTGTGTACAAAATCACACACTATTGTAAAAGATGATCATTAAAAGACAACTAAATTGTGCACAAACGGCTAAATGTCATGGATTTCACTGTCTGTTGTTCGAAGTTTAATCCTGTTGTGATTATTGTATCAAAGCGACTGAGAAAAACATGGGTTTTTTGTATTTATTATTTTTATTTTAATTATTATTATTTTTGTTCAGGCACTTGTCAGTCGACTTGTAGTCCCTGTGAGGACCCCTCAGTCATCAAACATGGCGGCGACCGTGAGAGTGTGCAGTGCCCTCCGTATCACAATCGGAGGTAAATTATTCTTATATAAAAATGCTTTTTGTGTCTTTTTAGACCCCATAACGTCATGTTTCCCGTTTCACAGCTATTGTCGAATTTATTCCTCGAAACAACCACATTGTCGTGTTTTATTATCTGTTGGGAAAACCCCGCCGGTTCTGTTGTGTCAAATTTAAGATAATATTTCTGCTTAAAACAACTAGTATGCGCCTAACAGGTCGACGTTGTTGAGATTATATATTAAAATTAAAAATAATAATTAATTTTAATTGTTTCATCTGTTTGTGTTTCGAGTCATTTAGTCGTTTGGTGCTTATGTGACGTTTCTCTCTATTAATCTGTAAATTTAATCTGAATTTGGTTGCATAAACTAAACTTGGTTGCATTAGCCAAACTTTTGGTCCTTTTTTTTTCTAATTTCCCTCTTTTCCCACTAATTTTTTAGAGTCACATTAGATTGGGTGGCTGTTTATATTATAATAGCTACTTGTGCAAACTAGACATTTTGCAGAGGTTAATAGTTTTACTAAATAAACAAACAAACATGCCAAAGCGCAGTCTAATTGTTGTGTTTTCTCTGTAAATTATTTAAAATTTTAAATTTTGAATGTACTGCACAAATGAACACGCCTCAGCTGGTCAGGATAAAAAAAAATAATCATAAATGATTTTAAATTAGTTTTAAAGCAACTTGTAGAGCGATGTTATTCTACCTGCAGCTCACTTCAGTCCTGCTGTTTTTTCTCCTCGGGGTGGTCAGTGTATTGTTTGTCTTACTCAGCATAACTGTGAAATATATGTTTTTCTTTATGTGGTTTCTCTCTTCAGGTGCAGCCTCAATCCGCTCTCCGGCTGCCGTGAGCGCCGTTCACTTCTCCCATTTGCTGTGTCGAGCCTCGTCATCATCTTCTTTCCAAAGACAGACTCCGTTTCCACTCAACCCACCAACGTGGCAGCAGACCAGACATGGCAGCTTCTTTAACAAGTGTAAGTCCAAGCAGATCAAGATGACAAAAACACGTTTTATTATTACTTTTTTTATACAGCAGAAATAACAATTTTTTTCTAAAATTATACTTTTAGGTTTGGCTTTTTTTGGGTTACTGTAGAAACTTTTTTGCCATTTAGATTTTGTTTTAATAATAAAATTGTTGTAAACTAATGATTTTGAATCTACTGTTTTTTGCAATAACATAAAAAAACTATTTTTATAGCACAACTGTAATCCATGTGAATATAGAAAGAAAAATATAAAGTGTAAAATGTATATATTAACCCTTCCGCTCTCCTTGGGGTCCAGATGGCTCCAACCACATATTGTTATGCGATTTCTTCCATGACAAATGTGGACGAAGGGGGACAGGATTTTATGTCTGCCATGGACATTAGTGAAACTCCGAAATCAGTGAAAAAAAAAAGTTCAGCGCACTGTCCTGTGGTGTCCAGATGACCCCACTTTTAATGTAAACAAGCTAAGGAGAACGGAAGGGTTACCAAGTTCTTTTTTTTCAATAATTCAGATTTTTCCTGATTCCCAGTTTTAAAAAAAAAATTCTGATTATTTAGAGTTTCTGCTTTTTGAAATGTCCCTATTTTTTCGTTATATTTAAATTTTATTTTCTTTTTGCTTTGTTAAGTCGCTTTTCCATTTGTTTTCAATTTTTAATTGATTCTAATTCTTTTTGCAGTTATTTTCTGACTTTTTATTAAGCAAATTTTTACAAATGTAGCCATAAAACAACTTAATATATGTATCTATTCATGAAAACAAGTCTTTTTATGCTCAGAATAACACATTTTGGACAGTTCCAAGTTAACAGTTTAGTTTATGTTTAGCATTCCATATCTGTTACTATCATGCAATTCATTTTTTGCACGATTAATTTAATACAGTGACTTCTAATTAATACATTTAAAGTGCTGGCATTTTTAACGCAACAATTGGTGTAAAAAGCTTCATTTTCAGGTATTTTCTTTATATTTGTAACATTGTGTCCAAATAAAGGATCAAAATCCAATTAAAAAAAGTGTCTTAAAATGGTATCCGGTTGACAGAATGATCCCGGAACTTTATTCCAACTCCAAATAACGGCAGAGTTTCTCCTTTAACCATTTTTCTTAATTATTTTGGTAAATGGCGTGCCCCAAAAAGGCATTAGACATCCCCCCGACCCGAAACAAAATACAAAAAAAGGCGTAACAGCTTAATGTGGTCCAATCGGCTTTTGTTCACACTCAAAAGTGCAATGTGAAAGTAGACAAAACCAAAGTAAAGGTTGGAGTTTGATTTCCTGTCAAATCAAACCAAGTCTGTTGGTCTGAAATGACCTTTAGTTTCACTTTATGTGACTTTCAAACTTTAAAGTCTATAAAACTTGTTGTTTACAGAAAGCTAATGAGAAAAAGGCTGAGTGGAATAGCCGAGTTCTTCAGGTTTTCTGACGTATTGAAAAGCACTTTGGCAAACTGTCGGAGCAAATGCTTTATGCAGATTTAGTTTGACTTGTTTGATCAGTTTGCAGAGGGAGTCTGTGAGGTTTTAAGTGCAAAGCAGATGACTTTTTTCTGTTTTCAGTCCTATAAAAAGAGCGACAAAATGAAAGTCTGACATGTTTAAGTTTGTGTCCTCCCAGTGACGGCAGAGGAGCTGTGGAAAGGTGTTCTGGCAGAGTCCGGCGCCGGAGCCAGGAAGGGCAGAGGGAAGCGGACCAAACGGAAGTTCAAGAGAGACCTGAATCGAGGACAGGTCATCGGGGAAGGTAGAGCCCCGACTTCCTGTGTCATTTCTTTTAATTTTTATAGAATTTGAGATAAAGTTTTGACCTTCAAAGTAAAATAGAATTGAGCACAGCTGCTCAAAGTTAGAATTTTGGTGTGGAGAAGCTGATGGCGTCAGCGTGCTCGTATACTCACAACCAAAAGTGGATTCATGTTCATCTCTGTCTTCTTTACGTCTCTGTCCTGTTTTCAGTCTTTTTCATCATGGATTGTGTGCTGCAGTTTTTTCCTTAAACAAATCTTGTCTCGTTAAGAAAAGACTTAAAAAATGTTCCCAAAAAAAAGGCCTGAAGGTAATGATGATTTATGTTCTGTGTTTGTCTTCTCAGGCCGCGGCGGGTTTCTGTGGCCCGGCCTGAATACTCCGGTGTTGAAGGACGGTTCTCTGCAGAGCATGAGCAGAAGAGGAGAGACTGAACAGCAGGAGCTCCAAGCAGAACTGGGTACCCCATCACTAACCTGACGACAGACTATTCATTAAAGATTATACAACTAGTAAAAATGGAAAAGCATTAAAGGAGAAAGGCGCAAGTTAAAAAACATGGTTGGAATTAAAACCCGGATGAAGAAACAGGTTAGAATAGGTGAGTTTTAAGATTATAGATGAAGTTGGGGAGGAGGTTCGAAAGCTAAGGTGGGGCGAGTTTATGAGGAACTTTAAAAATCAGGAGGAGGATTTCAGAGATGATATGTCGTGTCACCAGAAGTCTATTTTTATTTATTAGTAGATCTATGCTCCTCAAACGTCTCAATTCTGTCTCGTGCACCAGCATCTCTCTATCCTAAAACCCCCAAACAAACAGGTTGATTGACAGAACTCGGGGAGCGTTTCTGCACGGTGCGTTCACTGAACTCCGGAAATCTGCACCAAAGCAGTTTATCAGAGAACTGATCCATATATATGTTATTGATTTAATAGTATCGACATTTTTTGTCTGGGTTCTGTCAATCTACCTGTTTGTTTGAGGCTGTTAGAGAAACTAAAGGAAGAGATGCTGGTGGATGAGACGGTGTGAGGATCGTAGATCCACTAATAAATACATATTGACTAAAAAAAACAACTTATGTGGAGTGTTTTCTTCTGCTCTTTTTTAAAATAAATTAAGAGACTTTATAATAGTAATACATTTTTATTATTTAGAGCTTTTAAAAGATACTTAATGAGGTTTAAAAAACAAACAAATGACATTAAAAAAGAATTAATAAGAAACGTTTAATTTAAAAATGGAAATTCAAATAATGAAATAAAGCAGGTGAAGTTTGTTTTAGGGGGATTCTTTATTCTTCTTTTATTGTAATGAGAAAACGAAATTTGTTTTTTCGTTGTACAGAATCCACTATTTTGTTATGACGAGAGACTGGATCATGTTAAAACGAGAAAACGATCCAATATAAAGTGGGGCAGGCCGTTTTCGGTTTCTCTACCAAATAAAAGAAGCTCCGTTTTATTTCTATTTAGTTTGAAGTGAACCAAGATTTAACTTCAAGATGACAATTGGTGAGGGAGGAAAGTGGAAACGTTGAGTTGGGTTTGGATCAAACGTAAAACTGGGTGTCATCTGCGTAAAACCTGCGCAAAAACTGTAACCAAAGGCGGGGAACATAATTGGTAAAGTTTAGCATCATCTGAACTAGGGCTGCCACAATTAGTCGACTAATCAATAACAGATCGACTATTAAAATAGTTGACAACTAATTAAATAGTCGATTAGTCTTTACTTTATAATATATGGAGTCAGAGAGTAGTAAAGTTCAAAGTTATAATGACATTCTGCTAGCTTTATGGACTATTTTGGCATTTATTAATGTTTTTTAGGCTATTTTGGAGTTTAGCTGATATTTCAGCTACATGCTAGCTATTTAGGCTAATTTAATATTTTTTTTCTTTTTATGCTATTTTAGAGTTTAGCTAATATTTCAACTACATTCTAGCTGTTTTGGCCAACTTAGGTTTTTTGGGCTCCTTCTGCATTTAACTAATATTGTAGCTGGATATCAGCTTCAGCGTTTTTAGCTACCAATTTCAGCATCTTCAGCAGCCAAATTCAGCTCACAACATTCACACTAGCATTATCGCAGGTATTGCTATATATCTAGTTTTTAGTTAGTTAGTTTAAAGCCAAAAATGGCTGAAAGATGTGCTTTACATCCAGTTTGCGCATGAACAGATTAGTCGACTAATCGGAAAAAATAATCGGTGATTAGTCGACTATTAAAATAGTCATTATATTTCAGCACTAATCTGAACATGTCGGCTTAGAAAATAAATTGAGATTATGAACCGAACGGAAATTCTTCCATAAACACCTTTTATTTAATTAAATTAAACAGAACAGAAATCCCAGCAGTCACTTCTGTTTGTCTCTTTTTCAGTGCGTCAAAGGGATGAGTGGGAAAAGAGGAGGAAGATGAAGGTGAAGAGGGAGAGAGGGTGGACCGGCAACTCCTGGGGGGGCACCAGTTTGGGTTCCCCTGATCCTGGACCCAATGGAGGTAACTGCACCCCGACCACAGAGAGTTTAAAGCAGATCCAGCAGAATGTTTACAGAAAGAGAAATCCGGTTTATCAGATGGGAGCGAGCGGACGCGTGTGAAGCAGAATCGTGGCCTCGGTGCAGCCTGGATGAGCCACTCTGAGTCAAGATCATAATACTGCATCCTCAAAGGCAGAAACAGTCACAGGAGGGCATGTTGATCCCTGCAGGGATGGAAAATAGAGACATCATAAAGGCCATGCTGCAGTCTTCTGAAGACTGACAGACCAGTACAGCAGCACATTAGAGCTGATTAAGATGAGACTTCAACCAATGTGTCAACTGGAATCGTTTCCTAATTAAGGAGCTCATTCAGTTCACATCTTTGTCTCGTTTTTGCACAGTTTGGTGGACTTTTATGACCCACTTTTAGAACTGATTGTGACTTTGTCCTCTTTTGGATGTCAGAGACGCATGAGTGGAAGAGCGCTCTGCGTTGTCCTTTTTCAAAGTGCGTTTCTGTGTCTCTTATTCCCACATCATGGATGTCGTTCAAAAGCATCGTCCACATCAGTGCTCCGGCCACACTGGGATCTCCATCCAAATAAGGGAATGTTCTGTTTCAGCACTGCAAGCCGGCTATAAAAACTATGCATCAAATGATCTACAGCTTAAGCACTTTTATTTAGCATTTAATAAAAATAAAAAAAAGTTTAATTACTTTGATGGAAGTGTTTTTTTTTCCCCCAATTTAGGCAATCTAAGCACTTTTCCTTATGGGCAGGGGCGGACTTAGCAGTTTGGGGGCCCCTGGCGAACAGTAATATGGGGCACCCTGAGGTGTTTGTATTAATTATTTTAGTGAGGCTTTACTAAGGAAGGCAAAAATACTTAATAGCATTTTATTAATTTCGATGAAAAAAAAATTAAAAAATGACAATTTTCTGCCCCCACCATCTTTGCCTTTCCTCTCCTTTTCTGGTTCATTCCTTGTAATGGAGTTTTAGGGACACCATGAAAGAAAATAAATATGTGAAAATAAAGTTATAAAATTAGGAGAGAAAAAAAAAATCATCATTTAACAAGATGAAATCATAAATTCATCCCTCAAAATGTTGGAATTTTTTCAAATTAAAGTTCTAATTTAATGAAGCTAATTAGATTTGTTTCTCATAATTTTATGATTTTATTCTCAAGACATTTTTGACCATTTTCCCACAATTTTGATTTTGTCATCGTAATTTTTTTTATTTCATAAAATGTATTTTGAATAAAATTGTCATTGAAATTTTTTCAAAATAAAGTTTATTTTAATGAAACAATTTTGATTGCTTTTAAAAAAAAATAAATTTATGATTTTACTTTTGAGAATTGTTGACCATTTTCCCCACAATTTTAGGACTTGGTCACCATAATATTTTTATATAATAACATTTAGTTTTTCCTTCTTCCAGTTATTTTTCCTAATCAAGGCAATCTAAGCAATTTTCTTCATGGGCAGGGGCGGACTTAGCAGTTTGGGGGCCCCAGGCGAACAATAACATGGGGCCCCCAGAGGTTTATATTAATTATTTTAGTCGGGTTTTACCAAGGAAGGCAAAAATACTTAATAACAGTTTACTATGGAGTGTCATCAATTAAAAGGAAAAAGAAAAATTCCAAAAATAACCATTTTCGGCCCCCACCATGTTTGCCTTTCCTCTCCTTTTCTGGTCCTTTCCTTATGATGGAGTCTTAGGCCCACCATGAAAAAATAAATGTATAAATATGTGAAAATAATCTTATAAGTTATATCATAAAAATTAAAATGTTGGAATTTTACTTGGACATTTAAAAAAAGAAGACTTATTTAATGATGCAAATTAGATATGTTTCTTATAATTCATAATTTTATATCATTTTTTAAATAATTTTATTCTCGAGAAATTTTCGACCTTTTCCCACAATTTAAGGATTTTGCCATCATAAATTATTTATTTTATAACATGTATTTTTAAAAAGATTGTCATGGATTTAAAAAAAAAATAAAGTTCTAATTTAATGAAATAATTCTAAATCTAATTATTTTACTTTTGACCTTTTTCACCACAATTCTAGGAATTTATCACCATAATATTTTTATTTAATAAATTTAAAATCTTTTTTTTTTTTTTTCCTGTTTCATCAGTTTCTTCCCTTCTCCTTACTCTTTTCTTTTTCTTGTCTTCATCTTACTGCATTTTTGTTTGTTTTTGGATGAAGACGTTAATAAATCTTATTGGCTGCGAATGAGAAACTGTGGCCCCGCCCATGGCAGTCACTGTGTCATCAACTCAATGACCTGCTCACATCCTCGCCTGATGCAACACGATTAGACTAAAGAAAAACTCAGAAAGTCAGATTTAATCTTAAATTATTTTTCACATGTCCTCCATTATAATGGTAGTAAGACCAAAAATCTAATTTTCATTGGAGTGGGTCTTTAAATATTGAACATTTATTTACCTTTGTTTACATCAAAACTGTATTTTGAAGCCAAACTAGCAGATTTGAATTGAAACAATTTTGAAAAATGAATTAATATTTCAATAATTGCATCATTAACACATTCTGTATGGATTTTAACAGCACAATATAAATCAAGGATTTACTTTGAGCTCCTTTATTCTGTTGCAGCTTCAGTAAACTCTAAAAACTAAACCTGGAATGCGTCTTTTTTAATTTCTTTTCTGTCATTAAAGCAGCCCGTGCGTCTCCGTCTGTCACAAACGAAATGAGACTTCATCATCCGTTACATCTTCTCACTGCTGCACGTCTGCAAAGCGGATTCCTCTTGTTCACCTTTTTGTGCGTCTGATCTTCCGGCATAAACGAGGGCCGCCGTCCCCGAGAGAGCGCCGAGCGGTTAGCTGTCAGCAGAGCTGTGCATGCGGGCTTAGAAAGGGTCACACTCTGATTTCCATCATGTCAGTCCAGCTTTTGTTTTGGGACGGTTTACATCGGGACTCCAGGTTGAACTGACAAAGCCCACGGCTCCACAACGCAAACCCAGAGGAGCAGCGCTGACTAACGGCAGCTGAATCACGGGCGCTCTGCTCCCGGCCTTCTGTTCCCCGCAGTGTTACGTGTTTAAACTCTGCTCTTTGTTGAAATTGAGTTGTTTACCTGGAGAGCTGAGTTTCCGTCCACCCCGTGCTTCCGTTTCAGCCCCGTTTGCTGGTGGTTGGCTGTGAAGTGGCGTGCAGACAGTAGCTTTTGTTCAGCTGTCTTACCGACTGAGATCCATCCGAGCGCGTTTGTCCGCGCACTCCTCTGAGCCTCTGCATTATCAGGGTTTTTGTTCATTGTTAATTAGCTAGAAGTAAACTATCTCGTCGTCGCGGAAGCCAAATCCTTCAGAGGTCACTGGAAACGAGTTGTTTGGAGCCGGAGATTGGTTTAATCTGCTTATAGAGGGTTTGCATTTGTGTTTTTAATGAGCTTCTGTTTTGTTTAGTTTAACTTAAATTGGCCTTTCTTCTGTCGACAGAAACCTACGAGGACTTCGATTCACGGGTTATCGAGGTGAGTCTCTCATTAACATCCAAACAAGCTCAAACAAGGTAGGACAGTTTAAAACAATCTTCCAATAAATATCGGCTTAATCCCTTTTCAGGGTCATGGTGTTGCTGGGGCCTATCCCAACTGTCTTTGTTCTGTCACAGGTTTAGCTTAGTTTAATTAAAATAAAACTTTTCTTAATATTTGAAGATCATAAAACGAGCCTCAGACTTTGTGATCGTATCCAGGAAGCAGAAGATCTTAAACATTTTATTCATGAGTTTTCAGTTTGGATGCACATAAATACCAAAAGCCAAATCAGAAAATGTATTAACCAAACGGAAAATATATGACATTGAACTTGTTAATCCACGAGAGACTTGAGTAATGAAGTTATTTGTAATAGTTTGTTATAGATTTTCATGAAATAACAAGATTTTCTGTCGCCATTGGTTATATTTTATGACATTAAGAAAAAGTTTTTTTCTTTCTCAGTCATCCAGCTGTAAAGCTGCTAGATCAGCGTGATAAAAATAAATCTAAACTAATTTTAATGTTGTGACTGAGATTTTATTGAACGAAAGAGAGTAGTTTTTGGACAAAAGAAATCTATGATCTGCAGCAGAGGATCCGCTGTGGGGGCGGAGCCTAGCGAAGCTGTCTGCTATTAGAAGTCAAGGAATAAAAAAATAATTGTTTTATCTAGGGCTGGGCGATATGGGATTTTTTATATCACGATATAGCTTTTTACATATTGCGCGATAACGATATTGATCACGATATAAACCAAATAACTATATTTGAACACTTTGTGGCTCAAAAATGAAATGTAAACTCATCAGCAGGTTGTTTAAATTTAAATATTTATTTCCTATCACACTAAGTATAACAGATCCAATGGAAATAATGCAACTAGGTTTTTAATAACCAAGACTATATATATAAATGAACTAAGCTGAAAATTAAAGCAAAAGCTTTCAAGTTTCAAAAAGTTTATGAAAGTTACTACTAAACTGTTTCTTCAGTTCCATTAAAAAACAAAGCATTAAGTCTACAAATAAATTCTAATGTTTTCAGGGTTCATGTAATAAAAATGTATTAATGTACTAATTATTTTTGTTGTATTTAGTAGGGGTGTTATCGTGTCACGGCTTTAAGGTCACAGTTTGGATCATTTTTCGGATCAGTAACAGGTAAAAAAAACAACAAAAAAAAGAAGATAAAAGCCTAAAATTAAAGTACTTAAAAGCATTAACTCACACATTTTGAACTTTGAACATAAACAAAACATGTATTTTTTGATGACATGTACATGTCTGGAGAGAGAAAGGAATGCTTCATATGCTATCCCACCAAATTAAACTGCAATTTTGAAATTAAACTTTCATTATTTTTGGTATTAATTGTTGTATTGAAACTAACTGTGGCAACATTTAAATATGTCAAATAAGTATTATTAACCATAGCACATGTCCAGGTGACGCAGTGCCATACCCGCGTTTTTTCTGGTTATTTTTTACCCTAACTGCTTGCCTTAGCTCTACCTGTTGGCTCTTGCCAGCTGGGTGCAGGAATTCGACAGCGGCCGCTCCTCAATGGAAGGTCTCCTGAACTCCGACACGGAGATGTGTACCGATGTTTTTATTCAGCTCTCCAAAATAAATCAATCTCTCGGTATCCGCGTTCTTCACGAAGAGTTCCAGAAAAGTTTTGATGGAAGCTTCTTCCACACACAGTGCTTCAGCGACAGACTTTCTGATGACTGACAAGCATCAAATCTGACGCTTGTTAAAACTAATACAGTGTACAATAAATTAATTTGACCCCAAATGAATTCGGCGTGGACAGAGAATTGATTGTAATAAAGCTCGCGGGGCGCGAGGTGCGCAGCTGCAGCGGGGGTTGCTGGTAGAAGTCGGCTCGTGCGCGTGAGACGAAGGACGCGGAGTGGAGTCCAAAAAATGACCCAAATGAGAGCTAATAAACACAATAATTAGATACAAACACTTACTGGCGACTAACTCTCTAACTTTTACTCGTCAAATAGGAGAAACTGTTCGCTAGCAAGTGTTATTTGCGGACCCTTCAAAATAAAAGTCTATCGCGATAGACTCATTCTTCTATTGAAAAAATGTTCTATCGCGATATCAATAATTATCGTTTTATCGCCCAGCCCTAGTTTTATCTTAGGTGGGGACAGACATGGATTTTTTTTAGAACGAGCACCAGCTTTGTCCAACTCTGCGGTTCACTGTTAAAGCTCCGCCCACCACTGTTGTGGGAGGCGAACAACCCCCCGAATGCAGAGGAGGAGTCAATGCACCCAGAAGACAAACTCAAGTGCGTTGGGTTCCCTGAAAGCTGAAGCCACACAGGCTTACTGTCCACTACCTGTAGGAAATCATAAGAAAGATTACTCACAGAGGAGTGAGGCCTCTGTGTGCATAGAGGATCTCTGTGCCATAAAAAGTTTTTTCTTCTATTTTCATAAAAAAAAAATGCAAATTAGTTTTTTTAAAACATTTGTTCTTGTTGTTTTTATTAAATCACTCCTACATCTTTCATTCTATGATATAAAAACAGTTTGTTAAACATTTTTGAAGTGTCCACAGCAAAATTAATCACTTTTTTCCAGACAAAATGTTCTGTTTGGCATGGCTTTATGTCTAGTGTGTTAATAGAACATGGAAAAGTGACAAAATAAAGGTAGTGTCACATAGGAGAGGTTGTGCTGATTAAAATGATTCCAGCTAAGCAAGCAGATAGTCATTTAAATGGAAAATCTGTGGTAAAGTAGGCATAAAGGGGAGTTGTAGGCCCTAGGCTCCAGTGGGTTGAATAATCGGAATGACAGAATCTCAGTTCAGAGATTTCTATTTAGATGGAATTATGAAACAGCCATACAAGGTTTAAAGGAAATCTCTTTTAAATCATAAATGAAAACCAAAGCAAAACATTTAAAAAATGTAAATAAAAATGCAAACGTTCAGTCGTGTGAACCACTTTCAAAATAGTTCAATCTCTGGATATTCTGAGAACAACAAGTAAATCTGGTTATTGTAAAACAAAAAAAAAAAATCTGAAAAGACAGAAGTGACCTTCGTAAATCTTAAAGTGGATTTTCTATTCATTTAAGATTTTCAAGGCTGCACATGTGCGTACATTTTGCCAATCCTGTCTCTAAATGAAGCCTTTTAGAGCTGAAATAGTGATTGAGATGAGATGAATGCAAGACAAAAGGATTGTCTGAATTGAAAGGAAGAGTATTACCACCGTAGTTTCTGGGTAAAGACCACTGTAGTGTATTTTAATAGTGCTCCTAGTGGTCTTTTTTATCATGATTATGATAGTGTTGTTTTTATAAAACCTAGTTTCTGCAGAGCGACAGTAGTTCATTAGAAACTCTCCTCGGAGTTGTGAGCGAGACCGTTGATAAAATTGATTCAAATCATATCAAACTTTATTTGTAAAACGCCTTTCCAAAAAATCAATTCCACTCAAGGTGCTTAAATAAAACATAATCAACATATTGCCACACCAAGTTTTGGTAAAAATAAATAAATACATAAAAATAATAATAAATAGAAAAATAAAATAAATACTAAAAAGAATGAAAGAAAGTAGAAATTATCATTATTATCAGGATTAATCATTCGGAATCGATCTAAGCTTAATACATCATTGATCCATAAAAGTGGAGATCGATCTAACAGATAATGCTAAACTCAGCTAGCTTTATGCTAACGTATAATGGGATTTCTTATAGGATGGCTAACGCTAACATAAATTGCTGACTAAATAAACATCTTTTTAAAGTCACACACATGAATTTTCCAAACTCTTAAGTACATATTTTTAAAGTAATCATTTGTGGTCTAAAGCACAGTTTTATTTGCTTTTACTTTCTTCTTCTTCTGCAATAAGGTGTACTTCTGTAGCGTGATCGCCACCTAGTGGCCAAACTGAAACGCCCTCCAGGAGAGGCAGAACAATTGTTGGAGAATCCATGTAACACTATAATATTAACAATCTCATTCAAATTTCACTAATACATTTTAAACTATGTGAACTGTATCAGATTAAAATGAATATATTTAAAATATATATAGATTATTATTGTATTTCTGTACAAATGAGTCTAAATGTGTAAACTGTGTATTGAATTGAGTGGATTGAAAGATTTAAAAAAAAAAATCTGAATCGAATCAATTCTAGAAATTATTAGCGATACCCAGCCCTACTGTAGATACAGAGAAACACCGCCCCCCTTCCCTTCCCTGAGTAGAGCAGTGAAGCTGGAGTGTATTTTTATTTTAATATTAAGCTTTTTTTTTTTTTAAACATCATTTTTGTCTGCTCCTGATCCACAATAATTTGAATAAAAAAACACTTAGAAATGCAATTTTAAGCTTAATTTTCTTTATATTTGTACCTTAGCATCAGGAAAAATGGCACAAAAGCACATCCTTTAAATACAGCTCATAAAGCTCTTTTAGATTTTTCTAACATAAACAAACGTAGTGTTTTAGTGATTTTACGCTCAAACCCAGCTGATCTCTGACATGCCCTCCATGCTTTCTGTGAATGAGAGTCGCAAGATCCTCTGTGGAAAGTTCATTTAAATTCCGCCTGTCCCGCTGCACGTCCGCTTGATTTAATTAGAATTAATGAAACATGATGAACTGCGGGGAGGTCATGAGGTCGCATGTACAGTCAGAGTTCCCACATATGCTGCCTTTTAACTTTATTATGATGTTAACATGTAAAGAAAAACAAACCTACACTCAGTAATTCCACTTTTTTTCCATCACCGCACAGATGTTTCACATCTGGGCCTTAAGTCTGCATTTTATCTTCACTTAATTGTTATTTCTAAACGTTCCTCTTCCTAATTTATCTCTTGGCTTTCGCCTTAAACAAGCAGCGTCACGCTCATAGTCTTCCCCAGACGTTTCACCTGCATAAATAGGAAGGGTGTGACAGATTTCCCCCCCCCCGAAACCAGCAGACACTTTATGCTGTCATTGCATTCTAAAAATATACTCTGCGCGTGCACGTGCATGTGCACGCTCCTCTATAACTTCCTCAACCTTAATGAAATGGAAGAGGCTTACAGAGAAAAAAAAAAGCTTCTTTTTTTTTTCTTCAAGGACGATGCGGCTGCATTAAAGAGCACAACAGAAGACAGGATTGAGAGAAACTTTAAATTAAGAGAGAATTCACATAAAGAAAAAGAAAATGTCAACAGATCGGTTAAAGGAAATGCACTGACACATAAAAATTAGATTTAACCTGGAAGGAAAACATGAGCTGACCTCACTAATTAGGTCAAATTACAAGCATCTGCTGTTTGTTTGGAGACTCATCTGGAATGAGAGGAACACATGACAGCCAGTTAGCGGCTAACAAAGAGGTGAGCGGGGAAGGAGGCAGAAGTGATGCTCGTGGCCTCCATCCAGGTGAAGCAGCCATTTGGACGGGACTCCGGGGTTTCATTATCTGTGATGAATCATTGTCAGGTTTTTTTTTTTTTTTTTTTTTTTTTCTCCTCCTCTCTCTCTCTCTCTCTCTGTCCTCCTTGAAGTCAACAACCTTGAAAGTTTCATTCTAAGTAAACAGACAGGAAGTCGGATAGCAGACTTTGGGAGGGAAAGAGAATTCAGGAACTTTGAAGAACTTAGAAAAGTCTTAGCTGACAACTGTTAGATCAATGCCTTTTTGTTACTGCTTCCATAAAAGTAGATAAAAATATTTATCTATGTCAATAAAAATGGGCATCTATTATTTTAAATGTTTCTTTCAATTGCTTCTTACACTTGTAGCCATTTCAGCTGCGTTATGATGTTCACAATGGACTGTCGCTTCCCAATACTAGCGCTTAAATCTGAATTCTTCCCCTATTGCGACACCTCCAAATGAAAAATAGGCTATGTCCAAATTCCTTCCCTACTCGCTCGCCATTTTGTAGTGCTGTCCGAATCTATAATAACCAAAGTCGAGGGTACCGGATATTTTATTTATTTATTTTTTAATTTAACCTTTATTTATCCAGGCAGGACAGATTAAGAACAACATTCTTATTTGCAACTGTGGCTTGGCAAAAGGCAAGACCTTTTGAGAAAAGGAAAGAGGTTAAGAGATTCAAGAAAATAAAAATAGAATAAAAACAGAAAGGAATCAGACACAAAAACAGTAAATAATAATAATAATAATAATGGATTTGATTTATCTGCGCTTTTCCAGACGCTCAAAGCGCTTACAATGAATACCCATTATTCATACACACCTCATTCATACTTGGTGATGGTAAGCTACAACTGTAGCCACAGCTGCCCTGGGGCAGGCTGACAGAGGCGTGGCTGCCAGTTCGCGCCTTCTGACCATCACCGGAACATTCATACACATTTACACGCCAGTGGAGCCACACTGGAGGCAAGTAGGGTTAAGTGCCTTGCCCAAGGACACAACGACATTTTGGCTGGCGGGAGCGAGAATCGAACCGCCTATCCTTCGATCATTGGCCGACCTGCTCTACCACCTGAGCCACCGTCGCCCAAATACAACAGAATAAAATCAGAAAGAAATCAGACACAAAAAAAAGTATAAAATAAAAATACCCTAAAATCATTACTATGAGAAACAAAAACATTCATCTTTTAAATAGTTTCTCAGAAGTCTTTGCGAAAAACTAGCTTGCGTCCATTCTCTCATAAGTTAATATAGACCACAATGCATTGCGGTCAAACATTTTATGCGGAAAAAAAAAACATGTTTAAATATTTTTTTTTTAATTAACCATCCACATTTTCATCATCAGAGCACAGTGAAGTCATAATTAGATGTCATGAAATTTTCGTATTGATTCAGTTTTCTCTTAGTGAAAATAGTGACAAAAGTTAGCATGGTGTCCGAATTGCCTTTAAAATCCACGACGATATATAGTCGTACATGTTTCGAGATATTTAGTGAGAGATTAAGGTGGGAATTCAGACGTAGCGACAGTGTCTTCAAATTCGGACGCCACTACTACTCACTCGATGACATCATCAATAGTCGCCGGTCATCTACGTTAGCGTGTAGCTGCCAGCACTTGAAAATAATAAAATAATAAAGTCATTTCTTACATTTAAATGTAAACTTCTGTGCAGAAATGCGTTTCTTCACCGCGCGACACTGATCACCAGCGGAGGGATAGAATACCTCAAGTCCCTACAGCTTCCCTTTAAAAACGAGTTCGGACACCACTAATGCCCCTTCAATTGGAGGGGTAGGGGGGAATTTGGTTTTTGCCCTACAGTTGGAAGAGGTTTGTTCCAATGTATGAAAGATTTGGAGTCGCATAATTTCGAGAAGGTACAATTATTGATTTTTCAAACGGTTGGTTCGTCTATGAATGACGATTAACGCCATCCATACTTTACTACCAGATCTGATTGGTCAACTGGTTTAATTTTCATTTCATTTTTAAGTGCGTTCAATGGCGTTTATGGTCTTAAAAACTTGCATCACGAGCGCAAGAATCTTGAGTTCAGAAGCCCGAAACTAGAAAAACAATTCTGGCTTGTGGGCGGGACTGTTGGGTCGGAGCAAGCCCCGCCCCCCTCCTCCCCATTGACGAGAGCTTAAAGCCTCAAGCTAGCATTAGCGCCGTAAAAATAACGATGAGCAATATCGGAGCATTCTAGTCATCGGACACCAGCTCAAACGAGCACATAAACGTTCGAGACTCATTATCTCGCACACCTGAGCGAGAGGAGGGCCAGGGGGAGGGGAAACTTTAGGCCCCGCCCATTTCAGTAGCTGCATCATTAGTCTGAGCATTTTCCAGCCTCCAGTTTTCTGATTCAACGCGATTAGAATTAAAAAATACTCAGAAACACAATTGTAGATTATTGTAGATTGAAGCTACAAGAACATCTTAAAACATAAAAAAGATGATTTTCATTGAAGTGGGTCTTTCAGGATTAATGTTTCAGAGTCAAAATATCTAATAGATTAAAGGAGTTATATAGAGCTGTACATCAATTATGGGTCTGGGTTTCAAAAAATCGATTAATCGATTTGAATCGATTTAAGCTTAATAGATCAAGAATCGATTCACAAAAGACATAAATCGATTCAGCACATGAAGCTAAAGTCCGCTAGCTTGATGCTAACATTTATTTATTTATTTATTTTTTTTTTTTTCCTGAGTCACATCTTTTTTTATTTTATTTAATAACAATATATAACAAAATAATAAAAAATGAAATTATAACAGTTAATAAATGAAAAGGAGCAGAAAGAGAAATAATTTCTATTTTCTGACACTATTGCTAAATCAGAAAAAGTACATCAAACAAGAAAATGATCCTTACATAAATATTAACCTGAGCCTACATTTTAAATGAACATATAAACATGTACGTAAACAGTTATCAGCACAAACCCACATTTAATCATAATTACCTACACTAGATTCAGCTGTATTAACTACTTAATGTTTGTTAGAATCATTTTTCTACATATTATCTATATTTGCTTAACATCTCACTTTTAGTAATACTCTTTTATTTTTTTTATATTTTTATCTTTATTTTGTAGGTATGCACTCGCTACAATACATACATAGTACAAACATACAATACATAGTTACAACAAAACAGCAAAAGCAAATGGTGCACCCTTAAAACAAAACAGAACACACAAACAAAAAAGTAAAGTTTCACAGTCTTTCTGTTCACTTCAGTATTTTAAATTCAGATAAAGTCTGATCTTACTGGTTTGACATACTCAGTCCATTTTGTCCATTCTTCGTAAAAGGTAGCACTTTGGATTTTGAGGGCAGAAGTTAGTTTTTCCATTGTATATATATCATGAATTATATTGATCCATTCCTCCACTGAGGGCGGTTCCACTTTTAGCCATTTCCTTGTGATTGCTTTTTTACTAGCAACCAAGAGAATTGCTAGGAGTTTTTTATCTAATTTCTCCAGGTTCTCCACATCAACCTCTCCCAGATACATGTGTTGGAATGAACATGGAATTTTGGAACCAAAAACATTGTTTACATGATTGCATGTTTATACCCAGAATATCTTTATAGCTGGACATTCCCAAAAAATATGATAATGATTTGCCACAGTTGAACCACAGATTCTCCAACATGATTCGCTCCTTCCTAGATACCTTTTTTGGATGGGTGTAATAAAAAACCGCATCAAGTTTTTCCATGAAAATTCGCGCCACGTATTAGATCTAGTTAACATTTAATGGAATTCCCCATAGGACGGCTAATGCTAACGCTCAGTCGGCCTAAAAGGAAGAATCTTAATAAACTCAAAGCCATGAACTTTCCAAACTCCTTTAAGGAAATATTTTTAAAAGAGACAATTTTGTTCCCCTTATATTGTCGTCTTCTTCTGGAATAAGGTGTAATACTATAGCGCGATCGCCACCTAGTGGACAAACTGAAACGCCCCCCTAGAAGAAGCAGAACAATGTTTACGGTGATAATAATCTGAACATTTTAGTTAGAACTTCTGCTTCAGAGAATCCATGTAAATGTATGATATTAACAATCTCAATATTTCACTAATACATTTTACAATATGTGAACTGTATCAGATTAATATAAATATATTCAAATAAGATAGTAGATTATTATTATGTGTAAAACTCAAAATTGAAAAATCCAAAGAATCGAAAAAAAACAAATCGATTCTGGTATTAATAATCAATGAAAACAGCCAAAAAAGTAATACATGACAAGAAATGAGGGAACATTAAAAATATTGTAAAATAATTTAAATGTTGAACTTGAAACTCCTCCTTCCGCATCTCTCCACTAACGTCCTGTCACTAATCGGGCAGAGAGGCCAAATCTGCCCTCCCGCAGAAACCCCTGAAGTGACAAATGCAGCCTGGAGCGCGGCGTCCCAGGAGGCCTCGCCATGGGACCGCCACCAAGACGCCAGAATGGAAACGTAGTTTGATTTTGAGGTTAAAATACCGACTGAGAGGCCGTCCGGCGGTGGAAGTTTTTCATTATCTTCAACTCTAAATTTGAGAAAATACCGACTCAGTAAAGAGTTCCACACTCTCTGTGTTTTGTTTGCTTTCACTCTGACCCCCATTCCTTTGCTTTGGTCCTGCAGCCAGATTATAAAACCTTTGCTGAACTGCATGGGTCATGAGGCGGAAGGCAAAACTGGACTTTGAAGCTCGCTCGGCTGCATTTCCACATCTACTGTCCGAAAGGGCTAAAGGTGTCAAAGCGAGATTCCAGCGTTCAGATGGATGGTAGTGAAACCTGAGGTGAAAAATAACTTCAGGAACCTTCAAGTGAAGTTTTAGGAACGTGAAATCAGTTAATAATGTTGTTTTACAGAAGGCACACTGGCTACTACATCTATTTTTCTTCTTTTCATTTAGTGGCCTCGTGAAAAATTTGGCTCATGAAGAGAATTAATTAGCCTGAGAGGCTGAGGATGAGGATGAGGTCACCTTCACGAAAAAGCTTTTTGCCTTTTAAATCTTCATCCCAAAGACTCCTAGTTATCTCTGTGGCATCGATGTTTTCAACCAATCAGAGTCCAGGAATGCTCTGGTTGATGCAACAACACGGTGATATCATAGGTTTAAGCAGCATAAAGAGATGCTGTAGCCATAGTTTTAGAGGTTGTGACGTTTTTAGTAATTAAAGAAAATAAACATTAAATTCCCTCTGACAATAATTTTTAATTCTGTCACCATATCGACCAACCTTCCGCTATGAATAGATTTCTCGAAGAATACAAAGATTCAGTTTTGATTTTATTGATTCAAATGTCCTTTAAATACACACAAAAACGTGTTTCTTTTCTTTAGTTCTATATCTTTAAGTCCCACTCAAACTATATATTTTTATCTATTGTAAAATTGCTCCTAGTAATTAGAGCTGCCACGATTAGTCGACTAATCGACTAAAAATAGTCGACGACTAATTTAATAGTCGATTAGTCGTTATTTTATATTATATAGAGACAGAGTGTAGTAAAGTGGAATATTATAATGGCATTATGCTAGCTTTTTGGACTGTTTTAGCATTTATTAAGGTTTTTTAGGTTATTTTGGAGTTTAGCTAATATTTCAGCTACATGCTAGATATTTTGGCTAATTTAGGCTTTTCTTTTTTTTCTTCTTCTTCTTCTTTTTAGGCCATTTTGGATTCTAGCTAATATCTTAGCCCCGTTCTAGCTGTTTTGGCTAATTTGGGCTTCTTTCATTTTTGTTTTTTAGGCTATTTTGGAGTTTATCTTATATTTCAGCTACATACTAGATATTTTGGCTAATTTAGACTTTTCTTTTCTTTTTTTTCTTCTTTTTAGGCTATTTTGGATTTTAGCTAATATCTCAGCACCGTTCTAGCTGTTTTGGCTAATTTAGGCTTCTTTCGTTTTTGTTTTTTCGACTATTTTGGAGTTTTGCTAATATTTCAGCTACGTGCTATCTGTTTTGGCTAACTTGGGCTTTTTTTCAGTTTTCCAGGCTAATTTGACATTTAACTAATATTCTAGCTGGATATTAGCTTCAGTGATTTCAGCTATCAACTTCAGAGTTTTTATCTATCAATTTCAGCATTAAATTCAGCTCACTGCATTCACACTCGCATTATCACAGGTAAATGCTGTATGGGTCAACCCCTGTGACTTAGGTCTTACCTGAGCTGCTTCGTGTAGAAGATTCCTGGTTTCAGTTCCATCAAGCAGTGGGAGATTATCAGACTTTCTTCAAGGTTCAGTTTGATAATTAACCGTATAGCAGGAGGACATAAAGAATTAAGATGAACGGTGAGAATATTTCTGGTTTCACCGTTACCTCCTCAGCACTGCAAGTCGACTAACAGGAAAACTTCTTTGGATGTAATTGTTTCCACTGAAGCCATTTCTAATTATTTCTATATACAACGCTTTATGTCTTTTCTCTGGTTTGTTGGGTAGTTTGTCTGCGTTCACTGTATTGAACAGCACCAAGATTCACTTGCAAGTAAACCAAGTTCCAAATCCTCTTTTATTGTAGTATTTATTATTGTAGGATTTCCTTGTTCTTTCGCTCAGTGGCTCAGTGGAAGAGTGTCCATCCTGAGGTTAGAAGGTTGATGGTTCAAATCCACCAAATCTTTCCTGTGGAACTGCAGAACAAAGTTTGCACACTCTAGTGTGACAACTGATGGAACTTTAATTTTATTTTACTCCAAATGAATAATAGAGGTGCAGCCTAAGCGGAAAAGTATAATTGAGTCTTGTCTCTTATATTTCCGGATAACGTGAGCATTTGATTGCAGAAGTTTGCCCTTGAGAAAGAGATTTTAGGAATGAAGTCATGAAAATAAGGTTTCGAGAACGACTACTATAACAGAACTATGACGGTTGTTCCTGAAATTAATTTTTAGCTATTTCAGGGACAGTGAAGAGCTCAATGAGACGTAGAATCTTTTAATAAAAATGCATCAAATACAGAAAAACTCTAAGAGAAAGTGAAAATCATGTTTATTGTCTGTGAGTGGATGATTTGAGCTTTCCAATCAATATTAATCCCACCCTGACCAGATATCTGTTACCGTCAAATCAGTTTGTGCTAAACGTTCCCCTGACCGACGTCTCTGACTGAGCGCTGGATCGATGAGAAAGGTTTGCTCGCGGTAATAAACCGTCAGAATTATGGCTCTGCTGCTCCTCAGACCTTTCTGTTATCGTTTCACCCGTTACTTGCGTGTTTGTAATTTGTTGCAGCAGATGCCGGTTCTGAGAAATGACTGATAAACTCAACGATGTGATGCAAACAGCCGCAAAAAAAAAAAAAAATTTCTGGAGTTCTGGAGAATCAAGGAGACGAAAACCTCCATTAAAGCTCCTGTCTCAGGATGTATTTAACATTTTAACTGTAAAAATATTCTTTTTCTTTTTTAAACCACAAGAGAAAAAAAAAATCCTTGTTACCCCTGTAATTATCCTAATGAAGTCAGCCTAATGAGTTCATCTGTGTCGCTGCGTGATCGGGATCAGTTGCTCTCTGCTTGCTGATGATGAATTCATTCATTTTTTAGTTCAGTCGTGTTTGTGTGCAGCTGTTTCGGTTTAAAAGTTGTTGTTTTGTGGAATCAGCAGTTATTTTGGTATCAGACAGACAAAAGTTGTTTCCATCTTTTCTGTCCTACGTGCCTGCATACACTTACAAGGTAAATGTACACGATTAGATATTCATTTAAAACAATAAATAAAAATGAGTAAAAATGAAAGCATATTCTTTTGCTTTTTTACATCTTTTACGTCCACTTTGTTGTAGATAAAACGATAACGATAGATATCGCGATTGACTTTTATTTTGAAGGGTCAAAAAATTGAGAGTCGCCTGTTTGGAACATTTTTTCCTCTTTGGCAAATAAAAGTTACAGAGGCGAGTAAATGTTTGCATTTAAATATTTATGTTTATTCACTAACATTTTGATATAAAAATAAAAAAAAAACTGTGTTTATTTGGTGAACGCTATGTAGCAGTAGCGTGATGCTAATGCTAACGATCTGCTCCGTATGTAGCCTGCATGTGTTTACGGACCGGTATGAAGTCGAGCAAGATTTTCACTAACCGGATTATAACAAAATTAATTTGTAAGACATTATTTTTAAAAAAAAGAACATTTATTTAATATAAATTGAATTGAATCCGCTGTGTACCTGTTCTGTTGAAAGTATGTTAGGAAATAAATATTAAAATCCAAAAATCCTGCTGATTATACATTTCGGTTTTGAGCCGCACTGTTCATATTTGACAAATATAGTTGTTTGGTTTATTTCGTGATACATATCATTATCGCATGATATGAAAAAAGCTATTTTGAGATATAAAAAAATTCCATATCAACCAGCCCTATTTAGTTGAAATGAATTCCAGTCAAACCTTTAGTTGTGTAAAATTGATATTCTTCCCTTCCTCTTTTTCATTCTTTACTTTTTATTGTCTCATTCACATATTATCCTCCGTTCAACCATACATTGTTGAGCCATTTTACTGGTTTGGCCTCCTGCTGAAGTTCTTCTGCAGTCTGTGTCTGCCATCTGGTGGTCAGTCGTGGTATTGCAGGAAGTTGATTGGCTTGATGACCCAAATGAAGCATAATGGCGATATGGCATGAGGAAATTAAATCCCAGCTAAAGCAATCTAACAGCAATAAAATAAAAAAAAATTACGATATTTCCCTAATTGTATCCCTGCTGTTTTGTTGTATTTCTTTGCAGGTGAAGAGTGTTTTTAACATGACTGCCAAAGAAGCAGGAAGAGGTCCATCAGCTGTTTGGTCGCCGTTGGAAACGGGAATGGAGCTGCAGGTTTGAATCTTCCTAAAAATATGTTGAAAAGATCTTAAAAAAATGCAGTTTGAGAGGATCCAAATGAGTAAGTTTCCTTTGCAGGATTTTATTAGAAACGAGCAAAACCTCAGCTGCTTTCAGCCTCTCGTGACATCATGTGTTTAAAGCCTCCTCAGCTGAAAAGAGCTGAAACTGCAGGTTTGTCAGGGCGGACTCTAACCCGATCCTCATCTCTCCCTTCAGGTTTTGCGCTGGGGAAAGCAGCAGACAGAAACACAGCTCTGAGGAAGGTAAGAGAGTTGTTTCAATCTAAACCGACTAAATTACAATTTTTATCTAAATATGAACGTTTTAAATCTCTTTTTTTATTTGCAGGCTAAGAACCGAGCCATCCACTACCTCTACTATATAGAACGATACAACAACCACACAAGTGAGTTTTACACATTATTTATCACATTTAAAACCTCACATTTTTACCATTTCACAGATGTTCGTTCAGACTCCACTTAAACCAAGAAACCACATTATTTAATCACCCCAAGAATTACTAATTAAGAGCTTCTTAATTAACCGCTCTCCCGACCAATGTTTAGGGTGATGAAGGAACGGGCTTGTTTGCATTTTAATGGCATTCATGTTCACACTGCGGGTCATGAGCGTTTAATGAGGTTTGAAAAGAAGAACAAAAGGACAGAAACTTGAATTGCAGTTTGGATACGGCTTTTTTTTTTATTTAAAACTGCGAAGCTTGAATAGTGTAAATATAACTTTAGTTGCTTAAGAACAGATTTTAGTTGTTTAGTATGAGCTAAAGGGTGGTGGGTTTTTTTTGGTAGACTTTTTGAATAATTGAGCTGCATTCACAAAAGGGCTGCCACGATTATTCGACTAGTTGACGACTAATCGACTCTTAAAATAGTCGACAACTAATTTAATAGTCGATTAGTCGTTACTTTATAATATATGGAGTTAGAGTGTCGTAAAGTTGAAAGTTATAATAAAAATATGCTAGCTTTTTAGACTATTTTGGCATTTATCAAGGTTTGTTTAAGCTATTTTGGAGTTTAGCTAATATTTCAGCTACAAGCTAGCTATTCTGGTTAATTTAGGCTTTTTTCTGTTTTTTTGGCTAACTTGGTGTTTAGCTAATATTTCAGCTAGATGCTAGCTGTTTTGGCTAAGTTAAGCTTTTTTAAAAAAAAGTTTTTTTGGAATTTAGCTCATTTTTAAGCTACATGCTAGCTATTTTGGAAAATGTAGGATTTTTCTTCAGTTTTTTAAGGCTATTTTTGAATTAAGTTCACATGTCAGCTACATACTAGCAGTTTTGGCTAGCTGAGGCTTTTAATTATTTTTAGGCTAATTTGGAATTTAGCTAATATTTCAGCTACAAGCTAGCTATTCTGGTTAAGTCAAGTCAAGTAGGGTTTTATTTGTCAAATATGCTCAGTACAGGCTATACAAAGCACAGATGAAATTTTCTTCCTCTCCTCCTTGGTGCAAACAGCAATACTACAATAATAAAACTAAAAATATAAGTATAAACAGTATATGTACAAAATTTACAATATATAAGAACTGAGTGAGTTGAAAATAGTGCAAAAGCAAACATAATAAATTATTTTAAAGTGACAGTGTTCATTTGCATGTTGTAATCAGCTTGTAGCAGCAGGGGGTGGGGGCAGAGAGGGGAGGACTGGGAGGGAGTTGAGCTTCCTGATGGCCTGGTGGAGGAAACTGTCCCTGAGCCTGCTGGTCCTGGCCCGTAGACTTTGCAGTCTCCTCCCTGATGGCAGGAGGCTGAAGTGGCGCTGGGAAGGGTGGGATGGGTCACCTGCAACCCTGATGGCTTTGCGGGTAAGGCGGGAGTCATAGATGATAGATAATCCAGTGAGAGGGACACCAATGATCTTCTCAGCTGTTTTCACAATACGGTGCAGAGTCTTCCTGCAGGACGCAGTGCAGGCTCCGTACCACACAGTGATACAGCTGGTCAGGATGCTCTCAATGGTTCCACTGTAAAAACTCTTCATGATGGGAGGAGGAGCTCTGGCCCTCTTCAGTTTGCGGAGGAAGTACAGGCGTTGCTGGGCTTTCTTGGCTAGTGCTGCAGTGTTGTGGTTCCACGACAGGTCCTCCGAGATGTGCACACCCAGTTAATTTGGGCTTTTTTCAGTTTTTTAGGCTAACTTGGTGTTCAGCTATTATTTCAACTAGATGTTAGCAGTTTTGACTAACTTAAGCTTTTTTTAAAAAAAAAGTTTTTTAGGGTGTTTTGGAGATTAGCTAATATTTAAGCTATATGCTAGCTATTTTGGAAATTTTTTTATTTTTTTTTCAGTTTTTAGTTAAGTTCATATGTCAGCTACATGCTAGCAGTTTTGGCTAGCCGAGGCTTTTAAATTATTTTTTAGGCTAATTTGGAGTTTAGCTAATATTGCAGCGACAAGCTAGCTATTCTGGTTAATTTGGGATTTTTTTTCTGTTTTTTTGGCTAACTTGGTGTTTAGCTAATATTTCAGCTAGATGCTAGCTGTTTTGGCTAAGTTAAGCTTTTTTAAAAAAAAGTTTTTTTGGGTGTTTTGGAATTTAGCTCATTTTTAAGCTACATGCTAGCTATTTTGGAAAATCTAGGATTTTTCTTCAGTTTTTTAAGGCTATTTTTGAATTAAGTTCACATGTCAGCTACATACTAGCAGTTTTGACTGACTAAAGCTTTTTTTTTTAAAAAAAAAAAGTTTTTTAGGGTGTTTTGGAGATTAGCTAATATTTAAGCTATATGCTAGCTATTTTGGAAAATTTTTGATTTTTTTCAGTTTTTAGTTAAGTTCATATGTCAGCTGCATGCTAGCAGTTTTGGCTAGCTGAGGCTTTTAAATTATTTTTTAGGCTAATTTGGAGTTTAGCTAATATTGCAGCGACAAGCTAGCTATTCTGGTTGGTTAATTTGGGATTTTTTCTGTTTTTTTGGCTAACTTGGTGTTTAGCTAATATTTCAGCTAGATGCTAGCTGTTTTGGCTAACTTAAACTTTTTGAAAAAAAAGTTTTTAGGGTGTTTTGGAATTTAGTTAATATTTAAGCTACATGCTAGCTATTTTGGAAAAATTTAGGATTTCTTTCAGTTTTTTAAGGCTATTTTGGAGTTAAGTTAACATGTCAGCTACATACTAGCAGTTTTGGCCAGCTGAGGCTTTTAATTCTTTTTTAGGCTAATTTGGCATTTAGCTAATATTTTAGTGGCTATCAGCTTTAGTGTTTTTAGCTATCAATTTCAGCATCTTCGCTATCGTCACTCGCTTCAGCTTCAAAATTCAGCTTACAGCATTCACACAAGCATTTTCGCAGATAATGCTTGTGTGAATATATTTAGTTTTTAGTTTGTTTAAAGCTAATAATGGTTAAAATGTGTGTTTTACATCCAGTTTGCGCATGACCCGATTAGTCAACTAATCGGAAAAAATAATCGGTGATTATTCGACTATTAAAATAATCGTTTGTCGCAGCCCTAATTCACACTGACCTGAATGCAGGTAGGGGCGTCAAGTTTCAGTGTTGCGCCGGGTTCACACTGGACACGGAACGGAGGCCGCCTCTATTAGGTGCACAATTTAAAGGGCCCTAAATGCACTTTTTTAGGCTGTGGACATCTATAAATGGGGCTTTAAAAGTGCTGTCTGCTGGTCATAGCCAAATTTTTTGCACAAATAGCCATGAAACTGTTTAATTCTTCAAAATAGTCTAAAACTGTCTGTGTGCTGCCCCCTACAGGTTGAAATGAAGTATTACAGTTGATTTTTGTGATTTTTTTTTTTATTATTTTTTTTTTATTGAGCATTGTAAGAAGTACAATACAAACATGACAATAGAATTCAAGCTTATACAGGTAGATATTAAATGGCAAGGAAGAGAACAAAAAAAAAAGAAAATACAGGACAATAAGAAAACAACAGACAAAATAAATTAATTAATTTAAACAAATAAATAAATAAATAAATAAAAATAAAGCAAGAGTCAATCTTTTGATTTATTCACGTAGTTGATTTTTGTGATTAGTCAAACCATTTCAGAAGTCTGACGTCATGATCTGCAGCTCCAGTAATGATAATAGCCCTGCCCCCAAGATCCGCCCCTCTGACTGGATTTTTCAAATTTCAGCTGTGGGCGGAGTCAGCCTCCAACTTCCTGGTTTGGTGACCCTTTAACCTATGGCTGTGGAGAGAAATTAGACTCATCTGATTTGTGCGTGCGTGATTCTTGATTTGTAACTCATATAATACGTTTTGTGCAAAAGTAAAAAAAAAAAAAAAATTGAAAAAAATATAAAACACAATTTACACATGCAAAAAATAAAATTACAACAGCCTGAAACTAATTACACACAAACATTTTTAGGAAAATACTCACGAATCACCTCTTACGCACACACAACACATCAGTTACTAGGGATGTCCCGATCCGATCACGTGATCGGAAATCGGGCTCCGTTGTCCGATCAGGATCGGATATTTCATTTATTCTTATTATGATCAACACTTTATATTTCAATCTTATTATTCCGGATAAATCCTCCACTAGAAGTCTGCATGTCATGAACAGATCACAAAATGTTATTCCTGGAAAACGCAGCAGAAAACGGCAACAGTTCAAGCAGAAGACTGATGTAAATTTAGCTAGCTAGCCGATCATGGATTCAGACTTCCGGGATCAATAACTCTTTTAAAAACGCTTTAAACTGACAGTTAGTGTCTCTAAACAACAACATCTGAAGACATTTCAACAGAAAAAGAGAGTTTGGTTTCTTTTTAATGCTAAGCTCTTCGTGCTGCAGACAGATGGCTAAACAGCAGCTGCTAACTGCTACATGCTAGCGCCGTGATTTAACTCCTTAGGACCCGAGCTGTCCTTTGATATGCCTGTTTTTTTATCTGAAAGAGAAATAAAAGTTAAGAAAATTAACTATTCTGATAATAAAACCGAAATGTGATGTCTTAAGAGCTTAAAAAAAGCACATAATCTTAAAAAACAAACAAAAACAAAAAAACAAATAAATTAAAATTAATAATGATCTGAGCTAGTCATAAACACTCATCAAAGTCATGCTAAAACACACATAATTTTTTTAAGAATTCTAAATGAGGACAGGAATCACATTTGGTCAAAAATGTTCAATAACTAAATATATTAAAGTTAAAGTCACTAAACTTTCTCACATGACTAATTATCACTTATAGAACAAGAAAGTATGATTTTTATTTTCTAGTTTATATTTTCTCTATTTTTACTTGTTTATTAAATCTACTTCACTGAAGTGTTCTATTTAAGTTTCTAATGATAAAATAATGTTAATGAAATATAAATAAGGGACAAGACAAATGTATTTATTCAATTTGTTCATGTTTTAAATGTGTTACAAAAGTATCGGATCAGGACTCGGTATCGGCAAATCCACAAAATCCAATGACTCGGAATCGGATCGGGACCAAAAAAACCTGATCGGGACATCCCTATCAGTTACACTCAAATCTATCGTGAAACTCTTTTCACGTCTCACAAATTCATCCGTGAGAGATGCGTTCAAGTACTACCAGAATGCTCGTTCACCATAGTTCTATTGTCAGCCGTTTTAAACTTCATTTAAAAGTTTGAAGTTAGTTTGAAAAAAGAAAGAGCAATTATAACTTAAAAGGGCATGAAATTTTTAAAACCAATAAATTTAGAACCAAAATAAAAGAAAAAAGTGTCTCACTGCAGGGTATTAGATTATGAAATACTTTAGAAAAATCTATAAAAGAATCTAAATCAATTATTATTTTTAAAAAAACTGTGAAAAAACAAATGCTCACATCATACGAATCAAACAGTCATTAAAAACGGTAAAAACCGGCTTAATGCTTAACGGGAAAGGAAGGAAAAGAGAGGAAAAGAGGGAAAAGAATAAGGGAAGGGAAAAAAAAAAAAAGGAAAATACTACTACTTTTTTCCCTATTATTTTAGTGTTTGTTTTTTCTTACCTCTTGCTATATCTGTTGCATAATTTTGTAATTTTGTTTGTTGACTGAAATTATTTATAGACTTGGTTAAACGGGGCAGAGTTAAAAAGTTTACTTCTTTCTGTCCCTTTTCATTTTCTTTTTTTTTTTTTTTTTTCTCAGAAACCTTGATTACTGTAAAACTCCTTATGTGTGCTTTGAAAATGAAATAAATAAAATGAAATAAATAAAAATAAATTTATGAATAATATCTGGTTAAACTTTACATGTTCCAGCTTTCTTAAACGGATATTCAATAATTAATTTAAAAAGTCTAAATAAGCGTTTTTAAAACACTTATCCTTTAAAAATAAGAATATTTCCAGAAAGCGGCTCCATCACCTCAGATCACCGTTTAGTGGTGATAAAATCAGAGGAATTCTTCAGTGAGGAGGCCAGACGGGAACATCTTGTACTGTCCGATTGTGAGGATCAGCTTAAGGGGAGAACGGAGACTTCCTGCTTTTACTGAAGGTTTTTGTGTCTCCGTCTGTTCCTTTTATTTTTTTCTGCTTTGTCCAAAAATTAAGTATGGATCTGATGATGTAAAATCCATCAGATCGGGTCTGTTTGAAAGTTTTCTACCAGTTTCTGAAATGATTTTTCGGGAAGTTCAAATGTAGTCGAAACCTTTCACCTTTCTTACTTTTTATCAGAGGCCAAAGGACCTCCCGCTGAGAAATAAAAAGAAGTTATTTTCTGGAACTCTTATCTTCCTCGCCCAGCTGGAGGCTTTTTCCTCTAAAGCCGGTCGCTCCCGTTTTCTGTCTTCTTCACTAACTCGTTTTAGTTTTAAAAGCTTCCCGGCGCTCAGCCTTAATTCTTTCATTCAACCTGGAATCTGGAGGAAGCATGGAGGGAAGTCGGAGATGTTTTAAAGCGCCAGAACTAGATCCCAACCCGAATCTATTTATCATTCTTTTATTGCTTTTATGGTTTCTCTGTTTCTAAAGCAGCTTTTGTTCCATCTTCAACCAGTTTATCACGACATTGAGTCCAAGTTCAAGAGGACGACGCTCCGCATGAAGAAACAAAACGAAGGTCGTTTAGATTCCCTTTGGTGCAAATTCTTCTACATTTTATGTCCTTTTTTTTTTTTTTGCAGCAAAACCGATTATTTTCTCCACATGTATACAGGGTACGGTCTGCACTGCCACAGAGCCGTCATCACCCTCTGCAAGCTGATCGGCATCAAGGACATGTACTGTAAGGTGAGGGATCGGTCAACCTCCTCAACATCACCAGAGCTCTGTTCACTGGATTAGCCCAACAGGTGAGATTGTGCGGCTGGTTGAATCCACTTTTGTTACTTCTGCATCTTCAGAATCGTCTTTGTTAGTCTAGATCAGGGATGTCGAACTCATTCGCACAAGGGGCCAAAATCTAAAACACGCCTTCAGGATAAACATTTATTGAACACTCTAAAACTATATTTTTCAAACTTTAAAACTGTAACTTGAGCATAGTTATGAACTAGATATATAGCATTACCTGTGATAATACTAGTGTGAATACTGTAAGCTGAATTTGGCTCCTGAAAATGCTGAAATTCATAGCTAAAGATTCTTGAAAATGTTGAAGTTGATAGCCAACAAAAATATTAGCTAAATTCCAAATTAGCCTAAAAAAAAAAAAAAATTGGTTAGCCAAAAGATATAACATGTAGCTGAAAAAAAGCTAAAAAAAAAGCTAAATAGGCCAAAACAGCTAGCATGTAGCTGAAATATTTGCTCAATTCCAAAACATCCTAAAAATTGAGGGAAAAAAACACTTAAATTAGCTAAAACAGCTAGCATGTAGCTGAAATATTAGCTAAACTCCAACATGGACTAAAGAAAACTGAAAAAAATCCTAAATTATCCAAAACAGCTAGCATGTAACTAAGATATTAGCTAAACTCCAAATCAGCTTAAAAAGCTTAAGAAAGCCTAAATTAGCCAGAACAGCTAGCATGTTGCTTAAATATTAGCTAAACTCCAACATGGACAAAAAAAAAAAAAAAAAAAAAAAACTTAATTACTCAAAACAGCTAGCATAAAGTCTAAATTAGCCAAAAAAGCTGTCATAAAGTTGAAATATTAGCTAAACTTCAACATTGACTAAAAAAACAAAACAAAAAAAAATCCTAAATTAGCCAAAACAGCTAGCATGTAGCTTAAATATTAGCTAAACTCCAACATGGACTAAAGAAGCTAAAAAAAAACCTAAATTACTCCAAACCGCTAGCATAAAGCCTAAATTAACCAAAACAGCTGTCATAAAGTTGAAATATTAGCTAAACTCCAAAACAGCCTAAAAAATTGAGAAAAAAAGGCTCAAATTAGCCAAAACAGCTAGCATGTAGCTGAAATGTTTGCTAAACTCCAAAATAGCTTGAAGAATCTTAGTAAATACTAAAATAGTCCAAAAAACTTTTTCAAAAGTGTAACTTTTTTTTACCATTATTATGAATAATTAAAAGGCAGGAATATTATTCTAGAATAAATCAACTTAAGCATTAAAAACAGAAGTGACTCTTTAGCTCATGATCAGGCCCGAGTGTGTCAAATCAGGCTGGCAGTAGAAACGAGCTGCAGTCAGTGAGTCACAATCGACCTTTTTCTTTCATGTATCTTAAAGGAAAAAAAATGCTGAGTCATGGTGACAGCAGAAGAAAGGAGGTGAAGGAGAAATACAAACATCTTTCTGGCTAAAATTAACAATGCTTCAGCATTAATGTTTTGGTTGGAGGTATTAAACCTCCAAATGGTTCCTGAGCGCAGCTGTGTCTGCAGCTCACCACTCCCTTTAGCTTTGATCAGCACATTTACTTCCTAACTAAAACAAATTACACTTTTTTATTTTTTTTTGTGAGTTCGACTTCCTTAAATAGTAGGAGTGTAACGGATCACAAAACTCACGGTTCGGATCGTGTCACGGTTTTAGGGTCACGGTTCGGATCGTTTTTCGGATCAGTGAAAAGTAAAAAAAAAAAACAAACAAAAAAAAAAACAATATAAAAGCTAAATTCATTTTTGGAAATGCTTCAAATCATATATTCAATAAGCAGTTAAAGTACTTCAGACACACAATATTTACATATTTAACATCAAAACATTTGGTCATTGAAGCCTATTTATTAAAACAAAACATTTTTAAACTTTGAACACAGACAAAATGCTAAAACATGAAGTTTCTGATGACATTTTCATGTCTTTAGACCAAATCTACAAAAACTGAGATAAAAGAATGTTTAAAAATAGTGTTGAAAATACCAAATCAATCTAGATAATTCCTTAAAAGTTAAATTATAAATAAAACAGTTAAAATTAATTTTGGTATTAACTGCTTTATTAAAACTACCTGTGGGAACATTTAAATGTTTTAAATAATAATTATCTGTAAAACGTGGCACTTCCGCGCTCGCTTTTCCTGATGAATTTTGACACATTTCGCCTTCCATACATGGTTCGGTGACGGTACCGGCGAGTCCGTTACGGAGCTGCAGCTTTCTCCTGTGCGGGACAGTTGCTGCTTTAAACTGGAAGATTCTTTGAACCCAGTAATAGAAATGTGTACCGATGCTTTTATTCAGCTCCTAAGATTAAATAAACCTGATATCTATCGATCTTCGTCCTTCATTATGAATCTGAGAAAAGTTTTTGACAGAAGCTCCTCCCACACGCAGCGGGAGCTTCAGGTAAACAGACTTTAGGAAAACCGGGAAGCAGCTGCTTCAGGTATAAATTATGATAGCGCGAGGTGCGCACGTGTGTGTGCGTGTTTTTTTTTTCTTTTGGGGGGGCCGCGATCCGCGGGTCAGACCTGGCCCGAACCGTGGCGTCTGATCCGTACGGATCACGGATCTTCTGTGATCCGTTACACCCCTATTAAATAGTTTTATTCTGCCAGTTAAAAAGCCGTCTTGACCTGAAAAGAAACCTTCCTCTTAAACACTTTTAACAGGTAAAGCTGTGTCTCCATTTAGTGGACAATATGTTGAATCTAAACAATCTGAATCATTTCTTCCTGTTTCCTCTCTGTCTTCTCTCCTCCTCCAGGAAACTCATCAGGTCCTGGCTGATAAGAAGAATCTCCACGTCGTGGAGTTTCAGTCCAACCAAGGCCCGCTGCCCATCGTGGTGGCGAGCCCCAAAGACGCCGTTCGCACCACCCCCGAGTCCGAGGATGAGATCCCCAACACCAAGCTGCACTGGGGCGACGTCCGGGTGGCCCAGGGGAGTAAACGCTCCGTCTGGACCGGCGTCAAGCGCTCCGTCTGGTAGATCAAGACAGATGGGAAGCAGGGAATCCCAATTGTGGAATTATTTTTTGACTGTATCAATGTATATTCATTTATTGTTTGGTTTTTTTTTTTGGTCAACAAAAGTCTGAAAATAAATAAACTTCAATTTAACAAACTTTAAAAATGTAAATCCAGACAATCCCACAAAAGGAAATATTCTGTGTGTAAATCTTATTAACTACAGTACAAAAAATACAGGTAATAAACTGTTACTTCCATTTAAAAAAACCTGCCTCATTTATAACTGTATAATATTACATTCTCCTGTGAGTTCTGTGGTTGTTCAGTTCCAGGGACCTCAAACTGTTTTCTTCTCTGATGGGGGGCGGGGTCAGTTTGTGGCTGACAGAAAAAGTGCAGCAATCCCAACGTAAACATTAACGGTTTCCCATAAAGCCACACATCAGCAAATTTAATACAATTCATCTTCATAGATAAAATAAAACCAAAACATTTTAAAAACTAGATATATAGCATTACCTAGTTTACAAAATTCTTCATGGCCTGGCCCCTCCTCCTCTACAGACATTTATCACAAAAAACACAACCAGGGCTACTAGAGCTGTTTCCAGGGGTGACTGCCTTGTTCCTCTCAGGAAGAGCGCCTTTAGTCAGGCTGTGTTCTCCTTCAGGGCGTCTCACACCTGGAACTAAATTCCCACAACAATAAGACAACTTTGAGCTCATTTAGCAAACAGATAAAATCCTGGCTTTTAGACAATCAAAACTGCCACCACGGCTCTGTATGAACTGCTATTGTTTTTTTTTTTTGTTTTTTCATTTGTTTGTTTCGTTTTGTCTTCCTGTTATATTCATTCACTTTTTTTTTCTTTTCTTCCCCCCTAAAATGTTGCTTTTATGTTTTATGAATTTCCTGTTGTTTATTTCTCTATTGACAACCCAATTTGTTTTTTCTGCTGTTTTCAGACTTCTGTTTACCTTTTATGTACTGTTTTAACTTGTACTTTTACTTGGAGATGAACAACCTTTTCCATAGGGACTAAAGATGGAAATTAGTCTAAAAGACTATAATCTTATATATTTGCATTTTTAAATGTTTTATTAATATATGCTGTCCCTGTCTTAAATAAACAATCAATCAATCAATCAATTACGTGAATGTGGCCACTGAAGATGCTGAAAGTGATAACTAAAAACGCTGAAGCTGATAGCTAGCTAAAATATAAGCAAAATGCCAAATTAGCCCAAAAAACGTTTTAAAAAATTCTAAATTGGCCAAAACAGCGAGCATGTAGCTAAACTCCAAAATAGCCTAAAAAATTGAGAAAAGCTCAACTTATCCATAAAAACTAGCATGTAGGTGAAATATTAGCTAAACTCCAAAATAGTATTAAAATCTGAAAAAAGCCTAAATTAGCCAAAACTACTGGTAAAATATTAGCTTAATGCTAGATTAGTCTGAAAAAAGGTATAATGTGTAATTTAGCTAAAACAGTTAGCATTAGGCTAAAATATTAGCTAAATGCTAAAATAGCCTAAAAATCCTTCGTAAATGTCAAATCTTTCAAAAAAGCTAGCATAAAAAGAGCTGAATATGTTAATAGCGGAAGATCCATGAACCTACAAAAAATATATGGAAGAATAATAATAAAGAAAAAACGAGTAACTATTAAACCAATAAATGGTCTTTCTTCTCCCATCAGACTGCAGAAAGTGGAATAAAAATGTGGTTCTCAATCTGCGTTTCTGATAATGTGTGGGGGCCTGATCTGGCCCGGGCCGTAGTTTGGGGATGATTTAGATGATAGATAAAGAGGTTTAGACGTTTGTTCACTGGCTAAAAAATCTCTGGTGACTTTAAAATTCTGACCTAAAGTGGCGCTACCGTACTGGTTGTTTTTTAATTCTTCCAAACGAAGCAATTATCCTTCCATCCATCTTCTTCTACTCATCCGGGGCCGGATCATGGGGCAGCATGGGGGGGGGGGGGGGGGGGGGCGCGCCCTCTGGCGCTGCTGGTTGCAGATTCCTGCTCCAGTCTACTGAGACTGTCATATAAATAATAAAAAGAACAATTGTGATTTTGAAGTTTTCTAAAAAAAAAAAAATAATTGAATTCTTACTTTTTGCATTAAGCCCAGCAATGGATGGAGATCTGTTTAAGGGGTGGAGCCAACCGGTTCTGAACTCATGCCTTTTACAAAAAAAAAAAAAAAAAAAAGAACGCATGTAATATCTATGAAAGTCATCTATTAAATGTACTTTTGCTACAACATGAACTGTGTGAAAAGGCGAAATTGCTGCAGGTGAGGCTTGAACTCACAACCCTGGCATTACTTCACTCTGTACTGTCTTATAAGTACCATGTGCTGACCGATTACACCACTGGAGCTTCAGATATGAATTCACAATAAATGTAAAGGTTTCTAGGAAAAAAAAATTAAATCTTTTAGCAATAGACAATTTTTAAAAAGAGAAAAAAACACAAAAAGTGAAGAAACCAAACTTCTCAACTATGTCTGATATTGGCAATTGTGATAACTCAGATACTGTTTCATCTAAAAAAAACTTTATTTAAAAACAGGATCAAGAAGAAGGAAGTCCCATGCTTTGTAATCCATTCACTAATTTAAACTTTATATTCTGTATCAATCTCAACAGTTGTCTAGTTTGGTAAAGGTGTTAATGAGCATCAAATTCCTTTATAAATGGTAATATTGACTCATTCTGAATTGACGTCTAAACTTTAAAGGCTGCTGTGAATACAGTAAAAGTCAGAATTGCTCCAGGTGAGACTTGAGCTCTCAAACCTGGCATTACTTCACTTTGTACTGTCTTATAAGTGCTGACCAATTGCACCACTGGAGCCACAAAGGGACTCTTGCATGGAAAAATGTGTCACTAAAATGAAAACACATTTTTCTAGCCTGAAATCCTGGGAAAAGCAGTGGATTTAAGCTACTTAAAGGGTAACAAAACCAGGAAGTTGGAGGCTGACTCCGCCCAAAGATGAAATTTGAAAATCCAGTCAGAGGGGCGGAGCTTGGGGGCAGGACTGTTATCAATAGGCGTGTTTGAGATCATGCAGGCGGACGCGGCGCTGCGCAGATCGCCTGGATTGCGGTGCATGCTGGTTAGTTTCTGTCACCGACGTCAATTTGTGACGACATGAAGTATCGCGAGAAAGGGGCGGTTCAAGGCGCCTTCCTAAGCCAGCGCAGCCAGAAAATAGGTACTGCGCTGGCTGCAAGCCGCCTTGATGACTACAAAACAATGCATTGTGGGAAACAGTGTCCCGAAAGTTTTTGTAGTTTAATGTGAAATAACTGGCGCTAAATAAAGGAAATATGTGTATGTTCTTACTTTTTCTGGAAGGTAGTGAATCACTGATGAAAAAATATACAAGATTTTAAATAATCTGTGGTTATTTGTGTCATAGTTGTCTTGAAAATGAACTTTAATTATTATTTTATCTATTTATTTGGGACTGTGTACGTGTAATAAATCCCCCGACTATTTTTTTTATCTGTTTTACTCTAAGGGATGTAAAAAAATACTATAAAAGACACAACAGCACAGATCATACTAGGAGGAGTGGCGTATTCAAATTCAGCCGAATGTTGAGGACAACCCCCAACTCCTCATTCTCGTACAGTCTCGTCGTCCACCTTCATCTCAGGCGTCTTTCTCCGCCCCCTCCTGCAGCAGCTTAGTCTCGTCGACGAAGCAGGCGAGGCGCAAGTCAACTCAAACACGCCTGTTACTTGAGCTGCAGATCATGACATCAGAGTTCTGAAACTTACATGGTTTGACCAATCACAAAATTCAACTGTAATACCTCATTTCAACCTGTAGGGGGCAGCACACAGACGGTTTTTGACTATATTTTGAAGAATTAAACATTTTTATCTCAATTTGTCAAATTTTTGGCTATGATCAACATACAGCACTTTTAAAGCTCCATTTATAGATATCAACAGTCAAAAAAAGAGTTAATTTAGGGTTTGGTTATTTCTTTAACCCCAAAACAGCCTAAAAACTGAAAACATTAGCTAAAACAGCTAGCATGTAGCTGAAAAATAGCTAAACTTCAAAATATCCTAAAAAACTGAAAAAAGCCTAAACTAGCCAAAACGGCTAGCATGTAAATGGCACAAGGGGCCAAAATCCAGAAAAACACCTTAGGTTGCAGACCAAACAGGATCAATATTTATTGAACACTCTAAAACTGAATGCTATAAACTCAATTTGGCTGCTGAAGAAGCTGAAATTGATAGCTAAAACTATTGAAGCTGATAGATGAAAATGTTGAAGATAGCCAGAAAAAATATTACCCCCAAAAAATGTTTAAATTAGCTGAAACTGCTAGCATGTAGCTAAAATATTAAGCTAAACTCCAAAAGTAGTCACCTAAATAGCCCTTAATGAATGCCAAATACTCAAAAAAACTAACGGAATGCCAAGTTTTAAAGCTTTAAAATTGTAACTTTTTAATATGAATAATAAAAAGCCAGGTATTTTGTTCCAGAATAAATCAACTTAAACCTTAAATGTGTTTTATCAAAATTTATACAAGTTAGAAATGAGTGCAAGATAACATCTGGCCATTAACAGCATTTACAAAAAAATGTTCTGGTTAGTAACAGAAAAAAATATTTTTTTGAAGTGAAAGATAAAAGATTTTTTTGGTCGCTATCTGGTGCGCACCAGTTATTTACCAGAAAAATACACATTTTCAATTCAATTTTTGAGAAAAACAAGAATTTTTTTTCCTAATTTTTTCTCTTCAATTTCTATTTAGGGCCTCGATTGGTAGCTTGGGAGTAATACACACAATCAATACTTTTAAAAACATGTTTTGCAAATAAGCGCCACCATGTGGCTATGCGGGCACTCAAAGCAATAATGTGCAATGGACCTACATGGTACTAAGCTCCAGTGGTGCAATTGGTCAGCACATGGTACTTATATGACAGTATTCATTAGAGCAATGCCAGGGTTGTGAGTTCAAGTCTCACCTGGAGCATTTTTAACTACTATTTAACCTCCTGTTATTGGAGTCTTTAGAAGTCTTTCCCACATAGTATCACCCATCTATTGTCTTTAACCAATCCCCTAAGGATGACATTTTTCAGAATTTCTTTTTGAGTTTTTGACTCTATTTTGAAGAATTAAACAGTTTTACTTCAATTTGTCAAACATTTGGCTATGAAATATAATAAAGATCTACTACAGACCAAACTTTAGTCCAAAGTCGCTCCATTCTTCCAAAATAAATCTGAAATAGCTGCACTACAGCTGCCATTCTGCACTTCATTGAATTCCTAAACTATGCGCTGACTATTCAGAATGATTGAGTACTATTTGTAGAAATACTGGACATTAATTGAGTTGTTGATTTACATAAGTTAAATACATAAAAAGGGACATCAGGAGTGATAAAGGGTCATCAGATGGTGTTTACCAGATGAGTAAACATAGTCAATGTGAAAAATGAAAGTTTGTTTTTGTCTGTAAAGATTTTGCTCCAGGTGAGACTTGAACTCACAACCCTGGCATTGCTCTACTGAATACTGTCATATAAGTACCATGTGCTGACCAATTGCACCACTGGAGCTTGAGTAAAAATTTACAATAAATGAAAAAAATCGGTAACAAAACTGATTTTTTTTAAATATAAAAGGCACTTGTGGAAAAAGCCAAAACCACAAAGCAGATAAAGATAAAAGTTTTCCAAAAAGTGTAAATATTTGTGGCTCCAAAAGAGTTCTTTTGGTTTTTCACTCTCACATTGCTAATTTTCTGTTGTCGATTTGCACCAGCAGTCATTAATATTGAAAATTTTATCACTTATTGTAGAGTTATGATCAAGGCTCCAGTGGTGCAATTGGTCAGCACATGGTACTTATAAGACAGTATTCAATCAAGCAATGCCAGGGTTGTGAGTTCAAGCCTCACCTGCAGCATTTTTAACTACTATTTAACCTCCTATTATTGGAGTCTTTAGAAGTCTTTCCCACATAGTATCATCCATCTATAATCTTTAACCAATCCCCTAAAAATGACATTTTTCAGAATTTTTTTAGATTTTTTGACTCTATTTTGAAGAATTAAACAGTTTTATATTAATTTGTCAAACATTTGGCTATGATCAACAGAAAGAAATCTTAGAGTCTCATTTTTAGACATTACCGCCAAAAAAAAAGTTAATTTAGGGTTTGGTGACACTTTAAATAAAATAAAGATCTACTACAGACCAAACTTTAATCCAAAGTCGCTCCATTCTTCCAAAATAAATCTGAAATAGCTGCACTACAGCTTCCATTCTGAACTTCATTGAATTCCTAAACTATGACTATTCAGATTGATTGAGTAATATTTGTAGAAATACTGGACATTAATTGACTTGTTGATTTGTATAAGTTAAAAACAGAAAAAGGGACATCAGTAGTGATAAAGGGTCACCAGATGGTGTTTACCAGATGAATAAACATGGTCAATGTAAAAGGTTAGTTAAAGACTTTGCTCCAGGTGAGGCTTGAACTCACAACCCTGGCATTGCTCTACTGAATACTGTCATATAAGTACCATGTGCTGACCAATTGCACCACTGGAGCTCTTGATTAGAAGTGTTAGTGAATAGAAAAATGTTGAACAAAAAAAGGCTGAAAGTTATTTATGTAAAAAAATTAGTCACTAATGGAATGAAAAGCAAATATAATCAAAAATATAAATCCTTTAAAATAACTTTAACATCAGGTTGGCACAAGCACTTTATTTCCAGCCTATAAAATGTCTGTTCAAAGAGGATCAACATTCTGCAGGTCCAAACTTCTGAACTAGAGCTGAAAATATGATCACCTCTCAGTTTCTAAAGAGATTCTAAAGAATACCTGAGACCACGAGTGTGTGTCTTTGCTTGAACTTCTGCATCTCCCCGCCTGAAGAGTGACTCTATTGGATTAGAGCTTTTGATAAAACTATGTGGTGACCCTGAATAAATAAATGACTGTTGGATGTAGAAATGACATAAATTAAATTGTTCTTGGACTTTACTCTTAGGGGTTTTTAAAGGTTTACACCAAACATGAGAACTGTGATGAATCCAAAAGAAAGTTTGCTCCAGGTGAGGCTTGAACTCACAACCCTGGCATTGCTCTATTGAATACTGTCATATAAGTACCATGTGCTGACCAATTGCACCACTGGAGCTTGAGATGAAACCTACATCCAACAGTCATTTATTTATTTAGGGTCACCACATAGTTTTATCAAAAGCTCTAATCCAATAGAGCGGGGAGATGCAGAAGTTCAATCAACGACACACACTCGTGGTCTCGGGTATTCTTTAGGATCTCGTTTGACTGCACCCTTTAGTACACACACCTCTAACACCTTAAAATATACACTCTAACAAACAAACACGCATGCATCACACAAGGAAGGCGGAACCTTCGACCTTCTGCCCCCTACCCCATCCCTGGCGGGGGGGCGGGGACCCTCGGCCTGGTGGTCTGGTCTCTAGGGTGCCGGTCTCCTGGGCCCGGTGGCCTCATCTCCACGCCGGGACTGGGATCCCCGAGATTTAACAGGGGATCAAACCACATCGGAGCCTGGGGGTGACCAGGTCTCGGTGGTGCGGATTCCGGTCCTTGCTCTTGAGAACTGGGCCTCTCCAGGAACTCCAACTGTGGGTGGGCCTGGTCGGGCCTTGATAACATCACTCCCTTGGGATCTGCGCTTCCCGTGGGTACGCCCCTCCTCGGCGGGGGTGGGCGGCCCGTTCCTTGCTATCCCCTGGTCCTCCCGCGGCGGGGGCGGGTGGTTGTCTGGAGCATGGGAGTGGGTCTCCCTTGGGGGGCTCTGACTCGTACCTGGGGTGGGGCGGGGGGATGCTCGGTGCTGCTGGGTGGTGGTGGGTTGCTCTTCTGGGGTTGGGGCCTTGCGTTGGACCTCTTGGCGCAGGGGGGGGGACTGCTCTTCAGGCTGGGCTGGAGCCTGTACTCTCGGTGCTCCTGTGCCTTCCTGCTCTCGGGTGTGGGGGGCCTCTGCGGCGGTCCCGCGTGCCTTGGTCTGGGTGTTTGGTGGGATTGCCCGGCAGGCGGATTCTCTTGGCGGCTCCGTGGCGGGTGTTGGGGGGTCCTGGCTGCTGCCACTGCGGTCCCGGCGGGGTGGTCTTGGCGTGGGGATAGCCGAGTGCTCTCCCTCTTTGTACATTCCATTATCCATGTTAGAACATAAACATAAAACATAAACACTCACCTGAGCACAGGTGTCGGCTCTCCTTTGCACTAATAGTATGTGTGACAGAATGAAAGACTTTGTGTGTCTGTTTGTATGATTAAGTCTGTTTGTTGCAGCTGCAGTTGTATTGTGCACATTTTGACTAATTTATATGTGGAGACTATTTTAACCAACAGGTATGTGTGTAATTACTGAGTGTGTGTAGACAGGCCCCGCCCAATCTAGTTTACTATTTAGACCTGGTTGTTCTAGGATGTTGTCTTCCTCTGTTGCCATCTTTTTTTTTCTCTAAACCCCCTCTTTTTCCCCCCCCCCCCCCCGCCACCTCCCTCTTTTTCTTTTTCCGTCCAACAAAACCAAAACATAATCAATATAGATAAAGTTTAGTATGAAATACAACAGGGGTTTACACTCAATAAACCTCTGTTGTGACAGTAAAATCTGCCCAACACAAGAGGCTTTCAGCCCGCATCTGTTTGCTCAGCTGTTGGACAGGACAAGTTAAACAAGATAAAAATAAAAAAATAGAATCTCTTTAGAAACTGAGTAGTGATCATATTTTTTGCTCTAGTTCAGAAGTTTGGACCTGCAGAATGTTGATCATCTTTGAACAGACGTTTTACAGGCTGGAAATAAAGTGCTTGAGCCAACCTGATGTTAAAAGATTTATATTTTTGATTATATTTGCTTTTCCTTCCATTACTGATTATTTTTTCCTACACAAATCCCTTTCAGCTTATTTTTGTTGGATATTTTTTTATTCACTGACACTTCTAATTAAGAGCTCCAGTGGTGCAATTGGTCAGCACATGGTACTTATATGACAGTATTCAGTAGAGCAATGCCAGGGTTGTGAGTTCAAGCCTCACCTGGAGCAAAGTCTTTACAGACAAAAACTAACCTTCATTTTCACATTGACTATGTTTACTCATCTGGTAAACACCATCTGATGACCCTTTACCACCCATGATGTCCCTTTTTATGTATGTAACTTATACAAATCAACAACTCAATTAACTTCCAGTATTTCTACAAATAGTAATCAATCAATCTGAGTAGTCATAGTTTAGGAATTCAATGAAGTGCAGAATGGCAGCTGTAGTGCAGCTATTTCAGATTTATTTTGGAAGAATGGAGCGACTTTGGACTAAAGTTTGGTCTGTAGTAGATCTTTATTTTATTTAAAGGGTCACAAAACCCTAAATTAACTTTTTTGGCTGTTAATGTCTATAAATGAGGCTCTAAAAGTGCTGTCTGTTGATCATAGCCAAATGTTTGACAAATTGAAATAAAACTGTTTAATTCTTCAAAATGTAATCAAAAACTCTTAAAAGAAATTCAGAAAAATCCCATTTTTAGGGGATTGGTTAAAGACAATAGATGGATGATACTATGTGGGAAAGACTTCTAAAGACTCCAATAATAGGAGGTTAAACAGTAGTTACAAATGCTCCAGGTGAGGCTTGAACTCACAACCCTGGCATTGCTCTATTGAATACTGTCATATAAGTACCATGTGCTGACCAATTGCACCACTGGAGCTTGAAAAGAATATTACAATAAAGGGAAAAATTACTAACAAAACAGATTCTTTCTTAATATAAAACGGGCACTTGTAGAAAAACTTCATTAAGTTTTTCACTGTTTTAGAGAAAATTCAGTGACACTTAAGCAGCTCTGATATAATTTTATTTGTTAGATTTTACAAACTTCAGGCTAAGATGCTAGAAACAGTGTATAGATTTTATTTTTTTCAAATCACTGCAGACATCACACTAATACATTTGCTGCATAGACATGATCTATGTGGGACAGTCTTTTATTTTGAAGGGGAATTCAAGTGAACCTTCTAATAAAATATAAATCTCCCTTGGATTATCTTCAATTTTTGACCTTAGCCTGGTGGGAAAATGTGAATCTGAACAGGAAATAGTAGAAATTCAAAGTGGAAGGATTCTTAATTTTTAGCTAAAGATGTCAATAAAATGAGAGATTTGCTCCAGGTGAGGCTTGAACTCACAACCCTGGCATTGCTTGATTGAATACTGTCTTATAAGTACCATGTGCTGACCAATTGCACCACTGGAGCCTTGATCATAACTCCACATTAAATGATAAAATTTTTAATATTAATGACTGCTGGTGCAAATCGACAACAGAAAATTAGCTATGTGAGAGTGAAAAACCAAAAGAACTCTTTTGGATCCACAAATATTTACACTTTTTGGAAAACTTTATCTATATCTGCTTTGTGGTTTTGGCTTTTTCCACAGGTGCCTTTTATATTTAAAAAAAATCTGTTTTATTGCCAATTTTTTAATTCATTGTAGACTGTGTCTCAAGCTCCAGTGGTGCAATTGGTCAGCACATGGTACTTATATGACAGTATTCAGTAGAGCAATGCCAGGGTTGTGAGTTCAAGCCTCACCTGGAGCAAAATCTTTAACTAACCTTTCACATTGACTGTTTACTCATCTGGTAAACACCATCTGATGACCCTTTATCACTCCTGATGTCCCTTTTTCTGTTTTTAACTTATACAAATCAACAACTCAATTAATGTCCAGTATTTCTACAAATAGTAATCAATCAATCTGAATAGTCAGCGCATAGTTTAGGAATTCAATGAAGTGCAGAATGGCAGCTGTAGTGCAGCTATTTCAGATTTATTTTGGAAGAATTGAGCGACTTTGGACTAAAGTTTGGTCTGTAGTAGATCTTTATTTTATTTAAAGGGTCACCAAACCCTAAATTAACTTTTTTTGCTGTTAATGTCTAAAAATGAGGCTCTAAAAGTTCTGTCTGTTGATCATAGCCAAATGTTTGACAAATTGAAATAAAACTGTTTAATTCTTCAAAATAGAGTCAAAAACTCAAAAAAAAATCTCTGAAAATGTCATCTTTAGGGGATTGGTTAAAGATTATAGATGGATGATACTATGTGGTAAAGACTTCTAAAGACTCCAATAACAGGAGGTTAAACAGTAGTTACAAATGCTCCAGGTGAGGCTTGAACTCACAACCCTGGCATTGCTCTATTGCATACTGTCATATAAGTACCATGTGCTGACCAATTGCACCACTGGAGCTTAAGAGGAAGTCTACAATAAATGAAAAAAATGGTAACAAAACAGATTTTTTTAAATATAAAAGGCACTTGTGGAAAAAGCCAAAACCACAAAGCAGATAAAGATAAAGTTTTCCAAAAATTGTAAACATTTTATGGCTCCAAAAGAGTTCTTTTGGTTTTTCACTCTCACATTGCTAATTTTCTGTTGTCGATTAGTGCCAGCAGTCATTAATATTAAAAATTTTATCACTTATTGTAGAGTTATGATCAAGGCTCCAGTGGTGCAATCGGTCAGCACATGGTACTTATAAGACAGTATTCAATAGAGCAATGCCAGGGTTGTGAGTTCAAACCTCACCATGAGCAATTCTATTATTTTATTGACATCTTTAGCTAAAAATTAAGAATCCATCCACTTTGAATTTCTGCTATTTCCTGTTCAGATTCACATTTTCCCACCACGCTAAGTTCAAAACAGTCCATCACACAGAGATCAACAACTGGACATCAATTGAGTTGTTGATTTGTATAAGTTACATACATAAGAAGGTCATCATGAGTGGTAAAGGGTCATCAGATGGTGATTACCAGATTAGTAAACATAGTCAATGTGAAAAATGAAGGTTGGTTTTTGTCTGTAAAGATTTTGCTCCAGGTGAGGCTTGAACTCACAACCCTGGCATTGCTCTAATGAATACTGTCATATAAGTACCATGTGCTGACCAATTGCACCACTGGAGCTTGAGAAGAAGCTCACAATAAATGAAAAAATTGGTAACAAAACTGATTTTTTTTTTTAATATAAAATGGGCACTCGTAGAAAAACTTCATAATGTTTTTCACTGTATTAGACAAATTTCAGTGACACTTAAGCAGCTCTGATATAATTTTATTTGTTAGATTGTACAAACTTCAGGCTAAGATGCTAGAAACAGTGTATAGTTTTTATTTCTTTAAAATCACTTCAGACATCACACTAATATATTTGCTGCATTGACTTGATCCTATGTGGGACAGTCTTTTATTTTGAAGGTAATTCAAGTGAACCTTTTAATTAAAATATAAATCTCCTTGTGATTATTTTCAATTTTTTTCATAAAAATAAAATTTCATTTTTAATTTAATATTTTTTTTAATTTTTATAATAGTAAACTCAACATAAATGCAAATCTGTGTCATATTTTCCAGTTGATGAAGTTAAGCTCTGTGACTCCTAATGCATTGTGGTCTTTAAATGGTTCTTTAAGAGTTTAATTGACCCCTGGATTAGGTCAATTAGCAGATATTATCTTCTAAAACCACTGAGAATTCTTACAAAGATGAAGGTCAACATGAGGTCAACAGTCTTACCTCATTTTGTTGCTTTCATTGTGAGTGTGTGGTTGTTGATCTCTGTGTGATGGACTGTCTTGACCTTAGCCTGGCGGGAAAATGTGAATCTGAACAGGAAATAGCAGAAATTCAAAGTGGATGGATTCTTAATTTTTAGCTAAAGATGTCAATAAAATAAGAGAATTGCTCCAGGTGAGGCTTGAACTCACAACCCTGGCATTGCTTGATTGAATACTGTCTTATAAGTACCATGTGCTGACCAATTGCACCACTGGAGCCTTGTTCATAACTCCACAATAAGTGATAACATTTTTAATATTAATGACTGCTGGTGCAAATCGACAACAGAAAATTAGCAATGTGAGAGTGAAAAACCAAAAGAACTCGTTTGGAGCCACAAATATTTACACTTTTTGGAAAACTTTTATCTTTATCTGGTTTGTAGTTTTGGCTTTTTCCACAAGTGCCTTTTATATTTAAAAAAAATCAGTTTTGTTACCAATTTTTTCATTTATTGTAAATTTTTTCTCAAGCCCCAGTGGTGCAATTGGTCAGCACATGGTACTTATATGACAGTATTCAGTAGAGCAATACCAGGGTTGTGAGTTCAAGCCTCACCTGGAGCAAACTTTCTTTTGGATTCATCACAGTTCTCATGTTTGGTGTAAACCTTTAAAAACCCCTAAGAATAAAGTCCAAGAACAATTTAATTTATGTCATTTCTACATCCAACAGTCATTTATTTATTTAGGGTCACCACATAGTTTTATCAAAAGCTCTAATCCAATAGAGACACTTTTCAGGTGGGGAGATGCAGAAGTTCAAGCAAAGACACACACTCGTGGTCTCAGGTATTCTTTAGAATCTCTTTAGAAACTGAGAGGTGATCATATTTTCAGCTCTTGTTCAGAAGTTTGGACCTGCAGAATGTTGATCCTCTTTGAACAGACGTTTTACAGGCTGGAAATAAAGTGCTTGAGCCAACCTGATGTTAAAGTTATTTTAAAGGATTTATATTTTTGATTATATTTGCTTTTCCTTCCATTAATGATTATATATTTCCCTTTCAGCCTTTTTCTGTTGGATATTTTTCTATTCACTAACACATTTAACTAAGAGCTCCAGTGGTGCAATTGGTCAGTACATGGTACTTATATGACAGTATTCAGTAGGGCAATGCCAGGGTTGTGAGTTCAAGCCTCACCTGGAGCAAACTTTCATTTGGATTCATCACAGTTCCCGTGTTTGTTCTGTTCTGGTTAGTAACTGTTGCGCACCAGATAGAAACCAGAAATCTTTTATTTTTTCGCTTCAGTTTTTTGAAAACAAATTTTTCTCCGTTACTATACGGTGCACACCAGTTACTAACCAGAACATTTTTGCTTCTAAAAATGCTATTAATGGCCAGATGTTATCTTGCACTCATTTCTAACTTGTATAATTTTGATAAAACACATTTAAGGTTTAAATAGATTTATTCTGGAATAAAATACCTGGCTTTTCATTACTCATATTCATGTTAAAACATGTATAGTTTGAAAGTTTTAAAACATCCTGTTAGCTTTTTGACTATTTTGGCATTTATTAAGGCTATTTAGGCTATTTTGGAGTTTAGCTTATATTTTAGCTACATGCTAACTGTTTCAGCTAATTTAAAGGTTTTGAGTTTTTTTTAGGGTTGATTTGGAGTTTAGCACATTTTTCACATTTTTCAGCGACATAGTTGTTTTGGTTAATTTAGTCTTTTCTTTTTAAGTTTTTTTTAGACTGTTTTGGAGTAAAGCTAAGATTTCATGTCAGCTGTTTAGGCTAATTTGGCTTTTTTAGGCTATTTTAAGTTTTAGCTGCATACTAGCTTTTTCAGCTAATCCAAGTTTTTTTTTTTTTTTTTTTTTTTTAGCTTTTAGGCTGATTAGCTAATATTTTTTCTGGCTATCAACTTCAACATTTTTATCTATCAGCTTCAGTATTTTTAGCTATCAATTTCAGCTTCTTCAGCAGCCAAATTGAGTTTATAGCATTCAGTTTTATAGTGTTCAATAAATATTTATCCTGTTTGGTCTGCAACCTAAGGTGTATTTTGGATTTTGGCCCCTTGTGCCAGTTACATGCTAGCCGTTGTGGCTAATTTAGGCTTTTTTCAGTTTTTTTTAAGATATTTTGAAGTTTAGCTATTTTTCAGCTACATGCTAGCTGTTTTGGCTAACCCAGTTTTTTTTCAGTTTTTAGGCTGTTTTGGGGTTAAAGAATAACCAAACCCTAAATTAACTTTTTTTTTTACTGTTGACATCTATAAATGGGGCTTTAAAAGTGCTGTCTGTTGATCATACCCAAAAGTTTGACCAATTGAGAGAAAAATGTGTAATTCTTCCAAAAATAGTCAAAAAATATTGTGCTGCCCCCTACAGGTTGAAATAATTTATTACAGTTGAATTTTGTAATCGGTCAAACCATGTAAGTTTCAGAAGTCTGACGTCATGATCTGCAGCTCCAGTAGCAGATGTGTTTGAGATCAACCAGCGCCTCACCTGCATCGTCGGCGAGATCAAGCTGCTGCAGGAGGGGGTGGAGCAAGGCGCCTGAGACTGTATGAGAACAAGGAGTTGGGGGTTGTCCTTAACATTCGGCTGAAAGTTAATATGCCACTCCTCCTAGTATGATTTGTGCTGTTATGTCTTTTATAATATTTTTTAACATGTGCACTGTCCCAAATAAATAAATAAAATTAAATTATAGTTATGTTTTAGAGGCAACAATAGCAAATATGACCACAGATTATTTGAAATCTTGTTTATTTTTTCATCAGTGATTAACACTATACACTACTTTCCATAAGGATTAAAAAAATACACAAATGTCCTTCATTTAATGCCAGTTATTTCACGTCGAACTACAAGAACTGTGTGGATACCGTTTCCCACAATGCATTGTTTTGTAGTCGTCTAGGCGGCTTGAAGCCAGCGCAGTACCTATTTTCCTTGAACCCGCCCCTTTCACGCGACACTTCATTACGGAATTCTCATGAACGAAATTCCCAGAATTCTCTGGTAGTTCATTAAACAGCCTAATTACATAGCAGAGCAATGAAGTGATGATACCTTCAATTTCCAACAGAAAACAGATAGAAAAAAAGGAACAAATTAAATTATTCATAAATGGCTGCTTCTTAACTACAAATTTTATTTCACAGAACGTTAACGGGATTTAGTACCTTAAATATGCAAATAAATTACCAAATAATATGATAAATGTATATGCTGAAGTCACGTTACTTACTAAGTAACATGTTTAAGGCTTCTACGTTGTCAAAGGCGGTGTGAACATAGCTTTACTGACAGGACAGGGTGCGCAATATTGCCAAAAATGCAAAATTATATATATTTACATGTGAATTGTTTCACAGCAGTTTACTTTTCTTTTCTTTGCTTTTCCTTTTAGCCTTTTTTTTTTCCCCAACATTAAGATTCCATACTTTCTAATGGGAAGAAAAAAAAGACCAATGTCAAATAGTTTGACATCTTTATCTTTATAGCTGGGCGTTCATTGTTTACGGTCGGCGACTTAAATAAGATCAGAGAACGGAACGCGAGTGGAGGGCCTCTTATCTGGCGCCACTACAACTCTTTACGGAGAAATTCTGAAGAATGGTTGCAAAAAAAAAAAGAGGAGCAGCACATGGTGTAATCCACCAACAATCCCCTTAAGGGTGGAGAAATCAGAATTTCTACATGAGTCAAACGCATATTAACTTTGAGATGTTCAGAGAATGCAGCCTCCCTATCTCGGTCAATAAAGAGCAGAGTTTATCTAGGAATCAAACCTGGGAGTGTTCCTCTTTAACTCAGTGACTAAGAGAATAAAATTATAAGATCACCAAAAGCTTAGCTCTGGTTTATGAAACTACTACAAACAAACAGTATGGCGTAAAAACCCATTTTGTCTGACAACTTTTCACCTTTTTTGAATCATTTAACAGGACAAAATGAGATTTTAAATCAATTTTATCATATTTTGGTAAAAAAAAAAAAACAATTCTTCAATTCAATTTTAAGTTTACACATTTATACTTATTTGTTTAGAAATGCATTAAAAATCTACTTTGTAATTGAATATATTTATTATAATCTAATACAGTTCACATACAGTAAAATGTATCAGTGAAATACTGAGATTGTTAATATCATCCAGTGTTCCATGGATTCTCTAAAGGAGAAGTTCTAACTAAAATGTTCAGATCATTAACATTTTAAACATTGTTCTGCTTCTTCTGGAGGACGTTTCAGTTTGACCACTAGGTGGCGATCGCGCTATAAAAGTGCACCTTATTCAAGAAGAAGACAGCAGTATAAGGGGAAAAAAAGACCACAAATAGTTAGTTAAAAAATATTTCCTTGAAAGAGTTTGGAAAAAGGATGTTCATTTAGTCAGCAATGTATTCTTTTGGTCGACCTGCGTCAGCATTAGCATCCTATGGGAAATTCTATTGAACGTTAGCATCAAGCTAGCGAACTTTAGCTCTGTGTGCTAAATCGGTTTATATCTTTTGTGATTTTGTTGAGCTATTAAGCTTAAATCAATTCAAATCGATTTTTTTCAATCCTGCCCTAGTGTTTTTAGTACTTTAATCTTGTTATTTATTTATTTATTTTTAGATCACTTCTCACAAAAAGCGGACTATTTGATCTGGTCTGTCGAGTTGTCATATTCTGATTGCCACAAAAAGTTAAATAAAGCTAAATTTCAGAAAGAAAGTTCTCCTCTTACAGCTTATCTTTTTCCAGAAGATGGAGGGAAAGGTTTTCTTAAAAGCAGCCTATGCAGTGATATAGAATATTTTAACTACTTTTTATTTCAGGTCTCATGTTTTATGTCAGCATATTTGTTTTCTTTGAGTTAAACTGCAGACAAAAAGATTTAAAAGCTTTGCTTGTCTTACTGTTGATGTGTTTTTTACACACAATTTACTTTTCTGAGTAAACATTTGATAAATTTAAACATTTCAGAGAATAAAAATAAAGGAAACATTTTCTCTCTGGCCTGTTTTTGTTCAAAATCCACATATTGTCATATACAATTTACTTAGTAAAACATTGCAATTAATCATAACTAATCTCAACACTAAAGTGTGATTAATCTGATTGATTTTTTTAATCCATTAGCAGCACCAACTTAAAATAAATATTTTAAATGTAGAGTTTTTTTGGTGTGATTTCACGTTATGATTATCTGCAAAAATTAAAAGAATTAATTGTGATTAGTTGCGATTTATTACATTTTTGTAATCCATTTCTCACCCTGACAGAAAGTAAAAGTTCTTCCAACTTTAAACACACGGGAAGGGCTACTTCATCCACAACAAACCACACATCATTTGGAAACCCTTATTTGAGCAGATTCCCTCCCTGACTCAACCTTTTGCCTTTTAGCCTTTTAGAATTGTTCCCATGTGTTTGTAGTGACATACAGCACCTGGAAGTTCCATCCAAAGACCTGCAGTAGGAGGTATAACACAAACCAAAACAGCATTGCCTGTCATTATAGTAAGAATTAGTCTTTTTTATTATAAATATGGAACAATTTCTCACACGTCTCATGTTTCGATTCTCAATTAACATCCCCTTTGGTCCCCGAATGCAAGGATTTTGTATAAATTCACATAGAAATAAATACATTGCCAATTGGGGGAAATGCTTCAGAATATAGACAGACCTTGGTTGTTATATCTTTATTTTGGGATGGCTGCACAACAGAGGCTGAAGACAGTCAAACTGTCATTTCTCTTCCGGTAAAATGTAATTTATGTGAAATAGTTGCAGCAATACCGTCCAAAGTCAAATATATTCCAACGTGGAGTTGCAAAAACCTCAAATAAAAACAACACATATGTGTTTTATGTATATTTTAATCTCAACAACATAAGAGAATGAAACAACTTTAACATATTTATTTATAAAACATGAAAATACATGTTATTGTGTTCAATGCTGGCATTACTTATTGTAATTAAATTTAAAAAGAAATAAAATGGATACATTAGATTGAAAAAAGTGAATGGCATTTTGCTTTTTTTTAAAGTTTGGTCTCTTAAAGCAAATCTAAAATTACGGTGATCCAATTTGTGGTGCAATTTTTTTATGTGTTTACTATCATTGAATAGAAAAAAGTAAATAAAGAAATAAAAAACATCAGCTTAAACTTTTTTTTAAAGTAGCAAATGGAAGAAAATTTGTTTTATTAATAATTATGAATTTTTAAGCATTCCTTCCGAGAAGCATCTTGGCATTACTTGTCTTTAAGTTAAGACTTTTTATGAAAACAGCTTTTTCTTTATAAATAGAGAATGCCCTTAAAACTAACTTTAAAGTTTTTCTTTGTCTATTCGTTCTTATCTTAAAATAAAAGTTGGATTTGAAGATGAACTACGAAGGTTGTACAAAAGTTAGTATGGGGTCAAATCAGCGTCAAAACTTAAAAATAGACAATGTAAGTTAAAAAAAAAAAAGACTGTAAACTTGAAAAAAAAAAAAAAATTTGAAAAAAAAAGTTTTGAAAATTAAACCTAAAAACTTAAAATAAATCTTAAATTTCAGAAAAAAAAAAAAAATTTGAAATTAAGAAAAAAAACTATGAATGAAAAAAATACCAATTGAAAAACAATATATCCATTAGTAACAGCTTCTGTTTTTTTCCTGAGTCTTCATTTTCAGTCCCCAGTTTACTGTTTCAATTCTGATTTTCGAGCTTTCACTGCTAAGCTGAGTCTAATCATAGATATTTTTGTTTTTTTTATTTGTAAAAAAATTTTTTTTTCTCAAATTTTCAAAAAAATTTTTTTCCACATTTTCAGTTTTTTGTCTAACTTTCAAGATTTATTTCGAGTTTTCAGTTTTTTTTTTTTTTTTTTTCAAATTTTCAAAACAACAATGTCTAGTTTTTCGTTCACTTTAAGCTGATCCTGATTTGACCCCATAAGTTAGTACCTGATACATTTTCCTCTTTCAGAGAAACCAGCAGAATCGTTTTCACAGCAAGATGACTAAAGGAGTTGACAGTTTGTCTCCACCAAAATACCAAATGAAACCAGACATTGTGTAATCGAAAAACAGTTCTTTGAGACAAAAAAAAGCATATTTTTGGAAAATATATATATGTTTTTCTTAGCAATTCATTTACTTTTTAGAATGAGAGTAAAGTAAAGTTTTCCTCCATACATACAGAACAAATCTACAATTTTTCTTCGTTAGCAGTTTTTTTCTTCATGTATAAAGTTACCTCTGCATGTTTTATATGAAACAGAAGAAATGATGGATCGCATAAGGGGTTTGTGCCATATCTTTTCAACATGCAGTAACTGAGGGGAAAAAAGTGTGGTAATACAAATTCAAACTTTGTATTAAGTTATTGCTGTATTTTCAGCAGAAAACGCTCAGGCATACACAACTGTGTTGAGCATCAGACAGCATCCAGTTTTTCCGCTCCGCTTCGTTCAGAAATGTTTCCATCGGATGGCAGAGAGGATGGCATGGATAAAGTACAGCAGGGTGGCTGTGAAGGCGAAAACCTGATAAACAAACAAAATATATGAACAGATTATCAAAGGATACATATTTGAATATCATCATAGATTTGGCCGATAGATTAACAGTTTCTAGCTTCCACTAATGAGCTAAATATATTAAAATATAGAAAAGGAATGTCCAATTTGGAACTATATTCTGCACAGTTTTCACATAATTCAGGAGTTAAAGTAAAAAATATCCTATTGGAAATGAATAATATGAAGATTAGGGTGTCTTTAATTTAAATAATAAGCAAGCATACTATTCTTCATTTTAAAAATCCAATACTCCTAAAATCGTAGTCAGTTTTTTAAAAGATAAAAAAAAACAACAACTTAAATATAAGTTTGGTGTGGCTTTGCTGATTCTGTGAAGGGAATTACTGAAGGTGTAAAACATTGATTTAAGAAATCAAACGAGGGCTAATCTGATTAATCTCACTTTAGAGGCTAATGTTGAAAATTTTACTATTTGACTTTTGAAATTAAAGATTTTTAATCTCTATTTTATTTGGGGCAGCCTCAAAATCGCAGACGACTAATATGATATATTTAATAGTCAATTAGTCATTTTTTTGGTTTTATTTCTTGTTTTTATCTCACTTTTAAGTGTGAAGAGGAAGCACGTTGTCACTGAGGATGAAGAGGGATCGCTATCTGGGTAAGAAGTGTAGCCCATGTGGTCTTTGTTTTATTAATTTCACCACAATCTTCTTACCTATTTTTATTTTTGTTTATCTGAGAAAGTTCTGGGCACAGACTTTTATTTTGGTAGTAGCGCTACTTCCTGTCTGCTCGCGGCATTCCCATCAGTCTCTGGGAGAACGGCCGAGAGGAGGTAAGCTGCGGGCTTTGCTTTCATTATATTAGAAAAAAATAAATAAAACTACCATGAAGTTTTAAACCGTGGAAATGTACTGTAAAGCGTTCTTAACACCGTTTTTAATTCCTTTTAGTTTTGTGAAATTTATTTTTTTAATGTAAATGCAGCATTTTGAAATCAGCTAATGCTAGCAGCGGAGCTCGCGCTAGCAGCAGAGCCCGCGCTAGCAGGTGTGGTCACGTGACCGTGGAGATTTTTCTCTGCCTTCATTTTGGTTGTGCAGTTAGAATGAGACCAGCAGTAATTTTTTTGTGTGCTGTATGTGTTTTCATAGGTATGTGGAAATTTATTGTGATTAGAAATATTTTATTATCCTTTACTTTGAGTATATTGTAATGTACAGTTATGTCATTTACTGCAATGGTTTTTAATTTGAAAAGATAAAAATGCCATTTGTTGAGGGAAAAAATGTTAAAGTCTGTAAACTATATGTTCACCCTTTGTAAATTTTACAAACGATTTACAACGCAGACGATTTTCCCGCAGCAAGAGAGCGACCGGCTACATAAGCTAAGCTAACATTAGCGCAAACAAATGAAGGAAAACAGCTGTATAAGTCATTAAAGGTTTAATTAACTGTCATTTTATTTGTCTGAATTAATTTAGCTAACATATATCTGAAACACTTCAAGTTTATAGCTAATGATGGTTAAGATGTGTGTTTTACATCCAGTTCACGAGTGACGCTAGGTTCACGCTGGACGCGGAAGCACCGCGATTCACACCAGACGCGCATTTTTCCGCAACAGGCGCTTTTTGTCATTATGGGTAAGTTAATAACCTAAAAATATTACCTCATGTTTCTGCTAATAAGAAGCAATTAGTTAGCCTACACTTCTTCAATGTATATGTTGTTGAGATACACAAAGAGAAGTTTGTGTGTGTTTTTATTTTCATCTCTACAGTCTGTTTATATTCAAACACATGATCACTTTTATCAATCGTGGTGTTTTATTGTGAAAAATTTGTTATATTTTGTAGCTTTATGCCAGAATCGGCACGGATCGCTCGCACACAAAACAAACCAGACGCTAAAATGATTAAGGCTTCCACGGAGAGAGGATATCGGGGGGATAAGTCGAGCAATAAAATAATCGTTTGTGGCAGCCCTAATTTTATTATTAATTATGTATTTTCCCATTTTTGTCTGTATGGATTAAAAATTAATGACAAATCTAATTTAAAATTGACTTAAAAGGCTGACATTTTAGGGATAGTAGTGTTAGGTTTAATGTGGATTTTGATTCTTTCACTTTAAAAAATGACTTGACATAATTTTTTTTTTTTTTTAAAGTGTGACAGTAAGTATTTACGTAAAACCCTACCCTGTTAAAAAAAAAAAAAAAGGGAGAAACTCAAAATTTTTAGGTGAAAAGCTTCAAGAGGTTTTAATTTGTGCTTTGGAGTTTGTCAAATTTTCAATTTTTAGCTTTTTCGTCAAGTTTTTTTAAACTTTAATTTGAAGACGTAACTTCTGACAATTAAAGAAACAACACTGAAGGACTAAACTATTTCAGTTTGTCAGACTAACTTAAATTATTTGAAATTTTTAATTCCCCAAAAAACAAAATAGTTATGTTTACAGTATAAAAATGAAGAATTATGTATTGTTTTTGATTGTAAAACAGGTTTTCCTTATTCAGCTGCTTAGTTTTTAGCTTTTTCCTTTGAACAAGGTGATAAATTAAAAGCTTTTATCATTAAAGTGTCACCTTGTCTGAATTTTAGAACTGAGAAGAACCATAAAATCAAAGATCATGTTTAAAGTAAATAGAAATGTTTTAATTGGGATCAGAGTTGAATAAGGTTAAAAAATAATCAGGTTTTGACAAATGCTTAAAACTTACCACAGCAGAAATGTCAATCTGGTACGTTCTAAAGTCCACTAATTTCATTATCATAGTGATGTACGCCAAATCTACCCCCGCGCTCAGGTAAAAGAGCACCGCCAGGCCGTGGTAAATGAAGTCCTGCACACAAACCGAACAAGAAACATTTCAGCAAAAGCCACAGCAGTCCACCACTTCTCAAACATCTTGCTTTGGCTTACAGCAGCAGCCCAGCCAGAGCTGCTTTTGTGACATCCAGCCGCGAACAGGATCATCCAGAGGAAGGTCATGACAAAGCAGAAGATGGAGACAAACATCACCCATCCCAGAGGGTTCGGTGGGTTCACGTGGGTCGACGCCACCAGAATCCACACCAGACCACCGAACACCTGCAACCAGAAAAGGTTTAACAACTCACATTTTCAGCAGCTTGGTTAATATGGAGCTAAACTGGGGCCAATGTTAGTTGAAACCCAATTAAACAAAATGTTGTTTGGCCAAAAATAAGTGTAAAATGTCTGAAACTTTTTACTATTCTAAAATAAACAAAAAATTTTTTTCAGTTTCAAATCTTTTATTTAATTTTAAACTTTTTTTTAGGTTTTCGAATCTGAAAATTTTAATTTTAAAACTTTTGGTCATATTGTGGTGCATTGGGGGCGTGGCTAACACGAAGGACCAATCAAAATCGATGAAGGTTACAAGCATATGGACGTTTTCGATGCCTGCATGTGACACAATAAAATGCTCTTTGAACGGGCTAGAACAGCGCTTTGGACACGCAGGTCCGCATGTGATAAAAATCGGATTTTTACACACTTGGGACATCTTCTGATTATCATAGTACAGACAATACAGCCGTTTCTGACTGTAATTATCAGTCAATGATCACAGTCAGCAAGTGTGTTTGAGATCACGCAGGAGGACGCAGCGTTGGGCAAATCGGCAAGATTGCAAGGCATGTTGGGTAGTTTTAACTCTCGCGTCACTTTTCAGTCTTCGTGAAAATATCACGATAAGGAGGCGGGTGCAAGGTGCCCACTCAGGCGGGTGCAGCCGGAAGTCTGGCGCTGTTCTGACAAGCCGCGAGCCGCCTTGATGACTACAAAACAATGCATTGTGGGAAGTTCTTGTACTTCGACGTGATGCTGATCAGAAATAACTGGCACTAAATGAAGGAAATCTGCGCATTCTCTAACTCTTTATGGAAAATAGTGATTCACTGATGTAAAAATAAACAATATGTTAAATATTCAGAAGTTTTTTTTGGTTATTATTGCCTTTAAAAGTTAACTTTAATTTAAATTTTATGAATTTCTCTGGGACAATAGATATTAAATTAACCCAGTGGCTATTTTTTTTATCTGTTGTCCACGGACATATGTTGATAATTATTATAAAAACATAATAGTAAAGTTCATACTAAGGAGGAGAGGCACATAAAAATTCAATGGAAGGTTAAAAACCCCGACTTCCTGTTCTCGTACACTCTTGCTCTTCGCCTTCATCTCAGGCACCTTTTCCCGCCCCTTCCTGGTGTCGCTGATGATCCAGGCGAAGCGCGAGTCATCTCAAACACACCTAAGTTACCACCCTCATCCATTTAGACTAGTTCTTTGTGTTAGCCCCGCCCCAACGTGGCCCAACAGGTCCAAAAGTTTTGAAACAGAGATTTTCAGATTAAAAAAAAAAAAAAAATTGAATCTCGAAAGAATACGTTTTAAACTGACATTTTGTGTTTTGAAAACTAAAAAACAAAAGATGTGAAGTTGAAAATAATTACGTTTATTTTTTATGAAATGACATTTTACTTTTTATTTGGCCAAACAACAAAATATTTGTCAATTTGTTGTATTTGGGTTTTTAAAAAATATTAGCCCCAATTTATCTCCATAGTTTAACACTTTCAACTAATTTGATTGACTTTTGGGATAATGATGTCCAACAAATGACTTGCAAGCGCCACTGGCTTTTTCATCCGTATCCTAATGGGATAGGGGCCGGATCCGGTCCAGACCAGTTTAGCAAACCGGTGATCTGTAGCAGTGAGGGTGACTAAACACAGAATTTTAGTTTCACACTTGACTGAATCATTAATAAAGTGCAATTTTATTTTCAATTTAGCCTCTTTAAAGAGCAGACATTGCTATAAAATCCTATTAATTTTTAATTTTTCTGGCGTATCTTGCATTCACTGAAAACATAATTTCAATTAAACATTTGTTAATCACTCTGTCAAAAAAATAACTGGGCTGAGCTTCATTAGGAGTTCAGGTGAGGCTTTAAATGACTTTAAATAAACATCAAGTGGAATATTTAAAGACATAAAGGTATGATTAATTTGACTCTATTGTCAAAAAATGGTTAAACAAATAAAAAACAATTATCTAATTGGAGACATAACAAAATTATTTAAACTCTCAGCAACGAGAGATAAAACTTTTCCAGGTTTATTTTTTTAATAAGTCTGCTTTTTCTTTTTAGTTAATAATACTTGTTATTTTCACGTCATTATTTTTTATACTATTTTTCTATTACATACATTCTTTCATTACATTATATACATTCATTATATTCTAAATTATCTTTTTTTTGTTTTTTATTTATAGGCAAATGGAGCTTGAGTCTGTAATAAAGTTTTTATCATAAGGCATAAAAAATGTTTTTCAAAAAAATGGTCGAAACTCAAACACAAAATTGCCCCATCCCAGACTGTTGACTAAACAAACACTTCTCTCTCAAACTATGTGGGTAGTGCTTCGTTTGCTAGGTTACCCAATGTTAACCTCCTCCCTGGATCCCTCGGGGGAACTCAGCATTGAGACTGAGTCATACTGAGGAGCTTTTAAAACCTTTGTGTCATTCCAGAATAAGACACTCCTTTTCATTTATAGGGAGAAAAAAAAAGTTATTACTTTAAGATGAAGTGATACTTCACGGATGTACTTTGAACCCCTCAAACAGCAGACACTCCCAACAACTATGTCCATTTGTGCCATCCATTCTCAACTCGAGTCTTTGCAAATTTACTTATAAATGTTGGTTAAAACAATGAATAAAGTAATTAATACTCCTTTACCAACAAACTTATAATAAAATAAACCTGTAAGTCATGTTAGCAGTGAAAAATAGGCACAATTTAGCTTTACCATTCACATTGACTATGTTTTTCATTAACATTTATCTGAGAAAAGCACAAATGGAATAAGGCCATCATCTCTTGAGTCATTCAATTGAATTTCCTATTTGACTTTTTTCCAGAAAGTTCCGGACAGGTTGGATGATTTGTAATTCTTATCTGACGGAGGCAGATTTCAGGCAAGCAGGTTTGAGCATCAGTAAAAAGTTTTCCAGTGTATAAGTCGCAGTTTTTTTCATAGTTTAGCCAGCGACTTATTTGTGTTTTTTTTTTCTTTAGATATAAATAGGCTTAAATAATTGTTCTTTTCCCAGTAAACTCCAGCTATATTCTAGTGGTTGTTTCCTCTAACGACTGCTAGAGACATGGAAGAGAATAAGATTATTTTTTCCACTTAGGTTGTGTCCAAATTCCCTCCATACTTATAGATACAGCGTATTTGCCATTTTCTAGTGCTGTCCAAATCTAATAATTCCAAAATCGAGTCACTAGAAATTTCCAAAAAACTAGCATGCATCGATGCTCACTAGATTGGCGAATATAGACCACAATGCATTGCGGTCAAACAAAAACATGTGTTTAAATGTAATCTTTGAAAAAGCCACCCACATTTTCGCCATCAGAACACAGTTGAGTCATAAATAAACGTCATGAAACGTTCATATTGATTCGATTTTTACTTTTTGACATATCTGGTGTTTAGAAAAACAAAATAAAAGTAGTACGTATTGTATCGAAATTACCTTTAAAATCCCGCACTATAGAGTTTTTTACTAGTTAGGGTTTAGGGTGGGAATTCGGACATAGATTAAAACTTTGATATTTTGCTCATAGAAATCAAAATATTGGTATTCTTATATTTATTTTTAGTCACAGTGAGTTTGCTGGGTTTGTTCTGAAAGTCTCCTTTTCTCCTAAAAGTGCGACTTATACATGATTTTCTTCTTCTTCATTAGACATTTTTTGCTCTTATGACTTATAATATTTTAATTCCTTCACCCGATTTGTCGCTTATTCGCAGCGTACCATAAAAAACAAAACAGAAAAGAATACAATCGATTAAAAAAATTAACTAGTTAATTACAAACATGGGGAAAAATTAATTGCGATTTTCTTTTTTATTGTTACAGTATATGCTGACCACTTATTATCTATGAATAACCAGAATATGAAATCAAACACACAAAATTGTACATTTAGAACATTTATTTCTTAATTAATTACTCATTTTAAGAAAAATCAGATTAAGTACACTTTCATCAACATTTTACTTGGTAAATTTATGACAATATGAAAGTTTTGGGCAAAAACACGCCGTGGAAGCCTACTTTGGCGAGGCAAAGCGAAGGACTGCTGCTCCTCGAGGTGCCTCAATTTACATTAATCAATATTAATGTATTATTTTATTTGATTAACATTAACGCGTTAATGTTCACAGCCCTATATATATAAAAGGGTTTACCTCATCAAGGTGCAGCTAAATAAAAAACACCTAAGTTTATAACTTAGACCTGGTTGTTTTATGTCCAGAACCTTGAAAACAGTCATTTATTTCAACATAGCCCGAGGACTAGTTTAAAAAGGTCTTTGTTTGTAGCAGTTTACCTAACCTGAAGACATGAACACTCTGATGTCACACAAGTTAAACCGCTTCTTTAACACTATTTGAGTCTATAGGTTTTTTTTCTTCTTGTGAGCAGATATTATCCTTTGTGTTAAACAAAATAGCTGCATTTTTTCTCACATTAGTTACAAACAATAGTCGTGAAATATGAGAAGTGAGAAGATGGAGGTGCTCCTCCCGAATGGGGAATGTGTTTCATCTGCTTTCTTTCCACTAGAACCGCCTGAGCATTTAAGTAAAAAAAAAAAAAATAATAGTTACTTTCACTTAAATTTCTTTCTGTCTAATGAAATAACGATCAGAATCCAAAAACTCTCTTTAAAGGTGGCTTCTTTCCTTGAATAACGATAATGTGCATTATTAATGATGTGTCATCGTTTCTGTTGGCACCTTTGTTTGGTGATAAATAATTCAAACAGAGAAAAACACAACCTAAAACTTAATGAAGTCGAGACACGATTAAGGATTAGTGCAGTTTTAGTCGTCCCCCACTCACCAGCTCGGGCAGATACAGTATATCTGGGGCAGTTGTGCAAATCTGCACTCCGCTGGGTAGGCTCCCCATGGACTGTGCTGTAGTGGCAGCCATCTCGGCCTGTGTGCGAACTAACGGCGCGGTCGCAGGTGTATCCGACCTTTTATGCGGCGGGCGGGGGGGTTTAGCGGACAAACCCGTTCTGCTGTTGTGGGCGAGACATCCCTTCCCTCAACATCTCCTTCCTCCAGATCAAAGCAGACACGCCCTCCTCGTCAGAGCAGCCCGGCTCTGAATGTGAGCGGCTGAGCCGGGACAGGTGTCTGAGGCGAGCTGAGGAGGAATCGTGCGCCCCTGAGCCACGGCGAATTCCGCTCACGGGGGGTCAAATACACAACTCACCGAGTTTTCAGGCCACACAAACTTTATGACTCTTGTTATAGAGTAACTATGCTTGCAGCTTCTGTTTGTACTCATAAGAGAAACTCTGTTTTTATAAAAACATAAATATCACTTTTTGAAATCACCAGCAAAAAAAGGCTAAATACACTCATGGGCCACTTGCTAGTACCGGTCGGACCTCTTCTGCCTCCAAAAGTACCTTAATCCTTGTTGGCAGAGATTCATCAAGGTACTGGAACAGGAGTCAGTCATCGAGGGCCGGCCTCTTGCTGCCTCATCTGCTGCTGATTACCTGCATCAGGTGTGTTTGACCAATAAGGAGCTTCAATGGCAGGTTGGTTGGTAAACATGTAGACAGCCGGCCCTCGAGGACTGACTTAGGATACCCCTGTACTCAAGCCCCGCCCCTGGGCTCCATGACCTTTAACTCTCCCTGAGGGCTTTTTTTGTTGCTTTTTCATCCTTAAAGTTTTAAAAGAAGCACTAACAGCGACAGCATCACACCCCCACCCCACCTAGGTTAGACAGCTGCTGTCAGTAAGGGGCAAAATTATTATGTCAAACTCTTGAGTTATTTTATTTAGGTTTTTTTTGTTTACTTTTTCTGTATTCATGTTTAATTATTACTTTTTTGGTTACTTTTTACACTAAATGAGTGGTGAGTAAAACTGTAAAAAAAAAAAAAAAAAAAAATTGCAATTTGCAGCAGATGGCGCCCTATGCGACAGCCTAATTCATCTATGCCCAGGGGCGGTGTAGGTACCACATGTGCTCGGCCTACAAGATCAGCTAGGGAGGTTGCGACTTGATGATGTGTAAGATTCCGATTGGTCCAGACCATTAGATCACCATCATGTGAAATAGGATGCTTGTAGTCTTCTCGAGTAAAGAGGTCCGAACAAGTACGCAAAGAATCACAAAAGGGGGCGCAATATTTGCAATCAACCATAAAAACCTTAACAACAAAATAATCCGATCGAGGGGAATCATCACAGGATAGCAATCGTATTTTAATAGAGAGAAATCAGGCTGGAAAGTGTGAAGTTTGTGCTAAAGTGGGTGCTAGCGGGTAGCATGCTAGTTTGCTGTTGGTCGCACATGAAAAAAAACAAAGTGTTTATTTGCACTTAAGTTTTTCAAAATACATCTTTGTTGAACTTCTTTTTGGTTGAACAGACCGGAGGAAGTCCAGCTAGAAAATGCAGCGCTCACTTTCTGCTCAGATACATAAACAATGAGGAGAGGAGACATTAGTGAAGGAGCTGTCAATGCTAAAATAATAAATAACCCTAATAAATGACTCTGGCACTGCTCTCTATTTTGAGGGGGTCTCATTGTTTCCAGTTGGACTGAGCTTCGGTTCGCTCTGAGATTTCTCAGTCTGAATACAATTCACTCTTGACGCGGAGTATGGACCAAACCGTCCACCGTAGCTGGTCATTAGAGGACGAACGTGGAGCAGCGATGCAACAGCAACTATCGAAATGTGGTCAGATGACTTTTAACGTGACAAATAGTTATTCTCCAGACAATCTATACGTCATAAACACTTATCAGCGAACCTTCATAGATTTTGCCTTCTCATTAACCGTCTTGCAACCGTCGGCCTCCATGGCACCAAAGTAGTAGTAAATAGAGCTGAACCCGACCTTCATATAGACCTTCAAAATTGGTCAGTGAAATGAAGTTTGAATATATGAGTAATCCTGATTTGATTTTTCAAAGCACAGGACTTCCATCTTTTTGTTTTGACCCACAAAACAAAATGAGGAGATAGTGCCCTAGGCGACCGCCTAGGGCGCTATCTCCTGGAGGGGGCGCCAACTTGCAGTATTTTTAAAAAATTTTTACAGTTTGACACACCACTTATTTTCTATAAAATTTTTAAAAAAGTTAATTATTAAACCTAAATACCAAAAAAACAACATAAAAACATGAACACAATTATTGACTTAATAATCATTTTGTGCTGCACCCCTCCTTGCCTTACACAACCGCTGTCCAATCTAGGTGGGAGAGGGTGGGGTACACGTGGTTGTGTTGTCAGTGCGTCTTTAAGACTTTAACGATGAAAAAGCAGCAAAACAAGCTCTCAGGGAGAACTTTAAGGTCAAAATGGGAAGGAAAGAGGAAGAAAAATTAGACTGAAGGCAGAAGTTTGTCTGTTTTATTCACGTTTAATTGCGTGGAAATGAAACGGCAGACTATTTGAAACTCCACATCATCAGTGTTTCAGGTTTCAGCAGTAAACTCTCTACCTTCACCCGTAGCTTTATTTATTTCAATTGTTCTTTCAGCTTAACCCCACCTACTGGGAGTGGACTCCAGGACCTGTGTGACCCCTAAACAAGAAATAGCAGATCTGGTTCACGAATGAATGCTTCTTTATTTTTGCTTTATTTAAAAACAATCAGGTTTTTCCTGTTCCTGTTGGGTTTATTGAGTTAATAACACCTGAACCACCTGGACACTGTTTTCTGATTTACCTGTAATAAGACAAGTTTGAGAGAATAAAGGAATTGGTTTTTTTTAATATTTTTATTTTCGACAAGAAACAAAAAAAAAAAAAACAGTGCAAAACAAACAAAAAAAAAAGAAACAATGCAAATTTCCCCCAATCAATCTTGGATGTAAAACAGATGTTCAGAGTTTGAAAAAGGGCTTTGGGTGAAGCTAAAAATTATCAAGTCCAAGCGTTTTGTTCTTTTTCAGCCCAAATTAAATATAATTATCTCGTTAATTATACTGAGCTAAATGACCAAAAAACAGAATAAATTTCATTCATGAAATGAACAGCGAAAACAATTATGTAAATTTCTATTTACACTAATACACATATATACATATAACAATCAACATATTTGGTCAGTTTCTTCACATTTATTAATTATATTACCCTAAAATAATGTTTTTCTTTTATGTAAGGTTTGACCATTTTTGATATCTTCCCTACAGTTATTCCATAACTGCCTCTTCCCCCCCCTTTTGTGGAGATGCAGTAAAGTTTAATGTTTGTTGTAACAGGTGGTTTGATGTAAATGTTTGTACCTCTTAGCGTGTATTTATTTTCTCTCAACTGGATACTTTCTGGGAATTGTTTATTTTCAAATTTGAACATGAATTGAATTATTTTAAAATCAGTAGAGTCAACAAATTTCAACAGTTTTAATTTAATAAAAAGTGGATTTGTTGGTTCTGCTTAAGGTGACTTTTTGAAGAAGAATTAGAAAGACTTAAGTTAATCAAGTTTTGTATTTGCTTGCCCACATTTCCACACAATAAGTCATGAGGAACGAATGAACAGAACGTTTTCAATGATGACTGGTTTAATAAATGTTTTACTTAATGTAATAAATATATTGATTTACATTTTTTCTTATTAATATAGTTTAAGTGTTTCTTCCAACTTAATTTTTCATTAATTATTACCCCTAGAAATGTTATTTCGGACACCCTTTCATTTTCAACATTAGTAATCATGAGTTTCCTATTAGTATAGTTTCAATGTTAAGTCAATGGTACAGATGTGACATAAGGCGAATTGAAACCCCGCTACACAATTTAAACGACAGGGTGTGGTTTGGGCGGCACAGCCATAGTTTCAATTTCTGAAGTTTGACCGGGTTAGGTAAAGTTGGCCAATTTAGAGGCGGAACACCGCTCGGACTGGAGAGATCAGCTGTGCATACATGACAGAAGCCGCAGAAGAAAAAAAAAATGAAAATTGACATTCGAGCTCAGAGCAGGAAGCGCTTTATTTGGATGTTTGCATTGTTTTTGTGGCGCATCGGACATCTGATTGTCGAGTCCGGCTCGCGTCCTGAGCGCTGCGGACCCCCGACCATCCGAACAGCAAGCGCACAGGGGGACCCAGGAGTTCAGGGGGGTGATGCGGAGGGATCCTGAATCAGGCTTTAGTGTGTGACAACCCAGGAACGAGACTGCGCTATCCCGCGTGTGTAATATATGTGTATTAGGGCATGTTTGATTTTTCGTTCGGGAGCAATCAGTAGTTTCACAGTCACCTGAGCATTAATGTGCATGCTCCAAGAACAACAATGGATGATTCATAAACTTCTCATCGATATTGTGATTGTTCGGTCTAAATTCAATATACATTTATTTCAAGATAGAAAAAGTAAATTGTGACATTGTGAAATAAAACATCAAATATTTTTTTTTTTTTAATTAAATAAAAAAGAAGATGAAGAGAAAAATGAATCAGATGTTTAAGTGGATGATCCAGAAGAAAGGAAGATGTGCAGATCTAATCTTCTAAAGGAAGGGAAAAGGAACGAAAAGTCGCATGGTAATTCATTGAGACACCACACAGATGACTTTTTTATGTTGCCAGATTATTCTTCAAATCTGGACAAAAGAACAATATGATCAGTTTAAAATTTTCCTCCAAAGAATGTTTTTTGAGGTTTTAACATGTATTTGTGACATTTTTCTTATAGAAGAGAACAAATGTGATAAGAAATCATTTAACTTTGCATTTCCGAGTATTTTTCCTTTTCAATAGTCGCGTTTCCATTAACTCTGAAATTTCGAAAAACGGAATTTCGATATTAAATTCTCCTAATGGAAACACCACAATTTCGAAAAAACTTGCCTTTTTCGAAATAAAGTTTTTGCGCTTAGAGGAGGTGGTATTTGGGCCGTATCGAAACAGTAGTTTTTCGAAAAAACTGTAATGGAAACACTTTTTTCGAAACAAACGAGTTACGTGACCATTAACCGGATATGACGTTTCGGACAGGAAGCAGGAAAAGCTAATCAGTTTGTGGCAAATAGCCTCACACACCCTATACACACACCTGTGTACGGTCGTTTTACTGACTCCAAATGTCTCTGCCACTACTCTGTGCTCGGCACATGTTGCTAGTTTGTAGATGGCGATGCGCTTTTTCACAGCAACTGGCTGCCTTGGGCGGGCGCCACGAGAGGTCCCACAGCGTCGCACAGCTCATCAAAAGTTGAGCGTGTCATGCGAAAATGCTGAATCCACAGCTCTTCTGTGAATTCTTCAACCACGATTTCCCCAAAATGTTTGACTCTGTCGCTCCCACGTATAAGGAGCCTGCCGCTCCGAGGCTCGGATCAGACGTAGACGTCTTCTCTGTTTTTTTAATGACTTATCGCGGGAATTACTTCGAGTTTTTCGCATAATCATGGTTTAATGGAAACGCTGTTTTTTCGAAACAGTGTTTTATCGAAATTCTAGAAATTTCGATAAAGTTTTGCGCAAAAGTGTAATGGAAACGCAGCTAATCTCTGTCAATCAAACTGTCTTGGACAGACTCTGTTTTTCATGAATGATCTTCTTTCTGCTGTACTAAACCCTCATCTGGTCCGGTTAGCGTGTCTAGTTCAGGTTCTGGAGAAGAGAAGATGGTATCTTCACATTGACTGCAGTCAAATGAACCGCCGTTCACATTTCTGTGGTCAAATCAGCCATTACTGGATTTTTGGTGTGAGTTTCCTTTAATACTTACGGTAGCAGGGCTGAGAACGCTGGAAAATGCTGGGAAATTTTCTGCTGGACGACACACAGTTTCTTGATGTGACCACGGAAACGGGGGCTCAGTTGATCGCAGCTCTGAAGGATTGGCGAAAGTTCGATCCACGAAGCTCTCAACTTCCTTGTCCGAGCAGACATCCAGCTCTTACCGATTCTGCTGGACTTTTTTGTAGAGCAGCCACTTCAGATCAACATGAAAAATTGCTTTTTAAGACATTTAGGTTGTGGGATTTTTGTTAAAAACTTCATAATCATAAATAAAACACTACTGAGAACGTTTTTTTTAAATACAAGAAAAATTGTCATAAGGGGACTTTAAAGGTGAAGACATTGGACTGTCCCGCGGCAAAGCTCACTTGCTCCATATGCCGGCAGACAGAGAGCCGCTGCGGCGTGCAGAGGCTTCCAGCTCAGGCCTCATCAAGACATTAAAAAATAAAAAAGTCCCCTAATTTTATCTTTTTCCCATTGGGTTAATACTAGACAGTGAGCCTTAAATCTGAGCCACAGAAACACAGTGGAAGCAGCTGTCATACAGACACAGCCCCCTGTACCGGGACAATCTTTTAATAATAATCATATAAATTCAAACATGGAGACATGATTACTGAGGTTTTTGCGGATCTCTTCACAATAAATAAAGCTGATCTCTCAACATCATCTGTGTCTTCATACATTCTAAGTGGCATATCCACAGACACCGTTCCCTTTAGCAATCATCCTACAAACATCAGCTGATAGCTCCTCCCACATGTGGCCGTGGCGTCAAGCTCAGGCAGAGAATTGCAAAAGAGGAGCGGGCCACACTAATTTGTGACATGAATCGCGTTCGGTGTGAATGCACCCTCATGAAATTAGATGTCCTTGATTGTTTTACCACTTCTAGTAATGATACTAGTACGTTTTCTTCTTTCTTTCCCCTTTCATTTTCACCAAATTTTATTGTCATGTGCTTTAAAAAAGAATTAAATAAAAAAATGAAATGAATGTCATGTTGGCTTAACCTGACACCATCAGGGTAAGAATACTTGAATAGTCATGTTTCTTCACTGCAAAAAAAAAAAAAAACACTTATTTGTGACACAAAAACTAAAGTATTGTACCCGACACTGTGGTAAAAAACTTTGCTGCCTTTATCTGCATATTTTTTAATGCATTGAATGTCTACAAGTTGGTCTCCAAACTTTCAAACCACTGTTGTTTGGTTACTTTCCACATACATAACATTGTATACTGTAAAAAGTGAAAGATTGGATCAATCAACAAAAGTGCTGCAATTTGTCACAATAAAAAATAGTAGGTTTTTTTAAAAAAAAAATACATTTTTAAGCTGAGTAAACCATAAACTTAAAATTTTAACTTGATAAAAATTAATAGTTTTGATTTTTTCATGTTTCTTTTTTAGTGTAAATGTTCTACACCTGACCCAAACAAGAAACAAGTCCTCTCTAAAATAGTTTTGTTTTTGAAAATATATATTTGATTTAGAGAAAATACATTTCATCCATAGTTAAAAAGACAGAAAAAAGTGCCCTTTATTGTCCTAATCACAATGAGCTGTGTGCGTCTACTATATTTGTACCAGTATATCAAATGTACAATAAAAAATCTTGAAGTGAAGATTTTACGTGTTGGCACACATATATGACAACATTTTTAAAAAGAAAGAAAGAAGGTAGTAAAAAACACAGTTTTATAAAACATGTGCTTTTTTAGATTTTTTTCCTTTTCAGTTTTGTGAGTTTCTTTCTTTTTAGGATCTCTTCCATCGAATGGCAGAAAAAATGGTATGGATGAAGTAAAGAAGAGTGGCCACGTGGGACATGACCTGGAAAGGACAAAACCGAAAGTTAGGAATGATTTTAAGACAGAATTTTAGGATTTGAAATCCTACATTATTTTAGAATTTTATTTACATTCAAATGTTATATTAATATTTACACAGACAACAGGAATTACTTTAAACATTGCATGATTAATATTTTATGTATTGTTATACCACTTAAGGTCTGATCAGAAAACTATTACCATCCAACTTGATTAGTTTTTGGATTCTTCAACAATTTGCTTTCCAGCATAGAATATTATTTTGTATATATTCATGTATCAACAAAAAGGAAGTTATTAGACAAATCTGTAATGTAAGGCGTACCGCAGCAGAGATGCTCAGCCTGTATTCTTTGAGGTCGTCGGCTGATCTTAAACCATGGGAAATGTAAAAGGTCATGAAGGCCATAATCACTGATGCACTCAGGTAAAAAACTGTAGACACAAAATGGAAGGACACATCCTGTGAGAGAAAAAAAGAGGTTGGGGTTAATGTTTTAAGTGATTTCTGCAGGAGTTTCAACAACAGGAAATGACACAAATTGAACACGGACTCCAGAATTCCATTCATCCATCCATTTTCAAAATCTGTGGAATCCCTGTTGGGGATCACCAGGTTGCTTGGGGGCCAACCCTGCCAATGTGTGGCAATGGTGGGGTATACCTTCTAAAACAGGGCTGCTCATTCCTGGTCCTCGAGATCTACCACCCTGACTGTTTTCCAGATCTCCAAGCCCTGCCAGCTGTTGATTGGCTCAGTCAGATGTCTCCACAATCTGATTGAAAGAACACACCTGGTCCAGGTAATCAGCAGCAAGCAGTACATGGAGAGCTGGAAAACAGGCAGGTTGGTAGATCTTGAGGACCAGGAATGAGCAGCCCTGTTCTAAAAGGTCACTAGTCTGGCTCTTTCCATGGCCAGAATAAGACACTGACGTCTCCTTTGATAGATGATACATGCTAGCTCTGAATATATCTGCAGTAAATCAAAGTATTGCTTGTACTGTCCCTAGGTGAGTATATGAGTGTGCGGGGCCTTGAAACAGACTGCCGAGCTGTTCAGAGTGTACCAATCCGTGTATCATTCGTTCATTCGTTTTTCAATTTAAAATCGGATATGAAAAAAACAAAAAACGAACCATTTTTTCTTTTTCCGATTCAAAAACCAAAACGAAAAAACGAAAATCGGATAACGGGCGTTTGATTTGGTTTTTCATAGTTTCGTTTCTGACACGGGGGGTCACCCGGAAGTGATTTGCGCAGATTCTTATTGTGAAAAGAGCTGCACTGCTCGGGCTGTAACTGCCTTTCTTTAAGGGAAATGGATCGTTTTATTAGTGTTTGTGACTGTAAAGGGGAAACTCGAGACCCAAGGACATGAAAATACATCCGTTCCAGGTAAGAATCTGTTGTATTATAGTTTTTCAGTCACATGTCTCTGACGATGTGAGTTTGCTACTTTGACAAGCTAGCTGTTGCTAGCTCCTACGGGGCTGCACAGAGTCCGGTTATGGATTATTAAACCCATTATGTGATTAAATATGAAAAGTTGTTGGCTGTACATTTATGAAAAGCACTAATCAGTAGTGTCTCTTCTTTTTTGAACCATATTGTCAGAACATTAGTGATGGAGTTCGCGGCGTCCCCCAAATGTCTGGAATGTGATGCTAGTGCTAACTAGCTGGCGCTAGCTAGCTAGCGCTAGCATCAGACTCCGGCGTTGCACCGGCGAAGATTATTCACAAAAATTGAGTTTTGTTTAGCTACATTAAGATAAGAAACACGAATTATGAAATACTTGTCGTGGAATATTGTACAACTAGACAACAAATAGTTATCGGAAAATGTATTTAAGTTTTGGCAGGAAAACACATTTGTATAGCATCTGTAATGGATGATTACAATAAATACTGCGTTCTTACATTTAGTGTTATGATAAATGTGTTACTAGAATAATTAGGCATTTTTAATTGTATTTTGTTTTCATTGAAAAGTTATTTTATAGAATCTTCTAATTATTGAGATAAAGATGACTTGTTTTTCCTTCGTAGCCATCAGTGTGTTTTGAATGTCATTAAAATGCATATACAAAAACTGATACTTAAAATGCTTAGCTGCAATAATCCTTAAAATACTGTGTTGAGTTAAAATGTGTTTTTTTTTTTCCAGCAGGTGAAGTTTCTCGAAGCAAAGTTCCAGAACAGTTTTTGCCAGAAGAACAGAGGGCAGCTCTACGAGGGAGTACAACGGAGACTAAAGTAATTTCACTATGTAATATAGCACACAGATAAATCACTAGGACAGACTTATGTGGAATATAATCATTAATAAACCCTTTTAACGGTGAATTCAGACAAACTGGCAAACTGCAAAGTTGACAGCTGAACACTGTTTAGCACAATTTGAAATAAATAATAAAAGGTAATCTTACCAATTTCAACTGAAATATGTACAATATTTATTTTATAAATGTTCTGCTGAACTGTATTTTCATTTTCTCTCTTAGATCATTCACAAATCTAAATACAAATTTGAATAATCCCTAATTATTGAATGTTTTATTGAAAATATTGACCTTTTATTTTAGCAGATAGTTTTCTAACTGGTTTTTATTTTGGCTGATGTTATTTAAACATATTTTTAGAGTATTCAAGCACTAAAGGTGATAGAAATTCATGTTGGTCACATTTGATACCTTTGGCAAAGACTCACGTCTGCATTGCCCTTACGCATTTTGATCACTTCCCAGGATACTTTTTTTTTTTTTAATGGGATATTTTAGGTGATAAATTGTAAGAACAGGAATGGTTTGGTTCCAAAAAATGTTGAGGGCAAGTATCGAGCAACTTATTTTCACTAGTCAGATTGCACAAGCTGTTGTCTAAAATCTCTGGTTTCTGACTACTTTTTTGTTTTATTCAGAGGATAATGGTTTAAAAGGTATAAGCATTTTTTCAAGACAAGTGCAGGGAATCATTTTTTAATGACAGAGACACGCAGTCGTGCGCCTCCCTTTGGGTGCTCGTTGCCATGACGACCTTAAAACACTCCATCGCGGACACATATCTCCAGTTCTCCAAAAGCGATCCACGTTTTAAATCTAAATGTTCTTTTTACTCAGTACGTTCTGTAAATATAAGGTTATTTAAACCTGCTGGGGTTTTTGAGCTATTTTGGTATTTACCAAGGTTTTTAGTTTATTTGAAGTTTGGCTCATATTTCAGCTACATGCCAGCTGTTTTGGCAAATTTTGTCATTCATTTTTTTAGGCTAATTTTGATTTTTGCTAATATTTCAACTGTATGCTAGCTTTTATGGCTGAATTAAACTTTTTACCTGTATTTGTTGGCTCATTTGGCATTTAGATGATTTTTTAGCTTGCAATGAGTTACAGCCTTTTTAGCTACTGTATAACTTTAAGCATCTTCAGTAATCTGTGCTAGCATCTTCAGCTGCTACATTCAGGTTACAGCATCCATGCTGGCTTTATTGCAGGTAATACTACATATTCAGTTATTTAAATTCTCTTTTTTTTAATTGCAGGTCCTTTGGAAGAGCCATTTTTCCTGGACCTGCTACATAAGCCTGACTGGTTGTTGAGGAGAGGAGCCGTGATTCCTGCCTGGAGTGTCGGGCTGATGAGCTGCAGAACAACATCTAGAAGGACTGCATGAAGCACTTCGTCAACTCCAAACACAAAGTTAATGTTCAATCAAAACTGCTATTTAAAGTGTTAATATTGGACTTTTATCTAGGAGTTGTTTTTTACTTGCTCCTTGTTTTATCATTTTGAGCTTTAAAGCTTTAACAATATTGATATTTTCAAAGCAGTCCAGAAATATCTCTTCTTGCAGGTAAAAACTGAATGCTAACATGAGCATTGTAATAAGATATGAAAATAAACAAAATGGTTTCATGGCAATGTGGTATATTTATTACAAACCTAACATGAATACATCTTTCAACAGAAACAGAGAAACAGTTGGGGGGGTTACTTTGGGGGCTTATTAATGCATTAAGTTAAATGTTACATTTATAATCAGCATTTACTCAGCACACCTGTTAGTAACATGTATTAGATGAAGCAATGCATCTGGAAAAGTCTGTTTGTGGTTAACTTCAGTATCACAAGAGTCATGTCAGGGAGAGTCTGTCCACGTTTCTGCTCAGCATCATCTGTAGAGAACAGGTCCTCTCCAGATGAAGAGACCTCGGTGATGGACCTCAGCTCTGCTCAAACATGCTCCCAGCTTCCCCAGCACTGGACACCAGCTCCACTGAAATTCCTGAAAGAAAACCACCAGCAGCTATTGGTCTTTTATTCAGGAAATATCCTCAGCAAATTAGGAGAAAACAGGTTATATCAGAAATGCATTATGGAGGGATCAAAACGCTGCAGAAGATCTTTTCTCATCAGTTAAAAGTTGTCTGTATTTGTTGTTCTCATATAATCCTTGTAAACAGATCAAAAATCCGACAATTCCAGCGTGTCTGACATTAAAGTCAAACTTCTTCCTGTTGTAATGTTTTCTACTGCGGTCATTGAGCTGCTGTCAGGTCAGCCGTGGTTCTAACATCAATCTTTGTTTTTGATCATAACTCTGTCTGATCTGGAGGAAAACACAGGAAAAACATGATCTAATTAACTAAAAGCTGTAACCAAAAATATGACAATGACTATTTCCATATTCTAAAATACTTTTACCTACAGATGATTTTGTTTACTTAGCCACTCTTCTTTTGAAAGCTGAAAAAAATGTGGCTTTAAAATGCTTTCAACAAATGAAATAATTTTGCAATGAAAACAAAATACAATTTAAAATGCCTAATTATCCTAGTCACACATTTATCATAACACTAAATGTAAGAACACAGTATTTATTGTAACAGAATTCATCCGTTACAGATGCTATACAAATATGTTTTCCTGCCAAAACCTAGCTAGCTAGCGCCAGCTAGTTAGCACTAGCATCACATTCCAGACATTTGGGGGACGTCGTGAGCTCCGTCACTAACGTTCTGACAATATGGTTCAAAAAAGAAGAGACACTGCTGATTAGTGCTTTTCATAAATGTTCAGCCAACAACTTTTCATATTTAATCACATAATGGGTTTAATAATCCATGAGCGAACTCTGTGCAGCCCCGTAGGAGCTAGCAACAGCTAGCTTGTCAAAGTAGCAAACTCACATCGTCAGAGACATGTGACTGAAAAACTATAATACAACAGATTCTCACCTGGAACGGATGTATTTTCATGTCCTTGGGTCTCGAGTTTCCCCTTTACAGCCACAAACACTAATAAAACGATCCATTTCCCTTAAAGAAAGGCAGTTACAGCCCGAGCAGTGCAGCTCTTTTCACAATAAGAATCTGCGCAAATCACTTCCGGGTGACCCCCCCGTGTCAGAAACGAAACTATGAAAAACCAAATCAAACGCCCGTTATCCGATTTTCGTTTTTTCGTTTTGGTGCACAAAACGAAAAACAGTTCGTTTTTTCGTTTTTCCGTTTTGGTTTTTGAATCGGAAAAAGAAAAAACGGCTCGTTTTTCGTTTTTTTCATATCCGATTTTAAATTGAAAAACGAATGAACGAATGATACACGGATTTGTACCCTGCCCTCCCCCAACAGTAGCTGGTTTAGCTTCAGGAGCCCAAAGACAATGAAAAGGGTTCAGAAGTTCAGAAGAAGGGTGACTGGATGCTGTGGTGAAGACAGTGTCATCTGTGTATAGGAGAACATTCGTCAAATCAGTGTTGCAGTCAAAAAACATATATGTAGCTTTTATTTCACAGCAATATAAGCAGGAATATAGTATGAATCACTCTCCCTCGTTTGCATTGATGCTTTTGTCACAGTAAAATAATAATTTGAGCCAATAGTATTTCTATACTTATTTAGATATCTCTCCTCCCCCTTCTGTTGTTCTATGCATGCTTCAGCAGGGCTATCTGGAGCTTGTCAGCAAAGCCAAATGCAGTTTAGTTACCAGTTTTTGACTGACACTGTCAACGCCATTTCACAGTTCCTGTTGTAGGAGATAATGGATTTCATTTTTGACAAGAAATTTTATGAGAGTCAGTCAAATGGAAATATTTTTGTGTTTTCTCATGATGAAGGAGATAAAGTCAGCTAAGGCTAAAACTGTATTTTAGAGTATTTCTGTATTCAATTCATGGTGAATCAAGAGCAGATGAAAAAAAGCTGCTCGAAAAAGCTCTCAGTTGTGATGTACAGTAGAAACTACAATGGGCGAGCCAAAGCCTCACTGCTCTGTTCCATCCAATACATCCACTTGCAGACAAAGAGCTCCATGTAGGTCTATGATTTCCTCGTCTGAGCTGTAGAACTGGGTGGATCAAACCAAAATATCAATAGTATTGATCTCAAATTGGTAACGGATCGATATCAGCCTGCAAATATCTAAACATTTTTTGAAACTTTTCTGGCTCTGTACAAAAGACCCAGCTGGGTCGCTGCCTCACCAATCCAGTGAGATCTCAGCAGCAGATTTCAGTACATCCATGTGCTGTTCACCCTATTTCCACTCTATTTAAATGCTGGGTTGTTTTTAACAAGTTACTTTTTACCTTTTATTGTTGTTCTATTTAAAAGGTAAGAAGTTAAAAATTGTGTACATTTCTAACCAGTTGGTTTTTTTTTAAATAGCTAAACATTTTGATTTATTGTTGCATCATAGTTATTTTGTTATGGTTTGCTGACTGTTTTGCTTTCACTTCTTCACTTTTTATTTGATTTCAAGAAGTTTTTATTTGATTTAACCCTAATTCTGTTTTTTTTTCAATAATGATAATGGAGGCGATGCAAATATTGATTTCATTATCAATATTAGTGTTGATACCAATATCAATATTGGTGTCGATGCAAATATTGATTTCGTTATCAATACAGGTGTTTATACTAATATTGATACCAATATCGCTATTCGTGTTGATACCAATATTGATATTGGTGTCGAAACCAATATTGATACCAATATCGATATTAGCTTGGGGATGTGAAGGGCTGTGAGCTGGTGGGAGAGACTGTAAACAAAAGCATCATGGCAAATAAGCGAATAATTACTTTGCGTCAATAGTCTATCATGATGAACCATGTCCAAGAAAATAACATACGTTTTTTGATTTTGCCTTAAAATGGGATACTGAAAATTAAAAGACCACTGGGAATGATTTTACAGTGCCTCAATGATTTGGTGTATCGTATCACCAGACTCTTGCCAATATACATCTGGAGCGTTGACCCGTGTTTACTTAGACTCTTTATTAAAAGTCGCCGCCTAAACACATGTTGCTGAGGGCGGTGTGAACGCATAACAAGTGCACTAAAAAGGAAGTAACGTCAGAGGAATACTGCAAAGTCAGGTGATGCTTTAATTATTTTTTAATCCTTTTGTCTACAGTATTTATAAATCTGCCTAACGGTCCGGACAGTCATCTATTTGACCAGCCAACAAATGATGAACTTACCAGGGCTGGCCAAAAGCTGCTCTGATTGCCTCCACAGGCGAAGATGAAGAACCAAAGTGTTGTCCCAACAAAGCAGAAGACGGACACAAACATCACCCAGCCCAAGGGGTTTGGTTCATATACGTGAGCCGATGCAACCAAGATCCACACCAAGCCCCCAATCACCTGAAAGGTCAAACAGGTATGATAGTTCATTCATTTCAGCTGTAGAGGTTTAAATTGTAAATTTTGCAGGGGCAGTTAGCAGAGTACACAATTGTACTACAATTTCTTTTTTATACAAATATGCTCTCTCAGCACTCTGCATTGTCACTGTTTGCTTTCCCTTCCTTTGACAAACACTGACTTAGAAATACAATGACAGAACATTCAGAGAAGCTTGTTTCGGGATAAAAGGATGCTGTTGTTCTAAAATGTGCGGTTCTTTTGCTACAAATTAGCCTGTCAAAAAACTGATCAATTCAAATTACAGGCAAAAATAATTAAATGTCATTGTAGATATTGACTGTTTCACTAGTTTTCTTTTATGAAACTTCACTGCCAATTGGAGAACTTTTGTGGGAATAAAATATGTTATGTCAGTTCCTCTCATTTTAAGTGCATATTAAAAGCATTGCATACAATGAGCCAGAATTAGCCCAGCGGCTATTTTTCATCTGTTGTCCCTGGACAGATGTTAAAATTGTCAACCTAAAAATCTAAAGACAATTAATTAAAAAGAAAGTTTAAAATATCAACATTAATAAAAAGGATATACAATAAAAATAATTAGACAATCACTCAGAATACATTTAAAAAAAATATATATAGACATTACAAAATTAATTCTAGTTGTTGTATTATATGAAAGTCTGTTTCTACAGCTTGAAAACAGTGTCTGTTCTAGTAAAACATTGTCATGCTCCTGCTTAGAAAGCACTTTTAAATAAATGAATCTTAAGAAAACGTTTGCCAAACTCAAGTTTTTCTAATTTTTGAAAAAATAAAAGCAGTAAATTTAAAATAAAAATAATTAAAGTTAAAACGCATAAGAAAATTGGGTTTTCTATGGTTAGAAAGGTCCAGAATACACGTAAAGAAATATTATTAGAAAGTTTCTGTTGGGAGTGCATTTTTCTTTTTTTTTTTGCCCAGGAACTCTGATATTTGTGAAAAAGAATCTTAAAACCAAACAGTTGTCCACTGTGTAAACAGGGGGTTCAAAGTGCTGACTATCAGCTCTTAATCTAGAGCTTTTCGGTTTTTTTCTTTTGAGTCTAGAAACCAACATTCAGTCTGTTTGAACACAATATCCCACACCCTAAATCAAACAACCAATGTGCAAACATTTTTCCTTTCATTGCGTTATTTTAAATCCAATGATATTCATCAATTCTCATTCCTTTGAGTTTTTAATTGTTTTGCTCTATAAATGTTCTAAATCACAAAACCAGAGAACTAAATCAGCCCATCTAACACAATGAGTAAGACAAATAGTTATCTTTTTTTAAATCCACTTTCATGGAAATTTTTAAACATATTATGAAAGCTAAAAACAACTGCAAATAGGAAATCTTTATGGAAATAAGTAGAAGAGCAAACAAAGACAGTCTATGACTATGAAAACATTGTATTATATTACTTAAAACTTTACACAACTTGATAATACAATTGCATTGAATAAAATGAGACGTACTGTGCATAAATCAAAGTTACATGGTTTAGCCAGTAATGTCATAAAAATGTAATGGATTCCAAATGCAGCGTAGTAAAGATTAGAAAAAATAACTATATCAATTAGGATTTATCCTCACAAACGGAGCACTATTACATTGCCTATGGTTTGTATTCATCAGGTCTGAGCAAGTTCCTCACTTAAAAAGTATTAATAACATATTGTGAATCATGAAATCAAGAGAGATGTTCTAATGAACACACTTTTGGATTGTCCAGTCAACACTGAGTTTTTGGTGCTTATCTGCCAATTTTTCTTTCTATGATGACTTTACTAAACATAATCAGTGAGTTTCCATTTCCGAGCAGCAGATGGTTTCATAAAGAGGGAAAGCCAGCAAGTCAGCTATATGAGCTGAAGGTTGGTTTCCATTTACAACAAGCTCTGCAACTATATCTGTGTACCCAGGTGTTTTTCCACCTGTCTCTAGATTTCCCCTGGACAGAAGATAAACAAGAAGATAATAGGTGTGGTTTGTAGATCTTTTCTTTCACAGAAGTACTAAAAAATAAACAACATGGTTGTCGTTAAGGAAAAAAGGCCAAATTTGTTCATTTTTTTAAGTAACTGTGCAAAAATGTAGCCACAGAATTTGTCTGAATTGCTTCAAAACATCAGAAAGGGAGTTTTTTCTGTGCACTCATTAGTTTTTGTTGCTAAAATAGATTGTGGTCTCCTGTTTTCCTGTTGCTTTGGAAACAATTCAACCTGTCAGTTTGACCTCCAGAGGTCACGGTCTCTTCACAGGACAAATTCTCATGAATGATTTCCAGCACAAATTGATGCATTTTGGTTTTATGTGCATCCTTAAAGTATCTTTATTTTTTTGTTTGGATGTGAAAATCTTGAGTTTCAAAAAGCATCAGAGCAAGATGAAAATGTTTTGGAACAGAAACTATAATCAATATAAGGAAAAAAAAAAACAATTACACCAATGTAAGACAAAAATGATGGAGGGAACTCTTCTGGACATAACTGATTGCAACATTGCATGAAAAGAGTCACAACAAAAGAGATTTTTTAAAAAAGAGAAAAAAAACTCACAAACTCTGGGAGGAAGAGAAGGTCAGGAAAGGTGGTGAAGATCTTTCCTCCTTTTGGCAGAACGTCACTCGAAGTAGTTGAAGCCATTGTCCAAAAGTTAGTGTGTGTTTTTGTTTAAGCCTGAATGAAGGACAAAACCAGTTTAAATGTGCTTTAAATAAGAGTGTGTCTGTTAATTCTCCCCCTCAGCACCTCCCTTTGCATCCTGCACTCCACCTACATGTCCTTCCCCGAGCAGCCAGGTGCGTTTTTGGATTGGTGGATGGGGCTGATGTCTGTGTGGGTGGCAGTCTTTGAAATGTGTGACTGTTGTATGCAAATCCTATGAATGCCCTGATGTGTTTATTTTATTTGTGTATTCGTTGCTTTAAATCTTCCTTACAGTCAAACAAAACAAAAGTGACTCTAAAGCACTTTTGCTCTTTCCTTTTATTCTAAAATCATCATCAGAATCATTAAAGTTCCACTTTCACTTTCATTTAAAAATCTCCCTCCAATGAAAGTTGCGGTTTTATTGTTTTTAACATGTTCTTTTTCTCATGATGGGGCCCCAGTGCTAGCTTCTCACCTTTCCCCATCACGCTCCAGCACTGGGTTTTCCCATCATGCCCCTCTGCATAAGGTGCCAGCTTCTCCTGCCGCACTACTTCGCATTAGGCCCGGCGCTGGCTTACCCCGCTGCGCTCCTCTGTGTCAGGCCCCGGCGCTGGGTTCCCCCACCACGCTCCTCCACATAAGGCACCGGCTTCTTCTGCCGCACTACTCTGCATCATTCCCCGGTGCTGGCTTATCCTGCCGTGCTCCTCCACATCATTCCCCGGCGCTGGCTTACCCCGCTGCGCTCCTCTGCATCATTCACCTGCGCTGGCTTACCCCACCGCGCTCCTCCTCATAAGGCGCCGGCTTCTTCTGCCGCACTACTCCGCATCATTCCCCGGCGTTGGCTTATACCGCCGTGCTCCTCCGCATCATTCCCCGGTGCTGGCTTCTCCTCCTGGCCTCTACGCATCAGGCCCTGGCTTCCCACGCTGCACTTCTACGCTTTGGGCTCTGGTGCTGGCTTCTCCTTCTTTGATTATTTTTAACATGTTCTTGTGACATTTTTCTTATAACAGAGGACATATTTGATTAAAATTAAGCTTAAAATTGCATGTACGTGTATATCTTTAGTCAGCTTGTTGTGAATTAACAGCATATGCACAAAGCTGTTGGAAAAAGCTTGTTCGGTGTGACGAAAGCTCTCCATTACGAGGTATCAACGGCTATTAACGGTTTCGCTGTCCTCATTTGCGTTGATATCTGGCTAAAACCTATCCTGCTGGATAGATTTGTTACTCATCACCATTTTTGCTGCACCAGTAATGTTAGGTTTAGGGGCTGTAAGCTAGCGGGAAAGAGTGTAAACACATGATTGATGGGAAATAAGGGAAAATACACAGTTAGGTTTAGAAAGAAACACATTTGGTATTACTGTTTTCATGTCTTTGAAATCCAAAGAGCAAGTCTTTCATTAATGAATGTGAATTATAATTATTAAGACTCACTGAAGGTTTAGCTTGGTCGTGCTTCTTTTATGTTCAAGCAGCATACAAATATAAAGACTTTTCAAACTGTAAGCAGACAATTTTACCACTAACATCTACATTTCCAAAGCTCCAAGTAGCTTGAGTTTCTAGGAACAAAACAGGGTGTTCTTTGCCATAGAATTTAAACCCTACAACACTGAGCACACAGAATCTTGTGCTCACATGTTTTACATGTGAAACACCAGAAGAGTGGACTTGTGCTGTCAAGACTAATCTTTGCATGCTTTTTCAAGCACACATTCTTCACATTCTGGACAAGAAAAAACTGATGTCTTAGGAAAGTGCTCCAAGGGAAAAACTTTCTCCTTTCATGTAGACCAGGGGAGTCAAGATCCAGGCCTCAGAGCCGGTGTCCTACATGTTTTCCAACCAATTTGCCATTGAAGCTTCTTATTGAACCAAACACACCTGATCCAGGTAATTTGGATAAAGGTCTGTTTCTAAATTGGACGATGTGCAAGGACCAGTACAACCAGTTTCAAGGTTTTAAAAGGGTCTTTTTCTTAGAAAGTGTCCAGAAACTGGCAGTCCACTCCACAATGAATGAGAAGGAAGACTAATTATATCATTGTTTGAAACAAATCTGCAGGAGAGCAGAGAGGAAATCCAGGAAGACAAAATTACTAAACCGTTAGTACATTATTGGAAAACATTAAAATAAACGATAACTGGTTGACTCTGTAACCCAATTTTCGAAAATACAAGCATCACAAAATGTCTTTTTAAAACGAGGGATTTAAAAAAACAACAACAGAGATTTAAACCTGTCCTTCATGTAATCATTTAATGCTCATGTGAAAACTTAGCAAACCACTTTAATTTGTTTTAACAGATTGTTTTCATCTGAGGAAACACCATGGAGTTTAGACTATGGTCACAAGTACATCGGCAGGATTTATAAGATTTCATTCTGACACCTGATTTTTTTAATTGAATGTATGACGTGAATGTAGACAGCGGCAGCCATCAGGTGATCAGAATTACCTGCTTTTTCATACCCCAGGGCTACTGGATGGCTGGCAACCGATGACACAAAAACACAATTCTTATTGGAGTGAGTATTTAATGATCTTAGAAATAATTTAAACTCATAGAAACTTTCTGTTCTTGTGCTACTAAATCTTAAAGCTACCGTCAGTTCGGTAGACCACATTTTATTAGATAGACTTTGGTGTCGAGTGGGCCTCTTAGGACAGGGGTATTCAACTCCAGGCCTCAAGGGCCGCATTCCTGCAGGTTTTCCAACATACCCGGATCTGGCATGCTCCAATTGGTTGGACACACCTGAACCAGGTAATCAGTCATGAGTAGAGTTTGGATATCTGGAAATTATGCAGACACTGTGGCCCTCGAGGCCTGGAGTTGAATACCCCTGTCTTAGGAATTGGGGATGTCATCAGGAGACATTATGCTGATGATACAACTTTTTACATTGCCATGTTTCTTAATGACCTTGAACCTATAAACACTTTCTAATTTAATTTTTAGACATAAAATCATGGATGGCAGAAAACGTCTTAAAGCTCAACCAGCAAAAAAATAGAAATGGTAATTATCAATCTTGAAGACAAGAAAGAAATTATTTTATGAGTTTTAAATTGTCTCAATGTGGGAGAAATTAGCAAATACTTTTAGACTGAGAAAAATGTTGTCCCGCAAATAGAAATGTTGTTGAGACCGGATTTTGCCATCGTAAAAATGCTGCCAGAGTCCGCCCATTCCTTTTTCTTGCCAGCACAGAGGTGCTGATGCATGTTTTGACAGTATTTTCAGTCAGTTAGATTAATCTAATGCCCTCCTTTCTGGTTTGCCCCAAAAAGTTTTTTGTAGGCTTACAACTCTTACAGAACTGAGCAGCACAAGTTCTGAAAAGAATCAGGGGGCGAGAAGACAATACACCCATTTTGAAATTGTTGCACTGGCTACCTGTTCATCTCAGAACTGATTTAAATATGTTTTAATTGGTTCATAAATAGTTTTGGCTGGTCATTCTTATCTCTGTGATTTGTTTTTAAAGTATGAACCCCCGAGGACCAAAATTTATGTTGAGGCCTTGTTCTGCCACTATATGCCTCTCACTAGAGGAACAGTGTCTCAAAGACCATAGAGCTTTTTAAGAAGAGGCTTAAGACTCTTATTACTCTAGCTTTTTAGATTATTTCAACTCCCAATATAAAAACTTTTAAAAAAGTATTTATTATATATTATTTATTTAATTTTATCTTATGTGTTTAATTTTATTTACCATTTTAGATATTTTCATCATAATTGTTTAAATGTAAGTTCTTTCGTATCATTTTAGCCCCAGTATGTCCCTGTGGGGATCCTTTGTGCCAGGGCTCGAAATGAAACTAGTAACTGTCCCGGTCTGGGGGGGCACTGTGTTGTTGTTCCTTTGGTCGTGCTGGCTTCCGGTATAATTTGATTCCCATTATGCTGTATCCTCAAAGCAGAGCCAAGCCTCAAGTTTCTTTTAGAAGTTAGTTTCATAAGAAGTATTCATTGTGTTTGGGGTCATGGGTAGTATGTGGAGGGGAAGGCTCCTGGTGCCTGAAGATGGTCAAACTTTCTGTTAGATGTAAACTGGTAGACAAAATATCCTGTTGTTTCTGCGCTGAGCCCCTTTTTTATTTTACAGGTTAGTAAGATTTTAAAAAGTACATTGCAGCAAAAAAGGAGTGTAAAATTTGAGCTATAGGCCACTGGCCCTGGTAAACCTTAGACAAGTTAGAGACTCTATTTTTGAAGACTAACTAAATAATCGCAAACCTAAAAAAAATAATTAAGATTAATTGCAGTCATTTTTTTTTTATTTTTTAGTTTTGCCGACCACTTATTATCTGCAAATTTGAAATCACATACAAAACTCTACATTTAGAACATTTATTTTTAATTAGTGCTTTTAATCGATTAAAAAGAAATTGGATTAATCACACTTTTGTGTTGTGATTAATCGCTATTAATCCTGATGTTTTACCAGGTAATATGTATTTGTACAATGTGGCACTGGACCATGGATCAAATAGTATGCTTTATGTGAAAAAGGGATCCAAAGTATCTATGTGTGTCATGAATCTGGATCACTCCACCCTGTCAACTCCTCTCAGCTGAGCTAATCAGTCAATTGGCTCCACCTGAGTACCTCCCTACTTAAGGAGCTGCAGACCAAGAGCCAAAGCTTGTTGGTCCAGGGGTGTCCTTATCAAAAATCCTGACAATGTATAGGTGTATGTGTGTTCATATTAATATATGTGTATTATGTTTATAGTTACTTATGTTAATAATTACTTGTCAATATCCTATATATATATTTTATTAAATGCAGCTTATTGACTTTTTCTGGTGCCATGACAGATCAAGTTATCCCTTTGGGATATGAATAAAGTTCATTTCAATTCAAACCAGAAAAAATAGCAAGAATAATGTACAAAAACTGAATTTTTATTTATATTATAAGTAACCTTGGTAACACCCGACGAAAAGTTTGAAGGATTGTTTCTTTGGTTAATTTGCATTAATTACTCTTAACACTTTAATTGTTTTTTGATTAACTCGTTAATGTTCACGGCCCTAGTAATTAGGGTCTTCTATGGCATTTTTGAAGTTGTTTTTGAGCCACTGCATTTTATGGCAGACTGTCGTCTGTTTTTAAGCTGTTCAACAATATTATCGCCTGATGAAGGTAAAATCTGTGTGGGAGATTAAAAATATTAAAAAACCTGTATCCTCTTCGGTAGTAAATACCGCTTCCTGCTGGACAACACTGGTGATTTCATAAACCGTAGTGGTGTCATAAGGCCAAGTCAGCAACAGACGACACTCCAGCAAACATAATCCTTGAAAGTGGGTAAAAAAAAATAGAATTTTTTTTTTTAATTAATAAGTTCATTCCCAACTGCTGCCAACATGTGGGAGTCAGATGTGATATCTGGGAATGATGGGTAAAAGCTTTTCCCAAGGGGGCATTTTTCCAAGACATCTGTTGTTTCTTGTCTTGAATGTGAAGAATGTGCGTTTGAGATGCGTGTATGTAAAAGAGTCTTGACAGGACAAGTCGACTCTTCTTGTGTTTCACATGTAAAACATGTGAGCACATACTGCTGTGTTTGCTCAAAGTTGGGTTTAAATTCTATATACTCTAATTTTATATATCCACTATTAAGTTTCTAGAAACTCAAACTACTTACAGCATTTAGTTGTTAGAAAAACTTTATGTATGAATTAATACTCCCTTGGGCTCCACTTACTGGGGAAATCATCTGCTTTCTTACATGTAACATTTTTCACATTTTCTTGCCAGCACAGAGGGGAGGATGCATGTTTTGACAGTTTAGTAGACTTATAGAGTTTCTGGTTGACCCAAAAACTTTAAAGTAGAACCCTGCGGCACAAGATCTGAGAAAGGACCAGGGGTGGGAAAAGAACACACGTGGATAGTATGTGTTAATGGATAGTAGGGGGGAGGGCTATGGGTGGGGGTTGGTTTTTATTTTAATTTAAGTTTTTAGGGTTTTGTTTTTAATTGTTCATTGCATCGAGTTGCATAAAGTATATATATATTGTTTATAAGTTAAGTTTTTTTTTCTAAAATAGTCCTTAAATTAGTCATTTTTTAAATACGTTTATTTAATGTAACCTGAGGGGGAAAAAAAGAAAATCTTGCTAGGAATGATTCTGGTGGGCGGGACTTCCGTTTGATGTAACGTGAGAAAAAAAAAAAAATTCCCGCTGTTTTTGCACTAAGACTCCTTTTTATTTTAAAGGTCAGCACTTGGTTTTAAACCGTAACAAATGAATGCCTTAAAGTCCCACTTCAATCATATTTTTATCTATTTCAAAAGCATTCCCAGTGGTCTGTTAATTATGATTATGACATTTTCAGGCAAAAATGTTAAAATCCTGTGACATTTTCTAGGACAAAGTTTTTGCAGAGCAGCAGGAGTTCATCAGAAATTCTCCTCTGAGTTGTGGGTGGGACTAGCGCAGAAAAAACCCTCTGCGGATATCCCATCATGCAAGTTGGTGTTTTTTACATTTTTATGATTAAAGGAAAATCTTACCAAAAAAAGATAAAATAATGGATGAAAGGTCCAACTTTAAAATTATATCTAATAATGCACGTGTCAAAGTCAAGGCCCGGGGGCCGGATCCGGCCCCTCAGATTATTTTATTGTTATTAATGGCCCAATGTTATCTTGCGCTAATTTCCAACTTGTACAATTTTGACAACATTTATTGTCCAGGAGAGATTTAAGGTTTAGGTTGATTAATTCTGGAATAATATTTCTGCATGTTTTTATTAATTCTAATGTTAAAGTTACTTTTTTAAAGTTTTAAAAATGTAATTTTAGAGTGTTCAAAAATGTCTATTCGCGACCTGTTTTGAATTTTTGCACCCTGTGAGATTGACTTTGACGCCCCTGTTCTAAAGGAAAAGTAAATAAAAATAAATAATATCAGGTTACTATCTAATACACACTACTGGTACACAGATAGTAAATGAAGTTACTATGTGGTTACCATCTTAAATTGAAGTAAAAAAAAACTATTCTAAAAATGTATGTAAAATAGTTTTAAAAAATTGAAGTAGAACAATTTTTATTCAAAAAATTGAAATTTTTTTTTCTCTCAAAAAACTGAATAAAAAAAATGTGGTTACTAACTGGTGTGCACCAGATCTTTGTAAATGCCAAAGTAGTACAAAAAGCTTGCAGGCTTTTTAACCTAATTAAGAATAAAAACAGGCAGGAATGTTATTCCAGAATAAACCAACTAAAACATTTAATAACTTTCAATATTTTACTTTCCATAAAAATATATTTTGTAAAAATTATACAAGTTAGAAATGAGCGCAAGATAACATAATAACAATAAATAAAATGATCTGAAGGGCCGGATAGAGTTACCCAGAGGGCCAGATCCGGCCCCCGGGCCTTGACTTTGCAACATGTGACCTAAAGAAAACAAATAAAATAAACAAAGCTCGTAAATCAAGAAGTCCAGCCCCAAACTAAAATAACAAAACCCAGTAGTGTAAGAGCAGTGTCAATTCCAAGCGTCCAAAAGAAGGACCACGTAGGTCAGAGTCACTGATGCAGCCAAGTAAATACTGTAAGTGCTGATAAAACATGGTGAGCCAAATCCTATGAGAGAAAAAAAAGAGGGTTTTAAGTGATTTCTACAGGAGTTTCAACAAAAGGAAATGGAACAAACTAAACATCAGAAATCCATCCATTTTCAGAATCTGTGGAGTCCCTGTTGGATGTCACTGGGTTGCTGGACCAATGGTGGTGTTTACTGTTAGCATTCACACACTCACATGTATGCGTGGCGACAATTTAGAAATACACATAACCTAAGAAGTAGGCTACGTTTTTGGACAGTGAGAGGAAGCTGGAGTGCCTAGAGAAGACCCATGTATGGGGAGAACATACAAGCTCCATACAGACATTTAAACCAGGGCCTTCTCACTATGAGGTGAAAGTTCTAACCCCTCCAGAAATACAAATTTAACTAGAAAAATTGCTCTACCTCCAACAGAAATGCTTTTTACTGAAAGTAGCCGCTGAAGACGCTGAAGCATTTTGCAAAAAACAGTGAATCAATTTATTTTAACAGCTGAAAATGCAAAAGCTATTTACAAAAGGTTCCATTTAGACTGAAAATTTATAGAACTATTTAAAGAGTGTAGAGATTGAACTCAATTTATGAAAGATTTGCTTAAAAACCCTTAGTGTGTGGCTTAAAACCTCAGTTGATAACAATTTAGCCAAAAGTTAGCATGCTGCTAAACCTTCGTGCTCTCTTATGGGGTCCAGATGACCCCACCCTGACATTGAGGCATTATCCCTTCCATGACAAAGGCTGACAAGACTTCATGTCTGTCATTGGACACCAGTAAAGATCGACAGTCATTGAAAAAAAAAGTTCAGCGCTCTGTCTTGTATAGGGCCCAGATGATCCCACTAATATGTAAACAAGCGTAGGAGAGCGGAAGCATTAAATACTAGCTCCAAAATAGCCAAAAATTCTTCATTAAACTAAATTAGTCAAAAATATTAGCCTGTTGCTAAAATAGCAGCTAAACTCTGAATTAACCTAAATATATATAAATAAATAACAAACCAGCAAAAAACGTTAGCTTGTTGCTAAAATAGAAGCTAAACTAAATTAGCCTAAAACCCCCCATATACAACAATTTAGCCAAAATATTAGCCTGTTGCTAAAATAGCAGCTAAACTCTGAATTAACCTAAAAAAAAAAACATAAATAACAAACCAGCCAAAAACGTTAGCTTGTTACTAAAATAGAAGCTGAACTCTAAATTAGCCTAAAACCTCCCATATGACAACCAAATACCAAAATGTTAGCATGTTGCTTAAATATGGGCTAAACTCTGAATTAACCTAAAAAAAAACATAAATAACAAACCAGCCAAAAACGTTAGCTTGTTACTAAAATAGAAGCTGAACTCTAAATTAGCCTAAAACCTCCCATATACAACAATTTAGCCAAAATGTTAGCATGTTGCTTAAATATGGGCTAAACTCCACATTAGCTGGAGTCTGCACGACTGTATACAAGATGATCAGTGTTGGCTTCGCGGAGAAAGTGTTTGTGTTGGTCTGGGCTCTTCCTGGAGGGGGCGGTTCTCAACTTGTGATGTAAGCATGTCAGGACCCGACCGTTTTCGTGGGTTTGGGAGGGGCTGCTGGGGGATTACTCAGAAATGCGTGAGTGGATCAAATTACCACTTTGGGGTTCTTTATAATGAGGATTTAACCGTATAACACACTAAAAAGGTCAAAAATGTTCTATCATCATATATTAATCTATCAGGACGTTCATCTGTTGACCACCCAACAAATGATAAACTTACCAGGGCTGGTCTCTGATTGCAACCACAGACGAAGATGAAGAACCAAACGTAAATGTAAGTTAATCTTTAGGAAAAGAGATTAAAATGTCAGCATTTTAATGTTGGAGTTAATTTGTGACATTAGTAGTTAATATTTTAAAATAGAAGCAGCAAAGCTGAAAATGTAAAAAAATAGATGAAGAAATACTATTAAACAGTTTCTGCTGGAGTAGCTTTCCCATCTGGAACTTTCTAGAAAATTCTACAAATGTGACTTTTCTGGCAATCTTCAACTTTAAGTCAATGTTTTTAAAAAAGAATCTGTGTAAAGAGTGAGTTCAAAGCGCTAACAATCAGCTCTCAATCTAAAGCTGAGCAGAATACGCCATGCCCGAAATCAAACAGCCAGTTTGCAAATGTTTTTCCTTTCATTATTGCATCATTTTTAAATCCATGAAACCAGAAAATCATCAATTAATGTTTAGCCAGATATACAACTTGTTGCCAAATCAGCTTTAGTGGATTCCAAATGCAACATAGTAGCTTTTTTTTTGTCCGTGCAGCAAAATTAATTGTCAATAAAGATTTATGTTCACAAACTGAGCACTATTAGATTGCCTAAATGGGGTTTAGAATTTCAGACTTCTTTTGACAGATATGAACTGTCTGATTTAATTTCTTAAACTGTACGGTTTATGTTCACATGCGTCATCTGAGTCCTGAGCAAATTCCTCTTTTGCAAAAGCAGGATTTATAACATACTGTGAATCATAAAATTACCGGAGATGTTGTAACGACCACAATTTTTAATTTTTTTTGGTCAACTGTTTCTTTCCATGCAAACAACTGTTATGGTTTGGTGCTTTCATTTATTGGTTTTGGTGTTGTGCGGAATTTCATGTGTAAAATAAAGAGCTCAGAGTTACACGTTCATCAGGACGTTACTTTATTCCAAGCCCTTTTACCACCTTACATCATGTCTCTGTCATGCACAGAAACCTAAAGAGAATGTAAACAGAGCTCTGGACGCCTCCTTCTCCAAATGAAATGTCCCGTCTCAACACAAAACAACATTGAGAAATGACAATAGTCTGTTACGTTAGCACAAGAACATTGAAAATTCAGAAAACTAGTCCTCTTCAGACGGAAGCATGACAGAATTAGAGGAGATCTGGTCTATTGTAGAGGAAGAAATGACTGGAAGTGGACAGCTGGAGGATATCGACCGCTTCATCAACGGGATCTGCAGAGATCCTGCAAGCAGCATCAACGAATAAAACATTAATAAACTGTAAATCAAATAAAGGAACTTCCAAACATTTTGAATATTCTAAACATTCAGTTTACCTGATGAGATCCAAGAAGCTTTTCATAGTTTGGTCGGTTTGCTTCAGCTCATGGCATAAATTCGCTGGACTGTAGGCTCCCCTCGACTTTAATACATTTACGAGAAAAAAGTCGTAAATCAACGAGATTAAAAGTCAGACATTTACAAGATTAAAAGTCATACATTTACGAGAAAAAAACTCGTACTATTACTTTTTTTTTTTTTTTTTTTTTTTTTGTGGCACTCTTACTCCGTCGTACAATATTATTTGAAACTCTCCAAAAAAAGAAAATTGAAACAAATAATGGTTTGTGGCTAAAAAAAAAAAAAGTAAAATCACCACAACTGTTCTAAAATAAACTTAGTTACTTTCAGCTTCAAATATGTTTTTTAGGTTTCAAAATTTCAAAAAAAAAAATTCAGTGTCAAGTCTTTTATTCACTTTCAACTTGTTATGACTTTAACACGACTATATATATATATATATATACTCCACAGTAAAAGTATAAACATTTTTGTGAGGAAATAGATTTTTGTGTGTATTAATATTATTTTTGTAGTAATACAACACTGAAATAGATGAGACGTTTTTATGATGAAAAAAGCAGCGACAATGAGTTTCAAGCTCTGCTGTTAGCTATGTTATTGGCGGGACATGATGTTTTTAAAGCACGGCTGGCTTAACCACTGCAGTAAGAATGGCGAACCCTGCTCCGTCGGCAGCTTCTCAACGCTCTTAGAGGTCGCTGCTACCGAAGCGGGCTCAGATCCGCCGAGCGGGAACCGCGGAGCCAGCGCGTTTTTTTTTTTTTTTTTTTCTTTTTACCGTTTAGAGATTACTCTTTTTAACCTTCAAACTCTCACTGAATTTTGAATAACTGCCAACTTTTTGTTTTAATGCAACAACTCACCCAGTGACTACGGTTGAAAATTAGCTCTGTAGCTAAAACAAGTTTTAATCGTCACTCCTGAAGCCAAGAAAGAGGATTTTTACCACACCTTCATAGTTTTAAACCGTCTCACTGCATTAAGAATTACAGCGTACTTTTTGACTTTGAAGTGAATTTTATCCCACACATAGAAAACTTGTTGAGACAGGGAATTAAAAATGCTGCCAGAGTTTGCTCTTTTTTTTTCGCTAGCACAGAGGTAATGATGCATGTTTGGATAGTATGTTTTGTCTGATGGAATGATTTAATGCCTTGCTTTCTAGTTGACTCAAAAAATCGTTTTTCAGCCCACAGCTATTAGAAAACTCAGTGACACAAGTTTTTTTTACATGGACTTCGCAAAAACTCTGATTGTTTGCTCCCTCCCCTGGACCTTGACCCCTCTTACCGTTCTCTGATGCCCTCATGCTAGTGTTTGACCTCTGCCTGCGGGACTCTGAGTTAGCTTTGTGGACTTTTAGCTGTCATTCACTCCTTTTCTCCTGTCTGTGCCAGTAAAACCTGCTCCACCTGGATCCAGCTTTCAACCTGTTTGTGATACTTGTAATCAATAATACAGAAAACACACTTAAAGTCACCCTACAACAATTTTTTAAAATTTCTTTTAAAATTCCCAGTGGGGTTTTAATTAGGACAGTGAAGTTTTTAACAAAAATTCCACATCCAATATGTCTTTAAAAGCCATTTTTCCTGTTGATCTGAAGCCTTCTTTATCAAAAATTCCTCTGTGTGGGCGTGGCTTATGGTGCTGAGCTGCGTAACCCCGCCTCTTATCCTCCCAGACATGCTAGCGAGAAATAAAACATGATCATTTTGGCTCGTCGCGAGCTGCTGTAAGGAGCGGCCGATCCAACCCGCGGAGGATCACCGCTGCTGCTGCAGCTCGTGGCTCCTCCGTGTTGGATTCAAACTCGGACAGCATATTTGTGACGGCCAATGGGATTTTACTTTCAGTTTCATTTTAAATTTGTGAGGCCAACTTAAAAAAAGTCCCGTCTTGGACACAATTAAAATACAAGCGAACAATGCGATCACTCCATCCAGTTGAAAAATGTCTCCTTTTCCGCAAATAGTCGAATAATTATTGACGTTGCTGTGACCAATAAATTCAAACCATTTTTTTCCTCTGATTCCTTGGGAAAATAATAAAAGCTAACATCAGTATGGCTTTTCACTGAATTATAATCCTTTTCAACACAGAAGTGGGATGTTTTATTATCTTTTCCGGCCTCTACAGCTGCTTCCGGGTTAGCTAGCTTTTGTAACGTAAGCAAGTTTCAGGAATCTAAACTGAGTTTTTTTCAGGCACTTTGATTGACAGCGACTTAAAAGGAGAAATACTCAGATTGTGGCAAATAGTGGAACTATCTGTTGACAGTCATTTTTGTTATTTTGAGCTATTTTTAATTTTTGGGATCAAAACAATGAAAATGGTGTTTCTTCTCATTCATTATCAGTAATATCAAAGGGAACTTTCATGTAGTTCATTCAAATTCAGACCAAATAAGAACAGCGCTCATATAAATAGTAATATCCCTAATGTGAATATTGTATATCCAGTTGTTCTTCAGATGTTTGCTTTTGCTTGTGGATGGTGTCATTTTTGTTTGGTTTTTGCAGTGCGACACCTTCCAACAACACCTTGCTTGCTTTTAAAATGTGTCCTTCAAAGTGGAAAAACTAGCTCTGTAATGCAGGTGTCGACACACCCAGAATGAACCTGTCACCCAAGAGCATTGACACATCTTACTCTGCTTCAAAAGCACAAACAATTAAGCAAATCCGACTAACTTTTATCTCAAGTAGAAGAAAAGCTTTCAGTTTTGATAGGCGTTTATAGCTAACGCTCAGTAACCACAAAGTATTCCAATAACACATTTGTGTGACACCTGGGGGAAATGAAATAGTGACAACTCCTTCTGTACAATAATTTTAATTTAATTTTAATAATTATAAGATGAAAAAAGGTCTAGCCAAGCTACAGCAAAACGTGGAGGGGTTGGGTAAAGACAAACATCTGATTTAGTTTTTGGATAACAAGAGGCTGCATAAAAAAATCTAGTTAGAAAAATAAGTACTTGAAATAAAAAAAATAAAAGCAGACAGGGAGAACGGACCAGGGCAAGAAACGTTTGGCTTAGATACACAGAAATTGAAGAATTTTTAAAAGAGCAAAGACATTAAAATAAAGGATTTGTGTGTTTTAATATGTCATGCGAGACATATATGGCTTAGTACTTGCATCACTGGCAGAACATCAGGATTTGGTCATCCAGCTTCCTCATGACAGTCACCCACACAACTCAGAGGAAAACAAGAAATGTAAAAACTTTTATGAGCTATAGGAATAAAGTTTACAGGGTACACCTTCCACCTTATAAACTCTGGGTCTGGCCATCCTGTGACCCCAAAAAGGAATATAGTGGGTGAAGAAAATACACGGATGCATGGATGGATATCAGAGGTGCTGCAGAGAGGAAGCAATCAGTTCTAGAAAATGCTTTTTCTTTTTAATTTTAAATTGTGCATTTGTATTTTTTTTGTCAAATGCAATGTTACATCGGGCTTGTTGGATTTGTTCAAATGTTGGACTTTTTTCTTAAAAGTGCGACTTGTACTCCGGAGCGACTTATATATGGATTTTCTTCTTCTTTGTGGATTTTTTGCTCCTGCGACTTATACTCGGCTGCGACTTATAGTCCGGAAAATACGGTATTTGTCATTTTTTTATATTATCTGTTTACAAAAGCAGGAAAAAGTTCAATTTCACCAGATTCATTCACAGTCTTAGTTCAAAGCAGCTGATAAGAAAACTCTGATGACCCAGTATATAAACACATCACTGAAGGACGAATCTTGGAGACAGAAGAGTCTGACATCATATAAATGTGGGTTTTTGTGTGTGTAACAACTGATTTGTGTGCAATTTTTAAAGATTTGCATGTGTAATTAGTTTCAATTTTAATTTTAAATTGTGCATTTGTATTTTTTTTCTTTCATAATTTGCCTACTTATTCACAAAATATATGAGTTACAAATGAAGAATTCTGCATGTGTTATACTATTTTCTCTCTGTAGAGGTCAGACTGGAACAAGAATCAGCCTGAAGTTCCTTTTTGTTTCCCATCGTGAGATTGACAACATGAGGCCTTAAATGTTCTTTTAAATCATATTTTTAATAAAAATGATTTCTTTAGCAAAAATCATGGCAATCAATGAACCAAATTGCCTCAAATTCAATCTGAAAAATCAAGGATTTTATTGCAGATATCCTTTTATACTACTGAAATAAAGTTTTCAACCAGTCTGGTAACAGATTTTAATTATGAGGGAAAAAAAGTGATTAAAAAGTACAAAAAGACACATTCTCTGTCAAAGACAGACATCTTGTCGTCATCGAGCTCCCTGAAGGAGATCGAACGTCATCTGACTTATTTCAAAAGCCACGTGTTGATGTGCCGAGTCAAAGAGGATGTCTGCGTTGCCCACGCGTCCGCTACTCTGTTGGGAGGTTTTGAGGGTGCTCAGAGTGGTGTAGATGAGACTGGCCCGTTGCTCCTCTGAGTTCTGGTCCGCCCAGCAGTAACTGGGCGGGAACGACAGGTGGAGCAGGAAGTATGCAGACGACAAGTAGACTTTAGTGAATTCTTGCTTCAGATACGAAAGATCTCTCTGAAAAGTATAACAAAAGCAAAAGACTATTATTCAGAAGGAGCAAACGCTCTGATCCTTATACTGACAGCGCGCTCTGCAGGCCTGAAATGTTATTGCTTATTCCAAATCCCTAAAGCAATTAAGTCAAAGACAATCTGGATCCGGCCCTCAAAATAATTTTATTTTATTGTTATTAATGTTATCTTGAGCTTATTTTTAACTTGCATAATTTAGACAAAATATGTTTTTATGGAGAGTAAAATATTGAAAGTTATTTAAGTTTTAAGTTGATTTTTCTGGAATAATATTCCTTCCTTTCTATCATTCATAATTATGTTAAACAGTTACAACTTTAAATATTCTTAAAAAATTGGCATTCTAGAATGAATGAATAACAGTAGAATTCTGCTAGCTTTTTGAACTACTTTAGCATGATATTATAGTTTAGCTAATATAGTTTAGCTAACATATTTTAGTTTGGCTAATATTTCAGCTGCATGCTAGCTGTTGTAGAAAATGGAACTCCTAGTCCTCTTTCTGTGTGGGTCAGGAGCCAGGAACACTCTTTAGATGGGGCTGTAAATTCAGTCAAACCAGTAGCTTAGCTTTCCCCTTTGCAAAGGGAGGAAATCAGAACCACACGAGTTCGTCCACAGAGTTCCTGTTCTTCCGAGAGCAACAGGTGGTTTTTAATAACAAATGATTTAAGCATTACAGACACTCGCATATCCAATCACAGTTCACGGTTAGTTTCACAAGTAAGTTCCTGTGTCCGTATAAGGTGTAATAAGGCGGGTTCACAGTCATTTGCATAGAAGTTCCGGTATCCTTATAAGGCGTAGTAAGGTGAATTCACTCATATTTGCAGCTGCACAGTTAATCATAGGAGGTGGGTTACTCCCAGATCCTGTCTTCCTGCCATTCACAAAAACTGGCCTTGGATCTCACGGGAAAGTGAGCTGCTCTGAGTCTCAGTTGCAAATGTATGAACTTCCGGAAAATGCACAATAGGTTTTACAATATGCATATGAGAAAAATGCTCAATATATTCTACACTTCCAACTTAATTTCTCAGCAATTATTACCCCTAGAAACATGAATCACGTGTTTCCTATTAGTATAGTTTCAATGTTAAGTCAATGGTACAGATGCGATATGAGGCGCATCGAAACCCTGCTGCTCAATTTGAGCGACGGGGTGTGAATTGGGCCGTACAGCCATAATTTCAATTGACCAGGGGGGAAAGTTGGCCAATTTAGAGGTGGAACACCGTTCCGACTGCAGAGATCAGCTGTGCATATAACACATGACAGAAGCAGCGGAAAAAAAAAAATGAAAATTGACATTCGAGCTGAGAGCAGGAAGCGCTTTATTTGGATGTTTGAATTGTTTTTGTGGCGCATCGAACATCTGATTGTCGAGTCCGGCTCCCCCGGTGCGCCCCGAACATTAGGCGCACCGGGGGACTACAGCCCAGGATACCCAGGAGTTCGGGGGGTGACGCGGAGGGATCCCGAACCAGGCTTTAGTGTGCGACAACCCGGGAACGAGACCGCGCCATCCCGCGTGTGTAATATATGTGCAATAGGGCGTGTTTGATTTTTTGTCGGGAGCAATCAATACTTTTACAGTCACCTGAGCATTAATGTGCATGCTACAAGAACAACAATAGATGATTCATAAACTTCTCATCGATATTGTGATTGTTCTGTCTAAATTCAACATACTTTTATTTCAAGATAGAAAAAGTAAATTGTAACATTGTGAAATAAAATATCAGATGATTTAAAAGAAAAAAAACTGAATCACATGTTTAATTGGAAGATAGAGAAGTAAGGAAGAAGACGTGCAGATCTAATCTACCAAAGGAACGAAAAGTTGCATGGAAAATGTCATTGAGACACCAGGTCCATTCATCACAGAAGAATTTTTTATGTTTCCAGATTATTCTTCAGTCTGGGCAAAAGAACAATATGATCAGTTTAAAGTTTTCCTTCAAATAATGTTTTTTGAGTTTCTGTGGTCAAATCACTGGATTTTTGGTGTGAGTTTCATACAGTACTTACGGCAGCAGGGCTGACAACGCTGGGAAATGCTGGTAAATTTTCTCCTGGACTACACAAAGCTTCTTGATGTGACCAGGAAACGGCGGCCCAAAGCTCTAGACTTCCTCGTCCGAGCTGACATCCATCTCATCCAGCTGGACATTTTTGTGGAACAGCCGTGAATACTCAGAGCTACCATAATCAGATAGGGGAGGGTCCAAGACAGAGCTGGTCAGCTTTGCTCAGCTCCAAAAGCCACGCCCCCACAGAGGAGTTCTCTCAGATCGAAGGTTGTGGGTGTTTCACTAAAAACTTCATAATCATAAATAAAACACTACTGAGAACGTTTTTTCTTTTAAAAATACAAATAAAAATTGTCATAAGGGGAATTTAAAGGCAATGACATTGGACTGTCGTGTTCGGTGTGAATGCACCTTCACATAAAATTAGATGTCTTTGATTGTTTTGCCACTTCTAGTAATGATACACTGTACGCTTTCTTCTTTCTGTCCCCTTTCATTTTCACCAAATGTTATTGTCGTGTACTGTAAAAAATAAATAAATAAATGAAATGAATGTCATGTTGGCTTAACCTGACACCATCAGGGTAAGAATACTTCAAATAATCATGTTTCTGCACTGCAAAAAACCCCACATATTTGTGACATAAAGACAAAAGTCTGGTTTCCACACAGTGGTAAAGGCATTCAACCTTCAATAATAATAAGAAACTTTGCTGCCTTTATCTGCATATTTTTTAATCTATAAAACGTCTAAAAGTTGGTCTCCAATCTTTCAAACCATTGTTGTTTGGTTACTGTCCGCATACATTACATTGTACACTGTAAAAAGTGAAAGATTGGATCAATCAACAAAATTAGATTTTTAAGCTGAGTAAACCATAAACCTGAAATTTAAACTTGATAAAAATTAATAGTTTTGATTTTTTCATGTCTTTTTTTTAGTGTAAATGTTCTACACCTGACCCAAACAAGAAACAAGTCCACTCTAAAATAGTTTTGTTTTTGAAAATATATATTTGATTTCGAGAAAATACATTCCATCCATAGTTAAAAAGACAGAAAAAAGTGCCCCTTATTGTCCTAATCACAATGAGTTGTGTGCGTCTACTATATATGTACCAGTATATCAAATATACAGTAAAAAATCTTGAAGTGAAGATTTTCCACATTGGCACACATATATGACAAAATGTGTAAAAAGAAAGAAATAAGGTAGTAAAAAACACAGTTTTATAAAACATCTGCTTTTTTAGATTTCTCTCTTTTTCAGTTTTGTGAGTTTCTTTCTTTTTAGGATCTCTTCCATCGAATGGCAGAAAAAATGGTATGGATGAAGTAAAGAAGAGTGGCCACGTGGGACATGACCTGGAAAGGACAAAACAGAAAGTTAGGAATGATTTTAAGCCAGAATTCTAGGATTTGAAAGCCTACATTATTTTACAATTTTATTTACATTCAAATGTTATATTAATATTTACACAGACAACAGGAATTACTTTAAACATTGCATGATTAATATTTTATGTATTGTTATACCACTTAAGGTCTAATCAGAAAACTATTACCATCCAACTTGATTAGTTTTTGGATTCTTCAAAAATTTCCTTTCCAGCATAGAATATTATTTTGTATATATTCATGTATCAACAAAAAGGAAGTTATTAGACAAATCTATAATATAAGGCGTACCGCTGCAGGAGGCTCAGCCTGTAGGCTTTGAGTGCGTCGTCTAATTCCCAAAATAAGCTGGCTAGATGGGTCATGTGGGCCATAGTTACTGATGCACTCAGGTAAAAAACTGTAGACACAAAATGGAAGGACACATCCTGTGAGAGAAAAAAAGAGGTTGGGGTTAATGTTTTAAGTGATTTCTGCAGGAGTATCAACAACAGGAAATGACACAAATTGAACATGGACTCCAGAATTCCATTCAATCATCTATTTTCAAAATCTGTGGAATCCCTGTTGGGGGTCACCAGGTTGCTGGGGGCCAACCCTGCCAATGTGTGCTTCTCACAAAAAGTATTTTCATTCCAGGGCTCAACTTTCTGGAACAGATTACCAATAGTGATAAGAGAAATTGAAAATTTTGTCATTTTTAAAAAACAGCTGAAACTGTGGCTTTTGGATTCTCAAATCTGCAATCACAAATGACCAGAAGTAAGAAAGCTGTTACAAAGCAACCTCCGATTTTAAAAAATGATATATCTGTGCAAATCTCTCTGTTTTTTATTTGTTTTATTTTGTATACTGTATTTTAACCTGTGTTTTATAATTGTATGTGTAGTGTTTTATCTTTTAAACTATGTTTTATTTCTTTTAAACTTAACCTGCCAAGGGACTCCAGATGGAAATTAGCCTGAGGCTAGAATCTGGCATATTTACATTTTTTTTAATGTTCATTAATATGCATTGTCCCTTTCAATAAAGTTATATATGGCAATGGTGGGGTATACCTTCTAAAAGGTCACTAGGCTGGCCCGTTCCATGGCAAGAATAAGATATTGATGTCTCCTTTGATAGATGATGGGTGCTAGCTCTGAATGTATCTGCAGTAAATCAAAGCATTGCTTGGACTGTCCCTAGGTGAGTATATGAGTGTGCGGGGCCTTGAAACAGACTGCCGAGCTGTTCAGAGTGTACCCTGCCCTCCCCCAACAGTAGCTGGTTTAACTTCAGGAGCCCAAAGACAATGAAAAGGGTTCAGAAGAAGGGTGACTGGATGCTGTGGTGAGGACAGTGTCATCTGCATATAGGAGAACATTCATCAAATCAGTGCTGCAGTCAAAAAACATATATGTAGCTTTTATTTCACAGCAATATAAGCAGGAATATAGTATGAATCACTCCTTTTGTCACTGTAAAATAATAATTTGAGACAACAGTATTTCTCTACTTATTTAGATATCTCTCCTCCCCCTTCTGTTGTAGTTCCTGTTGTAGGAGATAATGAATTTCATTTTTGACTAGAAATTTTATGACACCCAGTCCAATGGAAATATTTTTGTGTTTTCTCATGATGGAGGAGATAAAGTCAACTAAGGCTAAAGCTGTATTTTAGAGTATTTCTGTATTCAATTCATGGTGAATCAAGAGCAGATGAAAAAAAAGCCTCTTGAAAAAGCTCTCAGTTGTGATGTACAGTTGAAACTACAATGGGCGAGCCAAAGCCTCACTGCTCTGTTCCATCCAATACATCCACTTGCAGACAAAGAGCTCCATGTAGATCTATGATTTCCTCGTCTGAGCTGTAGAACTGGGTGGATCGATCCAAAATATCAATAGTATCGATCTCAAGTTGGTAACAGATCGATATCAGCCTTGCGAATATCGATATTTGCACTCTTGAAACTTTTCTGTCGCTGTAAAAATGACCCAGCTGGGTCGCTGCCTCACCGTACCAGTGAGATCTCAGCAGCAGATTTCAGTACATCCATGTGCTGTTCACCCTATTTTCACTCTATTTAAATGCTGGGTTGTTTTTAACAAGTTAATTTTCACCTTTTACTGTTGTTCTATTTAAAAGGTAAGAAGTTAAAAATTATGTATATTGGTTGGTTTTTTTAATAGTTAAACACGTGGATTTATTGTTGCATCATAGTTACATTTTTATGGGTTGTTGACTGTTTTGCTTTCACTTCTTCACTTTTTATTTAATTTCAACAAGTTTTTATTTGAATTAACCCTAATTCTGTTTTTTCTTTTCATCACGTAATTAAAAAATGGAAATTTACAATAAAAAACAGTTAATGAAAACAAATAAGATTTTGAGGTTCATTTAAGGTCCACCGTATTTATGAAAATTTTTTATATTGGTATAGATATTGGTGTCTATACCAATATTGATTCCAATATCGATAATGGAGTCGATGCAAATATTGATACCATTATCAATACTGGTGTCGATACCGATATTGATACCATTATCGATATTGGTATTGATACCAATATTCATATCAATATTGGTGTAGATACAAATATTGACACCATTTTTGATACAGGTCATGATACCGATATTGATACCATTATCGATATTGGTGTCTATACCAATATTAATACTAACATGGATATCTGTGTCAATACCAATATTGATACCAATATCAATAATGGAGTTGATACCAGTATTGATACTAATATTGATATTAGCTTGGGGATGTTAGAGGCTGTGAGCTGGTAGGAGAGACTGTAAATAAAAGGATGATAGCAAATAAGCGAATGATTACTTTGCATCAATAGTCCCGCCTAACTATTGAACTATCGTTGAACTATCTGATGAAACTATGTCCAAGAAAATAACAAATGTTTTTTGATTTGGCCTTAAAATGGGATACTGAAAGTTAAAAGACCACTGGGAATGATTTTACAGTGCCTCAAAGATTTATTGTATCGTGATATGCATCATAACACCAGACTCTTGTCCCTACTGTTTATCCGTGTTTACTTAGACTTTTTATTAGAAGTCGTCGCCTAAACACACGTTGCTGAGGGCGGTGTGAATGCATAAGTGTACTAAAAAGGAGTAACATCAGAGTGATACTGCAGAGTCAAATGATGCTTTAATTATATTTTTAATCCTTTTATCTACAATATTTATAAATCTGCCTAACTGTCCGGACAGTCAACAAATGGTGAACTCACCAGGGCTGGCCAAAAGCTGCTCTGATTGCCTCCACAGGCGAAGATGAAGAACCAAAGTGTTGTCCCAACAAAGCAGAAGACGGACACAAACATCACCCAGCCCAAGGGGTTCGGTGCATATACATCAGCCGATGCAACCAAGATCCACACCAAGCCGCCAATCACCTGAAAGGTCAAACAGGTATGACAGTTCATTCATTTCAGCTGTAGAGGTTTAAATTGTTAATTTTGCAGGAGCAGTTGGCAGAGAACACAATTTTTCTATAATTTCTTTTTTATACAAATACGCTCTCTCAGCACTCTGCATTGTCACTGTTAGTTTTCCCTTCATTTGACAAACACTGACTTAGAAATACAAAGACAGAACATTCAGAGAAGCTTGTTTCGGGATAAAAGGGCATGCTGTTGTTCTAAAATGTGAGGTTCCGCTTGCTACAAATTAGCCAATCTAAGAACTGATCAATTCAAATTACAGGCAAAAATAATTAAATGTTATTATAGATAGTGATTGTTTCACTAGTTTTCTTTTATGAAACTTCACTGCCAGTTGGAGATCTTTTGTGGGAATTAAATACGCTATGTCAGAATTAGCCCTGCGGCTATTTTTCATCTGTTGTCCCTGAGCAGATGTTAAATTTGTCAACCTAAAAATCTAAAGACAATTAATTAAAAAGAAAGTTTAAAATATCAACATTAATAAAAAGGATATACAATAAAAATAATTAGACAATCACTCAGAATACATTTAAAAAAAAATATATATAGACATTACAAAATTGATTCTAGTTGTTGTATTATAGGAAAGTCTGTCTCTAGAACTTGAAAACAGTGTCTGTTCTAGTAAAACATTGTCCTGCTCCTGCTTAGAAAGCACGTTTAAATAAATGAATCTTAAGAAAACGTTTGACAAATTTCAGCTTTTTTTATTTTTTGAAAAAATAAAAGCAGTAAATTAGACTTTGGAAAACCCTCACAGTTAAATTTTATTACTGTTTTTGTTCACATTTTATTTCATGAATTTTTTTACATTTTCTTTTTTGTAACTGGTAATTTCTTTGATGTTTTGTATTTTATTTTGTATTATATGTGGTTTGTAGATCTTTTCTTTCACAAAAGTACTAAAAAATAAACAACATGGGTGTCGTAAGGAAAAAAGGCCAAATTTGTTCATTTTTTAAGTAATTGTGCAAAAATGTAGCCACAAAAGTTGTCTGAATTGCTTCAAAACATCAGAAAGGGAGTTTTTTCTGTGCACTCATTAGTTTTTGTTGCTAAAATATATTGTGGTCTCCTGTTTTCCTGTTGCTTTGGAAACAATTCAGCCTGTCAGTTTGACCTCCAGAGGTCACGGTCTCTTCACAGGACAAATTCTCATGAATGATTTCAGCACAAATTGATGCATTTTGGTTTTATGTGCGTCCTTAAAGTATCTTTATTTTTTTTTTTGTTTTGATGTTAAAATCTTGAGTTTCAAAAAGCATCAGAGCAAGATGACAATCTTTTGGAGCAGAAACTGTAATCAATATAGGGAAAAAAATCAATTACACCAATATAAGACAAAAAGGATGAAGGGAACTCTTCTGGATATAACTGATTGCAACATTGCATGAAAAGAGTCACAACTAAAGAGATTTTTTAAAAAAAAGAGAAAAAAACTCACAAACTCTGGGAGGAAGAGGAGGTCAGGAAAGGTGGTGAAGATCTTTCCTCCTTTTGGCAGAACATCACTTGAAGAAGTTGAAGCCATTGTCCAAAAGTTAGTGTGTGTTTTTGTTTAAGCCTGAATGAAGGACAAAACCAGTTTAAATGTGCTTTAAAGGAAGAGTGTCTGTTAATTCTCCCCCTCAGCACCTCCCTTTGCATCCTGCACTCCACCTACATGTCCTTCTGTGTGGGTGGCAGTCTTTGAAATGTGTGATTGTTGTATGCAAATCCTATGAATGCCCTGATGTGTTTATTTTATTTGTATATTCGTTGCTTTAAATCTTCCTTACAGTCAAACAAAACAAAAGTGACTCTAAAGCACTTTTGCCCTTTCCTTTTATTCTAAAATCATCATCAGAATCATTAAAGTTCCACTTTCACTTTCATTTAAAAATCTCCCTCCAATGAAAATTGCGGTTTTATTGTTTTTAACATGTTCTTTTTCTCATGATGGGGCCCCAGTGCTACCTTCTCCGGCCGTGCTTCTCTGCATTAGGCCCGGCGCTAGCTTACCCCGCTGCACTCCTCTGTGTCAGGCCCCAATGTTGGGTTCCCCCGCCACGCTCCTCCACATAAGGCACCGGCGCTGTCTTACCCCACCGCGCTCCTCCGCATCATTTCCTGGTACTGTCTTACCCCACCGCGCTCCTCCGCATCATTTCCTGGTGCTGGCTTCTCCCCCTGCACCTCTACGCATCAGGCCCTGGCTTCCCACGCTGCACTACTACACTTTGGGCTCTGGTGCTGGCTTCTCCTTCTTTGATTATTTTTAACGTGTTCTTGGGACATTTTTCTCATAACGGAGGACATATTTGATTGAAATTAAGCTTAAGATTGCATGTACGTGTATTTCTTTAGTCAGCTTGTTGTGAATTAAGAGCATATGCACAAAGCTGTTGGAAAAAGCTTGTTCAGTGTGACGAAAGCTCTCCATTCCGAGGCATCAACGGCCATTAACGGCTTTGTTGTCCTCATTTGCGTTGATATCTGGCTAAAACCTATCCTGCTGGATAGCTCTGTTACTCGTCACCATTTTTGCTGCACCAGTAATGTTAAGTTGAAGGGCTGTAAGCTAGCGGGAGAGGGTGTAAAACACATGAATGATGAGAAATAAGGGAAAATCTACAGTTAGGTCTTGAAAAAAACACATTTGGTATTACTGTTTTCATGTCTTTGAACTCCAAAGAGCATTATAATTATAATTATTGAATTATAATTATTAAGACTCACTGAAGGTTTACCTTGGTAGTGCTTCTTTTATGTTTAAGCACCATACAAATATAAAGACTTTTCAAACTGTAAGCAGACAATTTTACCACTAACATCTACATTTCCAAAGCTCCAAGTAGCTTGAGTTTCTAGGAACAAAACAAGGTTTTCTTTGCCATAGAATATAAACCCTACAACACTGAGCACACAGAATCAGAATCTCACATGTGGACTTGTCAAGACTTTTCGTTGCATGTTTTTTCAAACACACATTCTTCACATTCTGAACAAGAAAAAACAGATGTCTTACGAAAGTGCTCCAAGGGCAAAACTGTCTCCTATCAGAGGCATTCTCATATGTCATAGCTGACTTTCATGTAGACCGGGGGAGTCAAGATCCAGGCCTCAGAGCCGGTGTCCTACATGTTTTCCAGCCAATATCCCATTGAAGCTTCTTATTGAACCAAACACACCTGATCCAGGTAATTGTGGTAAAGGTCTGTTTCTAGATCGGACGATGTGCAAGGACCAGTACAACCAGTTTCAAGGTTTTAAAAGGGTCTTTTTCTTAGAAAGTGTCCAGAAACTGGCAGTCCACTCCACATGATCCTTTTAGAGGAAAATTGTTCAAAAGCCCAACAAATAACAATAATAGTTGAATAATGGAAGGAAAACCAGACTTCAGGATTATAACTTATGTAAAATAAAATTGTGTGCATTTTACTTGTAGTGAGGAAATACATGAACGGAAAGTTTTTGAGGTTCTTTGCAAAAGATTTCTGGCGGGAAATTTGGAGGTCACTTTCTGCAACATTCATCACTTTCCAATGTGCAAAAATTAAGAGTTTAGATTGGTCAAGATTGACCCTCTTGTATGCAGTGGAGATACATTTGCATAAAAACAGTTGGTTACCCTCTGCCAGCTCTGCTGTTTCACCTGGAGCCACTTCAGAACCTCTAAGCAACTCAGACTCCAAAACCGTGAGCATGTTCACTCTTCTGGCTTAATCTGACACCAACAGCATCAGGATAGTCTAAATTTACTTGTTCATGATCATGTTGCGGGACTGCAAATAAAACACTGAATTGATTGCAGTGTTCTTACAACCTCTTTGTGTCACCACAGGCAGGCGTACCACAGGGATCTATCACTCTTTACTCAATTTACATTGAGAACATAGGAGACTCCGCCCTCCACCTCTGTGCTGATGACACAGTCCTCTATTCCATTGCCCTCTCCCCAGATATATTGAGAAAAAGTTGCATTCTAGCTTTCAAAGAACTACAACTGGCCCTCTCTAGACTGCATCTGACCCTAAATGGGACATGTTCTTCAAATCGTCCCAAGATCTCCATTCTTGATGGGACTCCTTTTGATCAAGTCACAGAGTATAAATATCTAGGAATATGGGAAGACAAGGCTTTATCTTTTTTAGTCCACAATGACCATTTGCAGTCAAGGGTTAAGTCAAAATTAGATTTCTTTATAGAATGTGTTCATCTCTTACTTGGGTCCATAAGACTATCCTTCTCAATTTTTTTTGGTGTTCTTTGTTTATTAATTTCCAAAGGTCTGAACATTTCTAAGGTTACTGTAAGGCAGTGGTCAGATACTTTTAACATTAAAAGAGCCTTTGGGGTCGTTTTCTACTGACCAAACTTGATCATCTCAGTGCAGCTCTGGGCAGCTAGTATCCAATGTTGTAAAGATAATATGTGCTTTTAAATAATTAAAGATCAACTTTTTAACAAAGTTTTGCTTTGCATATAAACTTAGTTAATTTTCATATATATTATAACATATATATATACAGTGTATGCTCTCCTCCAGAAAAACTACACCCACTTTTTTTCACCAAACATTTTTTAATTTGGTGAAAATACATTTTTATCTGCAGAAAAGACATAAAAAGAAAGTGCACTTTATCGACTGAATCAAAATGAGGTGTGTGCTTCTACTATATTTGCACCGGTCTGTCAAATGCACAACATAGAAACCTTAATGTGAATATTTTCAGTTTTGGCACACATGTCAAAATTATAAGTTTTTAGACAAATCAGTAATGCTCTGTGTGGTTTTTTAAGACATACCCCTGCAGGAATGCTCAGTCTGTAGGTTTTTTCTGCGCCCTTTGCTTCATCATAGACCAGGAAAAAAAGGACAATCAAGGCCAGAACCGTTGCAGCGCTCAGGTTAAAAACTGTAGACACAAAAAATGGTAAGCCTATAAGATAAGAAAAAAGAGGGTGGGGTTAATGTTTTAAGTCATTTCTGCAGGAGTTTCAATGAATAAAAATTCGCGCAAACTAAACATGGACTCCAAAAATCCATCCATCCATTTTCAGAATCCCTGTGAATGCTATTCTCTGTGTTAACACATCAACTTGCAGACAAATAGAATCATTAACGTCTTTGTTTTCCTCGTCTTAGCTGGAACCTATGGAGCTAAATCTGGGCCAATATCTTTTGAAACTGAAATCAAATATTATTTTAAAAAAAAATTAGTGTTTAAGGTTTCAAAATTTCAATTTTTAAAACTTTTTTTTCAGTTTCCAATCTTTTTTTTCATTTTCGAATGTCATAGTTTCAGTTTCAAAACTTCTGGCCCCGTTGTGGTGCTAACACAAAGGACCAATCAAACACATTACACCAGTTTTAGAATCGCTGCACTGGCTTCCTGTGCGTTTCAGGATCAATTTTAAGGTCCTCTTATTTTGGAGATTTTCTTTTAAAGTATAAACCCCCGCGGACCCTGAGGTCCTCCAGCAATGGCCTTCTGTACGTTGAGGCTTCCTTCCACCACTGCGGTCCTCGCCTGTGGAACAGCCTGCCGGAGAAACTCAGGGCCGCTGAGTCGGTAGAGATTTTTAAGAAAGGGCTCAAGACGCACCTTTTTAACATAGCTTTTAGAGGATTTCTGTACTTTTATGGTTCTCTTAATTTTGTTTTGTTGTTTTAGCTAAAATGTATTGCTATTTATTTTCTATTTTATCATTTCCTGCGATTGTTCTATTTTAGTCCTTTTGTTCTGAGCTCCAGTGTTTCCTCATTTGATCCATTTACTCCAGGTTGTCAGCTGTCTCTGGGGCTCGGTTTTTGGTGCTCGCCTTGTCTGGGGTGGGGGGGTTCTGCATTGCGACTGTACAGTTGTGGTGCGGGACCCCTGCCTCTCTGGTTTGGGTGGGTGCCGTGGTGATGCCCTATGTGATAAATGGATCACACTGTACTGTTTCCGCACGCAGCCAAGCCATTTTTTTCTTTTATACTATGTTGATTCATGATTTATTGTTAATCCTTGTTTATCTATTTTATGGAGGGTTGATTATTGCAATATTTGGTGGGTGGGGCTAGGGCAGGGGTTTGCTGGGGCAATTATTTAAACATGTAACTGTTTTTAATGTTTTTATGTTCAGCGCCTTGGGCTGGCGCAAGCCATGAAATGCGCTTTATAAATAAAATTGATTGATTGAAAATAGATGAAGGTGGTAACTTCAGTCTCGGTGCGTTCACTGACTCATAGAAGTATAATAACTGTGGTCAGAAAATGGCTGTTTAGTCTATCATACTCTAAAGTTGTCCCAGGACTGGTGTAGAAAGCAGAGTTTTATCACATCCAAGCGCCGCGTCCAGAACTCTGTTCTAGCCTGTTCCGCATCCAGTGTGAACCAGACGTTAGTGTCAGAATTATTAATTATTAGTTTCTCCACCACGACACTTTTGTGAATTAAAAGGAACGTCACACGTTCATCACCCCCAAATTTGAGTACCTGATAGGTACTGGTTTGATAAGAACCACAAAAAAAAGTTTCTGTGTGTGGAACTAAACTCTGGAACAAGTTAAGTAATGAGATCAAACAATGTTCAAGCATTTATCAATTCAAGAAAATGTATAAAGAAACTCTAATTTTACAATATGAAGATAAGACGAGTTAAAGATCAACTTGTGTTTGAACAATTCCAAATGTCTGAACTTGAATGTGATGAAATAATCATTTTTTTTTAAATGCAATCAATAAGTTTTATGTTATGTAATTATGCAGTAATGATTACTGATAAGTTTACAATCACTATGGCATTAATTTTCCTTTCTTGATCCTAAATATGTAGCAATGATTCATGTAATTATGTGATTCTAAAGATAATCAATGATTATAACATATTTTGTGAATCATTAATGTTTAATGAAAATATATAAGAATTCTTTCAGGGAGTGATCAATAAGCCCTCTAATGCTACTTGAAAACTTGATTTCAATGTGTTATTATTATTTTTCTGCATTAATATGACATCGTATTTTGATGATAATCAGTGAGTTTTACATATCAGTTACATGATGTATGATTGATGGTACTGTTCACTGAAATAATGTTTTATGAAATTAATCAACAAGCACTTTACTCTGATATTGGGAATATATTTAAAAAAATAAATAAATTAAAAAACAACAACCGGAAGACATAATTATGCAAAACAGTTAAATGAAGTAATCAAGTAGGGGTGGGATTATATAAGTTCGCTTCTTCCCACCCCTTTTCAAGCAATCAATCAAACTCTACTGACTTCAGCTAATAATCACAAAGAATGAATGAACCAAATGTGAAATAAGTGTATTTTATTTTTGTTTGTTTTCTAATTTCTAATCAATGCATCTTATTGTTTCTGTAATGAGTTTGAAATAATTGTGTGTTTTTGTCCTGTATTTTTCAATCAATGCTTGAAATAAACCAATCAATCAATGATAAAAAAGATCCAATATTCGCATTTACCCATTCTATCCAAAGAACGGGTAAAAAAAATATTTAAAATCCTTGCAGCTCATTTATTTTCAAGCTTTTTGATTTGTGCAGCTGGTGATTAATTTTTTTTTTTTTTTTTTTGGGGAATTAAATATCCTTGAGTGAGTTTGACTCATTCAGTTGATTATTTATATTGTATTATAGGAAAGTCTGTTTCTAATGATTGAAAACCGTTTCTGTTCGGTAAAAAAGCACTGTCCTGCTTAAAAATCACCTTTTAAATAAAGAAATACATGTTGATGTGAATATTATTATTATTTTTTGTGAAATAATCTTAAGGAAACTTTAGCTGGACTTTACTTTGGAGGAAGGTATTCAAATTTCAGCTTTTTTATGTATTGATTTGAGATCATCATGAGATCATTTGTGACATTAGTAGAGAAGCTTAATATTTTTATGATAGAAGAAGTGAATGTAAAAGGGTGCAAAAAGAGATGAAGAAATACTAAAAAAAAAAAGGTTCAGCTGGAGTAGAATTTCCTGCCTGAGGCTCCAATATTCCAACACATTCCATGTATTTCCTCCTTAGTTTGAATGACTATGTGACATTTTTACACTTGTTACTCAGAATCAACTGTACATTCTAGTAATGTAACTTCTCTGCAGATCTGACTTTTGATGCAATTACATTTCTTAGTATACAAGTTGGAGTCAAGGCAAAAAGAGGAAAAACTCACAACTTCTGGGAGGAAGAGGAGGTCAGGAAAGATGGCGAAGATCTTTCGTCCTTTAGGCAGAACATCACTCGAAGTAGTTGAAGCCATTGTCCAAAAGTTTGTGTTTTTGTTTTATCCTGATGGAAGGACAGAACCAGTTTAAATGTGCTTTAAAGGAAGAGTCTGTCTGTTAATTCTCCCCCTCAGCACCTCCCTTTGCATCCTGCACTCCACCTACATGTCCTTCTTTGAGCCGCCAGGTGTGTTTTTAGATTGGCGGATGGGGTGATGTGTGTGTGCATGGTAGGTGTTCTGGTACCTTTGAGTTGTGTGATTGCATGCAAAACCTGTGAATGCCCTGAGGGGCTTATTTTACCTGTATAGTTAAGGGTTTGGCAACCAATCAAAACCTAGAAGGAACCGTATAGTCTTACTTCAGCCTTTTAAGAAATTTGGATTTGCTTAAATATAAACGTTTATTTTTGGGAACAAACAAAAGCAAAAATATAAAAAGCAAGTCTCAACATTTGATTTGTTTTTACGTTTGACAGAAGCTCAAATAACTTGTTTTCAAAATGTAAGATTCTCTATGCCAAACAGGATCATCTCTGTGCTGCTAGTAACTACGACGGAGTATTAGTGCCACCAAAAAAAAAAAAGAGTAATATTACAAGTTTTTTTCTCGTATTTTTACGACTTTTAATCTCATAACTTTATTAAAGTCGAGGGGAGTCTACAGTCCAGCGAATTATGCGGTGAGCTGAAGCAGACTGACCAAACAGTGAAAAGCGTCTTAGATTTCATCAGGTAAACTGAATGTTTAAAATATTTTCAAATGTTTTTAAGTTTCTTTATTTGATTTACAGTTTATTAATGTTTAATTTGTTGATGGTTGCTTGCAGGATCTCTGCAGATCCCGTTGATGAAGCGGTCGATATCCGCGCAGCTGTCCACTTCCAGTCATTTCTTCCTCTACGACAGACCAGATCATCTGAAGAGGACTAGTTTTTAGAATTTTCAATGTTCTTGTGCTAACGTAACAGACTATTGTCATTTCTCAATGTTGTTTTGTGTTGAGACGGGACGTTTCATTTGGAGGAGGAGGCGTCCATAGCTCTGTTTACATTCTCTTTTGGTTTGTGAGCATGACAGAGACATGACGTAAGGTGGTGAAAGGAAATGAAAAGCGTAATAAAGTGACGATCCTGATGAACGTGTATCTCTGAGCTCTTTATTTTACATATGAAACTCCGCACTGTTGTGTATTGAAGTTAGCTGTTTAAGAACTGCATTACCCAGAATGCCAAGCGAATGGTCACATGTTTGGTGCACGGCAAGTGGTAAGCAAGCAGATGAGCGCTAGTCATGCACAGTGTAGCAGTATGAAGAGACCGTTAATAAAAAGTCTGTTTAACACAATAATAGCGCCTCTTTTGCTTACTTGAAGATACGCAAGACAACACACGCACTACCGACATCGAACCCGGACATAATTTGATTTTGAATCGCCAAAAGGTTCAGAATTTCTTCCGATCTGGACATAATCTACACCAGATTCTCCGCGTCTTTCATCTTCAAGCATGGTTCTGATTAACAGACAACTTTGGTTCTTTTCTCATTAAACTACAACTTTAAATCTCGTAGATTTACACATTTTTTTTCTCGTAAATTTACGACTTTAAAAGTTGTGATTTTAACCTATGACTTTTAAAGTCATAAATATACGACTTTATTCTCATAATTTAGCAGTTACGACTTTTTTCTCGTAAATTTGCGAGATTTAAAGTCGTAATTTAAAAAATATTTTTTTCTTTATAAAGTGACCCTAGTACTCCGTCGTAAGTAACCAATGTTGTGCAGTACAAGATAATGTGTAAAAAAAGATCAAACTTTTTACCAAAGTTTTGCTTTGCTTATAAACTCTGTTCATTCTGGAGGTAGAGTTGAACAAACAAGACGTCTTTAGGTCAAAGGGATATAAAAACCTTCACTGTTTATCTTCAATGTCATCAATTCATAAACTTAACTAAATTGAATTAAATAAATGAGTAATCCTTACTTTGAAAATATTTTTTTAATCTTTTTTTTCCCCTCTGACCTCAGCAGTCTTAAACTGCTGGGTTTTGTTATTTTAGTTTCGGGTTGGTAGTCTTAGATGCAGTCTTAGATGTTTATTTGTTTTCTTTTTTGGTTGACGGGAGCTGCTGACTCACATGGCTGGGTCAGCAGTCTCCGTGATTTATTTTATTTTTGGCCAAGGAGAGATAAAAGAACCATATGTGGATCTGGAGCCACAGGTTGCAGACCCCTGGTGTAATTGTTGCTTCTCAAAATTGCTTTATTTCTTTAGTCAGACAGTCGGCGGGCCGCAGCCACCCACTGCTCTGCTCCAATCCGATGCTTCCTTCCAGACTAATAGATCATTAACGTCTTTGTTTTCCTCATCTACACGGCTGGTTAACTCCAATATTGCTCACCATTTTTGTTGCACCGGTAATGTTGAGTTGGGGTTGTGAGGGCTGTAAGCTAGTGGGAGAGAGTGTAAACACATGGATGATGGGAAACGAGGGAAGGTTTACCAGATTACAGATTTATTTGTTAAAGCTCTTAAATGGATGGCTCTTTTGATTTACCTTGTTTTATTGTGTTTGTTTGTGAAAGACAACATACTTGGTCTAACTGTTTTTCATTTAATTGAACTTCAAAGTGTAAGTCTTACAATGATTAAATAATGTCAAATACTTTTAATGTTATTTAAATTCACCAAAAGTTTAGTTTGGCCGTGTATTTTTGTTTATGATTTTACGTGCTAAAACACTATAAAAATATGAAACTTTTTCAAACTACTTCAGAATTTAATGTGGAAAATGTTACATGTAAGTAATCAGACAATTTCCAAAACAATTCTCAAACATCTAAATTTCCAAAGCGGTGCTGTAAGTAGCTTGAGTTTCAAGTAGGGCTGCCACGATTAGTCAAGTAATCGATAGCTATTAAAATATTCGACAACTAATTTAATAGTCAATTAGTCATTACTTTATATTATATGGAGCCAGATTGTGGAAAAGTTTAAAGTTATTATGGCGTTATGCTAGCTTTTTGGTGTATTTTGGCATTTATTAAGGTGTTTTGGAATGTAGCTAATTTTTCAGCTACATTATAGCAATTTTGGCTAATTCAGGCTTTTTTCTTTTGGTTTTTAGGTGTTGAGCCGCCGCCTTTCACAGGAACTGACCGCCTGTATTGAGGTTTTGGCTCCTCTCTTTGTTATTTATTTATTTATATTACTCCATTTTATTACTTCACGGGGAAGAAGCCGTGAGATAACCGCTCTGTTAATCTTTACCCATGAGTGAGATGTTCTCGTGCATGGGCCTACTGTGATTTACTAAGTAGGTTAGGACTTTACAAGGCACATGGGAAAAATCCTCAATAGGTCTGCCTACCAACTATAGTGTGTCCATTGGTTGCAGGATAGAGAACATATAAGACAGCCCCCTAAATATTCATGACAGTTAAGACCTAAAATCTGTAAATAGGAACTAGTCTCATCCCATCTGACCCTCACTGGACCTTCAGAAACTAGAGGTCAATCCCTTTCATACGATACACATATCCCTTGTACACAAAAGAGAAGTTATTTGTATTTTTTTATTATTTCTCTACCTTCATGGGCTTACTTGATGTTGGTGAAGGTGTCTTCAATCACGAAGGTCAGGTGAAAGAAAAATAAAAGAACTAAACTTGGGTATATCAACCCGTTTATTTAAGAAAAAAGGCTAAATACAACGTTTTACTTGTATCGAAATACTTAAATGTGCTATTTTAACATTTTAATGCCACTTTTCTTTTAACATTTATTTATTTATTGCCACTTTTAAATAATTAATGGCACATTTATTTATTATTTAATGGTGTGCATATTTATTTCATTTTGGCTCTTTCGAGACTCCATAGTTCTGATCAAACATGGGTGTAGAGTAAAACTCCAGGAGAGTCAGATATGATACCTGAGAATGATGGGTAAAAGCTTTTCCCATGGGGCATTTTCCAAAACATCTGTTGTATCTTGTCCAGAATGTGCGTTTGAGAAACTTGTATGTAACAGAGTCTTGATAGGACAAGTCGACTCTTCTTGTGTTTCACATGTAAAACATGTCAGCACACACTGCTGTGTTTGCGCAAAGTTGGGTTTAAATTCTATGGGAAATAGAGTTTGAAGAACACTATTATGTTCTAGAAACTCAAGCTACTTACATCATTTAATTGTTAGAAAAACCTTATGTATGAATTAATACTCCCTTGGGCTCCACTTCATGGGGAAATCATCTGCTTTCTTATAAATGTAGCATTTTGCACATTTTCTTGCAAGCACAGAGGGGAGGATGCATGTTTTGACAGTATTTTTAGTAGATTTATAGAGTACGGATTTACAGTTTTGTTTTTAATTGTTCATGTCATCGAGCCGCATAAAGTGTAAGAAAGCTTTTTATAACTAAAGTCATTTTTTAAATACGTTTATTTAATGTAACCTGATGGGGAAAAAGAGAATCATGTTAGGAATGATTCTGGTGGGCGGGACTTTCAGCACTTGTTGCACCAGGTGAATGAAGATGGTAAACTTCCTGTTTGATGGAACCTGGGAAACAAAATCTCCTGTTGTTTCTGCACTGCACGGAGACTCCTTTTTATTTTAAAGGTCAGCTAATGAACCCCTTAAAGTCCCACTCCAATCATGTTTTGATCTATTTCAAAAACATTCCCAGTGGTCTTTTAAAATGTTTAAATCCTGTGACGTTTTCTAGGACAAAGTTTTTGCAGAGCGGCAGGAGTTCATCAGAAATTCTCCTCTGAGTTGTGGGTGGGACTAGCGCAGAAAAAACCCTCTGCGGATATCCCATCATGCAAGTTGGTGTTATTTTTGCATTTTTATGATTAACGGAAAATCTCCCGGGGGCCGGATCCGGCCCCTCAGATTATTTTATTGTTATTAATGGGCCAATGTTATCTTATGCTAATTTCCAACTTGTACAATTTTGACAACATTTATTGTCCAGGAGAGATTTAAGGTTTAAGTTGATTAATTCTGGAATAATATCTCTCCATTGTTTGTATTCATTCTAATGTTAAAGTTACTTTTTAAAGTTTTTAAAAATGTAATTTTTGAGTGTTCAAGAAATATTTATCCACGACCTCATGTGTTTTTTAATTTTTGCGCACAGTGAGATTGACTTTGACACCCCTGTTCAAGAGGGACATCAAATTAAAAAAAATAAAATTCAGGTTACTATCTAGTACACAATACTGGTACACAGTAAATGAAGTTACTATGTGGTTACTCACATTTCTCACTCCTGAATCAAAAATATAGTTAAATAAATTTAAATGAAGTTAATTTTCTTATTTTTTGTAAATTAATATTTAGGAAAAGAGATAAAAATGTAATTAGCAGCAAATTTGAAAATGTACAAAATATAGAAAAAGAAATACTATTCAAAAGTTTCCGCAGGAGTAGTTTTCCCGTCTGGAACTTTCTAAAAAATTCTACAAATGTGACTTTTCTGGCAATCTTTGACTTTAAGTCAATGCATTCACGTAGATATTTGTGAAAAAGAATCTGTGTAAAGAGTGAGTTCAAAGCACTGACAATCAGCTATCTAATCGTAAAATTACTGGAGATGTTTTAACGACCACAATTTTTATTTTTTCAGTGTTTCTTTTCATGCAAACAACTACTTGTTTTGGTTGCTTATCTGCCCTCCTTATGTCTATGACAACTCTGGACACAAGATGTGTTGGTAGTGAATGAAACAGCTGAAAAGGGCAGTGCGAATGTATAGACTTAAATGAGGTCAATATTATTTGAACCCCCCCCCCCCCCCCCCCCCCCCCCAAAAAAAAAAAAAAAAAAAAAAAGTAAATTAAAACAAATATTGGTTTTTGGCTAAAAAAAAAAAATGTTCTAAAACTTTTTACTTTTTTCTAAAATAAGTAGTTATTTTCAGCTTCAAATATTCTGTTTTTCAGGTTTCAAAATTCAAAATTTCAAATTCAAAACTTTTTTTTCGGTGTCAAATCTTTTCTCCACTTTCAACTAGTTTTTTCTTTAATCTGAAAAAAAAATTGAAAAATGTTCAAAGTTTCAAAACTTTTGGCTCCATTGCGGCGCATTGGGGCGGAGCTAACACGAATTACATGACTTTAAGACAACCATATATAAGTTATATATATATTTAAGACAACCATATATAATATATATATATATATATATATATATATATATAAATATATATATGTGTATATATATATATATATTATATATATATAATTATATATGTATATATATATACTATATATGTATAATATAGATATATATGTATATTATATGTATAGTATATATAAATATATATATATATATATTTACTCCACAGTAAAAGTATAAACATATTTGTGAGGAAATAGATTTTTGTGTGTATTAATATTATTTTTGTAGTAATACAACACTGAAATAGATGAGACGTTTTATGATGAAAAAGCAGCGACAATCACGTTTCAAGCTCTGCTGTTAGCCATGTTATTGGCGGGACATGATGTTTTTAAAGCACGGCTGGCTTAACCACTGCAGTAAGAATGGCGAACCCTGCTCCGTCGACAGCGCTTGATGCTCTTAGAGGTCGCTGCTACCGAAGCGGGCTCAGATCCGCCGAAGCGGGAACCGCTGAACCTTCAAACTCTCACTGAATTTTGTATAACTGTCAACTTTTTTTAAATGTGCTTTTGATGTTTGTTGTTGACAGAACTCACCCAGGGACTATACGGTTGAAAATTAGCTTTGTAGCTAAAACAAGTTCTACTCATCACTCCTGAAGCCAAGAAGGAGGAGTTTTACCACACCTTCAGAGTTTTAAACCGTCTCACTGCATGAAGAATTAGAGCGTACTTTTTGAAGTGAATTTTATCCCACACATAGAAAACTTGTTGAGACAGGAAATCTAAAATACTGCCAGTTTGCTCATTTCTTTTTCTCACCAGTACAGAGGTGATGACGCATGTTTGGATGGTATTTTTTGTCTGTTAGAATGATTTAATACCTTACTTTCTAGTTGACTCAAAAAAATCGTTTGTCAGCCCACAGCTATTAGAAAACTCAGTGACACAAGTTTTTTACAAAGACCAGGAGGCGAAAACGCAAAATAGCTTCTTTAAAATTGTTGCACTGGCTCCCCGTGAGTCTCAGAATTGATTTTAAGATTATTTTAACGTATTAATAGTCCTTAATAATCATGGGATGTATGTGTTAACTAAGATGGGGGAAAGGGTTAGTTGGGTTTTTATTTTAATTTTGTGTGTAAGTTTTTGGTTTTAATTGTAAAAGACTTCAAGCTGCACAAAGTGATTTTAAATGCTTTCTATAAATACAGTTTTATTGATTGATCCAATTTTTTTTTTTTTTTTTATGGGAATCATGTAATAATGAGTCTGGTAGGCAGAACTTTCCGCTCCTCCAGGTGGATGAAGATGAATAAACTTCCTGTTAGATGTTATCTAGAAAATGCAATGTTGTTCTGCACTGAGACTCCTTTTTACTTTAGTTTGGTTATTGTGGTCACCACAACCAGCCGGGGCCCGTAATAAATGTCCATAGATGTGACTTAAAACTCTTCTTCATTCACCGAAACAGTTTTTGCATTTCAACACCAAAATCTTCTTTAAAAACTCATTCCAAAAGAATTTAAACTTAACAAGACGTCTGCAACAAGAGTAACGTCTCATTTGTGAACCACAAACTAAGAAGGTACACCTTGTCCTGTCACAGGGAACTTGAAACTGAAAAACTAGAGAGAGGACTTGTCCTGACAAGACTTGCAAGTATCTCAAACTTAGATCTTTACATTCTAGATGAGAAAAATCCGTTGGCCGGGAAAATTCTTCTAACGGAGAAACTGTTACCCATCAGAGGCAGTCGCAGGTCTCACATCTGATTGTCCTTCTGAAGTTTGACCAAAAAAGCTCATGATGGCTGCAGTGGACGATGACCCTAAGGAATCCACACATACTAGCGGATGGTTAAAGACCTTTGTGTCACTTTTTGACATTTTGGGTGTCCCCCAACTCGTCGTTTTTTTCGACATGCGGGCTGTTCCAATTAAATCAGGGGTGCGGACGTTTTATCGGGCGCGATACTGACTGAACTTTTGGACGCTGCCAGTGCCCTAACCCTAGCTCAGTCCGCGTCCGGGCTAGGGTTCTATGGCTGGAACCGGATTACCGAGTTGGGTACCAGGTTAACCCTGCAAAGCCCACTAACATCGTAGAAGAAATCATTAATGGTTTGTCATCCCTCCCACTCAACCAGTTTGTTTGAATTTTAATATGCGTACCCCTTTACGTGTTCTGCAATCTTGTTTTTATATTTGTTTTAATGTTTTGTAATTTTTTTTTTTTTTTTATCAAAATGTATTTTAAGTGATTGTCTTATGATTGCATTTTTATTGTATATCCTTTTTATTGACATAATTTAATGTTTTTTTTAGGGATGTCCCGATCAGGTTTTTTTGGTTTATTTTTAAGCATTCTTTTCTCCCAGTTTTTGTAGATTTGGTCTAAAGACGTGCACATTTCATCAGAAACTATGTTTTAGCATTCTGTTTGTGTTCAAAGTTTAAAGATGTTTTGTTTTAATAAATAGACCTCAATGACCAAATGTTTTGTTGTTGCATATGTAAATATTGTGTATGTGAAGTACTTTAAATGCTAATTGAATTTATGATTTGAAGCGTTTCCAAAAATTAATTAGCTTCTATATTGTTGTTTTCTATAGCTTTTTTTTTTTTTACTTTTCACTGATCCGAAGCGTGAGTTTTGTGATCCGTTACACCCCTAACACTTAGTGATCTGTTCATGACATGCAGACTTTTAGTGGAGTATTTATCCAGAATAATACGATTGAAATATAAAGTGCTGATCGTAATAAAAATAAATTGAATATCCGTTATTGATCGGGGGAAAAACTCCAGATACCAATTGAGTTATTTACCACGCTATCGAGCCTGATTTCCGATCATGTGATCGGATCGGGACATCCCTATTATTTTCCCAATGTTTAGCATTTGATCCACATATTTTTGGTGCAACTGTATTATTAAGTGTTAAATGTATACAGAAGTTTACATTAAAAAAATAATAACAATCCTGAGTTATTGTCAATGTAAAAAGTTTTAAAAAGATTTTGATCCCGCCAAGTGTTTTTGAGATTTCATGGAAGCAGCCATTTTGATAAGAGCAGGAACAGCATTTCTACTGCCCCTAGTGGAATGATGATGAACTACAAGGCAGGAAGCATGGACCAAATTATACACAATGAGTTTTTTAAGGAAAGTTTGGATCATGCCAAAAAGAATGGGGTCTCAGAAATGCATGTTTCAAATATAACACAAATGTAACCATATAGGGTTGAGGTTAGGGTCAGTGTGGTCCATGTCTCGGTACTGGACAGGTACTGGGTTGTGGCCCGGAGGTTGGGGAGCCTTGGAGTAATTGGAACAGTCAAAAAATGACGAGTTGGAGACACCCGAAACGTAGATTTTTGACGCAAAGGGGGACGTTAACCATGCGCCAAAATGAGAATGTGTTACAGGAGAAAAGCGTGAGTCAGTAAAAAGTGGGTTTTGCCACATGAGGAAATTTTTATTGGAGTTTTGGTACAAAAACGAGCTTTCTGATTAAATGATTGAAATCATTTGTTGATGCCAAAGGTAGATATCTAGATAGCTGTTATAGCTGTATAACTCAAAAATCAAAGATAAAAATAAGTTCAAGGCACTGTCTTGTGGGGTCCAGATGAGCCCACTTTTAATGTAAACAAGCCAAGGAGAGCGGAAGGGTTACACAAAGGTTATTCTTTGAATTTTACTCAGAATTTTTGAACAAATCTCTGAAATTAATTTGCTTGATCAATTATCTTTAATTTTAAATTGTTGACTCTTGTAACTGCTATCTTGTTATGGGTCAGCATATTTTTTTTCAAAAACATGCAAATTTTTGACAGAAACAAAACTTTAATCCAAACACATTGAAACACAAATAACCAACAAAAAAAACACATCAAACCAATAACAATCACTCACATCGTCCACGATTATTAGAAAACTAAATCAGAGAAAAGTCTGTGTGTGTCTGGAGATACCCGATGGAATACATTCATTTTAAAACGGGTCTTGCCGACCCTAACAAAAGAGTAAGGTTAAACTGTTTAGTCATAAAAGAAGCAACTTAGGGAGAAAGTCTTCACAAACAAAAAAAGAAAGTGTTTTCCTTTGACATATCCTTATCAGAGTCCAACATGTACCAGGATCAGGTGTCACTTACTGCTAGCTTCACAAATCAAGTTCTTGCATGGTCGTACAGGGCAGAGAAACCCCTAAGGGTTCCTGGACTCACAGAATACCCTCCACAGGACATCCCAGAAGATTTTGTTAAACGCCTTGTTGTCATGAATCGGTGCCCTGTCTCCCTCTCTGGCCATCAGCAGGATTTCCAAAAGAGAGACTAAAGGAGCTTCTGAGTCCACCCATGGTCTAATGTAGAGCATGGTGATGAAGATCATAACAGATTGCAGTTTCTATAACATCCTCGTCCCAGAAAAGAGCAGATGCATCAATGTCAAATTCAGCTTCCAACATTCACACTAGCATTATCGCAGGTAATGCTATACATCTAGTTCATAATTATACTATAAAAATATGGTTTTAAAGATATAAAAATTTAATTTTAGAGTGTTCCATAAATGTTTAAGGGGTGTTTTGTGTGAGAAATACAGTCTAAGCCTCCATCATGTAGCAAAGAGGCAAAAGATTTCATACAGGCTCTCCACATGCAATGGGAGCGTCAAGTTTATGAACATATTTTTGGACAAACATTGAACATTAAATGTGGCACCCATCAAAAGAGCCAGCAGACTTGCGAATTTATCGCATGAATTGCGTTCGGTGTCAAATGCAATGTTACATCGGACTTGTTGGATTTGTTCATAAATGTTGGACTTTTCTCTTAAAAGTGCGACTTATACTCCGGAGCGACTTATATATGGATTTTCTTCTTTGTGGATTTTTTGGCTCCTGCGACTTATACTCGGGTGCGACTTATAGTCCGGAAAATACGGTATTTGTAATTTTTTTTATATTAATTATCTATCACAAAAGCAGGAATAAGTCCAATTTCACCAGATTTATTCACAGTCTAAGTTCAAAGCGGCTGACAAGAAAACTCTGATGACCCAGTATACAAACGCATCACTTAAGGATGAATCTTGGAGACGTGAAGAGTCTGACATCAAATAAATGTGTTTTTTTGTGTATGTAACAAGCGATTTGTGGGCAATTTTTAAAGATTTGCTTGTGTAATTAGTTTCAATTTTAATTTTAAATTGTGCATTTGTATTTTTTTCTTTCATAATTTTCCTACTTATTCACAAACTATATTATGAGTTACAAATGAAGAATTCTGCATGTGTTATACTATTTTCTCTCTGTAGAGGTCAGACTGGAACAAGAATCAGCTTGAAGTTCCCATAGTGAGATTGACAACATGAAGCCTTAAATGTTCTTTTAAGTCATATTTTAAAGAAAAATAATTTCTTTAGCAGAAATCATGGCAATCAATAAACCAAATTGCCTCAAATTCAATCTAAAATATCAAAGATTTTACTGGAGGTGTCCTTTTATACTACTGAAAAACAGTTTTACTGAGAATTATTGAGTAATTAGTCTTTGTTTTTTATATTCATATATATATATATATATATATTCAAATTATTATTTGAATGTTTGGACACAAATATTGCAGTTGAGCACGCCTTAAACGGTGTCATGGCGAGCGCAGACTGAGATCACCTGCGCTCTCTACTCTTATATACCCGTCTAAAAAAAGCTTAGTGCCTGGTAATTGTTAACCCTAAACAACGAAACTCTACACTGTGCTACACACACACAAACAGGCTCGATGTTGAACTAATGGGTGGAGTTTGTTTGAGCTTCTCTGTGAACAGTTAGATCATCGAAATGTAATGTTTATCGGAGGAGAAATGAAATCTGACTCTTATTTCCTACTAAGTGAAACAGGTGCAACTCAGATGATGATAAAGAGGTCTCCAGTGAAAGAATGAACAGTTACCAGTAAGGTACACAAACAAATTCTGAGTCAAAGTGTTCTTCAATCAGTCTGGTAACAGATTTTAATAATGAGGAGGAAAAAGAGATTAAAAAGTACAAAAAGGAACATTCTCTGTCAAAGACAGACTTCTTGTCGTCATCGAGCTCCCTGAAGGAGATCAAACGTCATCTGACTTATTTCAAAAGCCCTGTGTTGATGTGTCGAGTCAAAGAGGATGTCTGCGTTCCCCACGCGTCTGCTACTCTGTTGGGAGGTTTTGAGGGCGCTCAGAGTGGTGTAGATGAGTCTGGCCCGTTGCTCCTCTGAGTTCTGGTCCGCCCAGCAGTAACTGGGCAGGGACGACAGGTGGAGCAGGAAGTATGCAGACGACAAGTAGACTTTAGTGAATTCTTGCTTCAGATACGAAAGATCTCTCTGAAAAGTATAACAAAAGCAAAAGACTATTATTCAGAAGGAGCAAACGCTCTGATCTTTATACTGACAGCGCCCTCTGCAGGCCTGAAATGTTATTGCTTATTCCAAATCCCTAAAGCACTTGAGTCAAAGACAGTCTGGATCCGGCCTTCAAAATGATTTTATTTTATTGTTATTAATGTTATCTTGAGCTTATTTTTAACTTGCATAATTTAGACAAAATATATTTGTATGGAGAGTAAAATATTGAACGTTATTTAAGCTTTAAGTTTATTTTTCTGGAGTAATATTCTTTTCTTTCTATCATTCATAATTATGTTAAACAGTTACGGCTTTAAAGATTTTTTTTAAATTGGCATTTTTGAATGAATGAGTAGCATTAGCATTCTGCTAGCTTTTTGGACTACTTTAGCATGATATTATCCACCTTATTCCTGGGGCCGCTGATGTAAAACGGGTCATGGGTGCAACTTCCGGTATAGCAACCGGAAGTCACACAGCGCTATTTGTTTCCATTGAAAGTTGGCGGTTTTGTTAGCTTTAGCGGTGTATAGAAACTTTAGAAGCGTGTTTTACTTAATCCCTCAAAAGTTTCAAAAATGTCTTTGTGCAGCTCATGGTTGTTCTAACACCCAAACTAAATTAAACGTGCGTCTTAAGAAACGTTGTGTCGAACATGGACCGCTGACGAAGAGGGAGTGCAGCTGCCCTCCTCGGTACAGATTTTACCGTCCATCGGGCGAGGATGAAGTCAGAAGGATTTGGCTCCAAATGTAAATCTTAAGAAGCCACTTAAGACTTTATATGTATGTTCGTTTCATTTTGTGGATAAAATCCGTATCCAACATTCTGGTTGGGTTACTCCGGACCACCATAGAAGAAGAGACGCCAGGTACTGCAGATAACTGACAGCGCGGTGAATTTGCTGCAGCGTCACAAGAACAGGGACGATATTTCTGTGTAATTGCTGCATCTCCTGGTATTAACTATTAAAAAATTACTGATGTTTAAACCACAGCTGACTTTGTCAAAACATGAAACGGGCTAAAGCTTACACCGCGCGATGCAACCTCATTGGCTCTCGCATCATGTAAACACAAGCACGTAAAACGATAAGGTTACAATTGATCTGCACTGTGTGATAACTCCAGCAGAAATAATCATCTATAAAGGTATTGATATGCCTCGGAGCTTTAAGATTGTTCAGAGCTTCACCATCTGCCGCAACCGAACTGAGAAAGTAGCTAAAAATGCTTCTATATGTTATATTTGGACATTTTTTAACGTCATCCTTCAATTTTAACAGGCACCGGAATTGTTACGTCGCCTCTTTTAAGACAGCTGGTGTTCCCACATTTATATGTAGTTATAGATCCAAAACAACAGGGATTGCGCTGTTGGCTCTACAGTTGTAATGTAAATAAATGCTAGTTCCGGCGTCTACAGGAAGTATCCCCCATAATTCACGCAAAGGCTCATGGGGCATAGGAATAAGGTGGATAGTTTAGCTAATATTAGTTAGCTAATATAGTTTAGCTAACATATTTTAGTTTGGCTAATATTTCAGCTGCATGCTAACTGTTTTGGCTAATTTTGTTGTTTTCTTTCTGTGTTCAGGATATTTTGAACTTTAGCTATTTTTTTTTTAGCTACATGCTAGCTGTTTTGACTGACCTAAGTTTTTTTCTGTTTTTTTAGGCTAATTTAGCATTTAGTTAATACATAGCATATTTAGTTTTTTTTTTTGTTTTGTTTTTTTTTTGTTTTTTAGGCAGTTTTGGAGTTTAGCTAATATTTCCATACTAGCTGTTGGCTAATGTAGCCTTTTCCAGTTTTTAGCTGTTTTGGAGTTTAGCTATTTTTTTTGAGCTAATAGCTGTTTTGGCTAACCTAAGTTTTTTTTTTTTTTTTGTGGAATAATTTGGCTTTTAGCTAATTTTTTAGCTGGCTATCAGCTTCAGTGTTGTTAGCTGTCAGCACTAGCATCTTCAGCGGCCAAATTCAGCTTATAGCATTCAGGCTAGCATTATCGTAGATAATCCCATATATTAGTTCATAATAAAGTAACCGCTTTAAAGATTTTAAAATTTATCTTTAGCGTGTTCAATAAGTGTTTATCCTGTTCGGCCGGCGACCTAAGGTGTGTTTTAGATTTAGCCCCCTGTGAGATTGAGTTTGACACCCCTGCTCTAAAGGGTGTATCTCTTCAATAAAGAAGGAGGAAGAACAATCACCTTCTGTACTTTGCTCATCCCATTTTCAGCCTCCAACCAGGCACTCTGAAAAGAAATTTTGAATATTTGAATGCAAACCATTGCGGCGCTATTCATATCAGTTCAAAACAAATCCTATTTAATGCCAAAGCAAAGCGTTCCCTTCTGACCCGGAGAGCGTCCAGCAGGTCCGTCTGGTCCAGCAGCGCAGGGAAGCTCGCGAGTATCGGACTGCACATCGGATCTGAAACGCAGACAAACGCTGTTGACCTGGAGACCTCTCTGAAGGTCGCGGAGACCTGTCCCATTGCGGTTTGTGGCACCTGCGTTCTGCATGGAAACCCGGTCGATCAGCAGAGCCTCAGCCAGCAGCTGCCGGTGCAGAGCCAGGAGGTGAACGCAGCTCAGACAGTGCAGGAGAGTGTCCGGGAGGACGCTGGAGGAGGAGGAGCGAGGAAAACGGACTTTAGTCAACAATTGATGAATCATATATGAGCAAAACATGTAGAAACAAACGAAAAGCAGGAAAGTGGGAGAGGAAAACGGAGGAATTGTGGAAAAATGTTGAAATCAGGAAAATGTTCAAACTAACATACAGTAGATGATGTTTAAATGTGCCAAAACGTGGTTGATTTTTTTATTGAAAAATAACAAGTTCCTGATGTTTGGTAGAGTTCGACTAGGGGTGGTGAAACTACGCCCAGGGGTCATATGTGGCCCGTTTCACTGTTTAATCTGACCCACTAAACCAGAGTAAATTATATTGAGGATCCTATTTATTGCCACATTATTTCAGATGTCTCCCCATTGATGGTGAAATACTGACCACTGTCTAGGTTCAGACAGTTATTCATAATTCATGTTTCTTTTTTCTATAGTTGTTGTTTTTCTTAAGTTTATATGTGATTTCTAAGTCAGACTGGCATTTTTCTGATTATTCAAACCGCACACGAACACAGCATTTCTTGAAGTTTGTTTTTCTCTGAGGTACGTCATCCCATTGGTGCAGTTGGCACTATAGTGAGAAGAAAGTCACCGTTTTGAAAGAAAAAACAAACTCCAAAATGTTCTGTTTACAATTGAAATTCTTACATTTTTATTAATAAAAATAACAGTCCGTGTCATTTCTTTCTCTTATGAGGCTGATAACCAAAACACACCACACATTTGCTCTTGGGTCGGCCCTTCTGTCAAATTTTTTTTATCCCTTTGTGGCCCAGAAATCAAAAAGTTTGTCCACCTCTGAGTCAGACCAACATGGTTTAGCATGATGCAGTTACTGGCACTGCAATGCTTTATATTAGGAGAGTGAGAAAATATCGATTCAGTGAAATATTGTGATGCTTTATTTGGCGATACTTGTATTGATTAAAAATTTTGACAATATTTCATTAAATAAATACGGGCAAAATTGTATTTTGTTGTCTCACTTTTGTTTTCCACTTAAATCCCTTACCACCTAAATTAGCCAAAACAGCTAGCATCGAGCTGATATATTAGCTAAACTCCAAAACAGACTAAAAAAAGGTTAAGTTAGCAAAAAAATTGCTAGCATGTGGCTGAAATATTAACTAAACTCCAAATTAGCCTAAAAAACTGAAAAAGCCTAAATTAGCCAAAACAGCTAGCATGTTTCTGAAATATTAGCTAAACTCCAAAATAGCCTAAAAAGCCAAAATTAGCCAGAATAGCTAGAATGTAGCGGAAATATTAGCTAAACTCCAAAATAGCCTAAAAAACCTTAATAAATGTCAACATTTTCCAAAAAGCTAACATAAAGTCATAACTTTAAACTTTACTACACTCTGACTCCATATAGTATAAAGTAATGACTAATCAACTATTAAATTAGTTGTGGACTATTTCAATATTCGATTAGTTGACTTCTCGTGGCAGCTCTAGTTAAAAGCAACTTGTATGAGATAGTTTCAGTGCTTGATGTTCTGATTATTGCATCAAACTTATTGTATAACTTCATTTGTGTGGTGTAGGTGTATTATTATTATTATTATTATATAGATTAAGTTTTTATTAAGACATGACTTTAAAAAAAAATGTTTTCCTGGTCTGTTCTTCCCACCTGAGTTGGGTTCTGGTTCGACTATTGGTCGATTTCAGCTTGACGACCAGTTTGGGCGTCCGCCTGGCGTTGAGCATCTGCTGGAAAACGCCGCCGGGAGCTTCAGAGAGGAGAAGAAACGGTTCTGACTCGTCAGCAGTTTTTCAACAAAGTGAGCCTCTCTCTTACATCCTCTTGAGATTGGAGTCTCCAATGCGACGTTCTTATCGTAGGGAGTGCCGCCGTTCACCGGCACCTCGTAGGTCCTAAACACATGAAACGACGTGTTTGAATGACGGATAGCAAACCCCTTTAGCTGGCATGTGTGGAAGAGTTCATGCCTGTTAGAGAGTGGACTTCCAGTCTCATCATACAGTTTCAGGAACGTCCAACCACAACTCAGCTCTCCTTTCTCCCCTGTCGACTAAAAGCAGAACGTCAGACGCAGGCGGATCCACAATTTTCCACTTCTACAGTTTCTTACGTTTCGGATGAAAGTGACTCCGAGCTCAAAGAGGATTCCTAGATTAGGAGACTCGGAGTTGCAGCGTAAGAAACAGTCTCCGTCCATCAGGATGGGCAGCAAGCCGCTCGTCTGCAGAAATGAATGAATGGAATAAGCACGAGGCTCCGTTTAGAGGAGGTGACTTCAAGCTGGTTCAGACGCACCCTCGGAGAGAAGCTCCACGTCTTCGGGTTCTTGGGGTTGTACGCCGCTCTGACTGTGTGGATGTTACTCAAAACCTGAAGCATAAAGGAGTTCACGAAGGAGTTTCCACTTCTCTTTCAGTGACTCGCTGAGGCTCTGATACCTGAAATCCATCGAAGGCGCACATCCGGACGTGTCTGCTGAGGACCTGAACTCCGACCCCAGGAGTGGGAATCAACCTGCAACTCCACAACGTGAAGCATACGCAAGTCTTGACCTGCCGAGCTTGAACCTATAGGTAACACGAAAGCATCATCATGAGCCCCAAAATACACGCAACAAACCCAGAGAAGGTCAAACTCACCCTGCCGGTGTCTGGGTTCAGGACCAGGTCTTTGAAGGAGAGCGGAAACTGACTGAGCTCAGGTTTCAGACAGTGACTCGCTCTGTACGATTCACCTGCAACAGCAACAGCTTTGTGATTTCTTCAGTTTGTGCACATGAAACTCCGGAGCCACGTATTGCTCTTTGACCTCTTACTTGTGGCTTTCTGATCGAAGAATCGTCACATGTTTTTATTTTGAAAATACAGTTGCAAAACAAACCAGTCAGATAAGTCATTCAACTAATTTACAGTTTAGGCTCCTGACTACAATACCCACAATGCTTCAACAATCCATCAAGCCAGATTGTTGTGAACCACAGAAAACACAAACAGAATTCATACTTAAGACTTATTTGAATCTGTCTATTATTAGGCAAAATTTAAGGATTTTAAATGTTACTTATGGTCCAAAAATGATTTAAGGTTCACTTAATTAACTGATTTAATTTTAGCTAGATTTGCAGATTTTTGACTGAGGTCCACCAATAACAGTAAATGAAACCATGTATAGTTTTCTTTATTCATAAATCACTCAAGACATCACACTAACTACTGCTATATTTGCCTCTTTGACACGGAGTCTTTTATTTTGAAAGGAAGTCGTGTCAATCTTGTCAAAAGTTAGGAATGGTTTAAAAAAATGAAAACATTTTATTTACGTAAAAAAATATATTTATACTTTAATGTATAAATACATTTACAATATAATTATATATTAATGTAATATATTTATAATATTTATGCCAATAAATAAAGTTTGTGGCTCCTACTGGGTGGTGGTCAGGGAAAAATAAACCTGAAAGGCTCTCTAAATGTTAAAGGTTGACGAGCGCCGGTCTTTTTAGGGTTTTAGGGTAAATAAAAGATAAAATAAATTTGATCTAGTACTGAGAATATCAGCTCAAAACCACAAAAACAAACAAGATTATGTTGGTAAAAATGTATAATATTGATGTGGAAATAATCGGTTTCTGGCTGAGTTTATCAGTTTTTCTTCTTGTTCTGACTTATGGAAGATGTTCTTTGAGTCATAATTCCAAGTAATATGCAATTCTCCATTGACAATTTAATTTAGAATTTGATCATTCAATTTGAAAATGCATTTTGGAGCTGAGAATTCTATATGCAATTTAATATGCAATTCTATGTAGACAAATCGAAATCCCATAGAACAACTTGAAATATTCAGAATCAGAATCAGAATCAACTTTATTGCCAAGTACAATTGAACATATACTAGGAATTTGTCTTGGTGATGATGGTGCATTCATGAATAAATAGAAACAGCAAAATATTAAGTAAGAACAGAAAAGGATATTACAAATATATATATATAATTATTTTTATGTTAAATTTAATTAATATTAGTAATGTCTTTAAAATTGATATACACATATATAAATATATACACATACACACATTAAATAATAAATAAATAAATAAACAAATACATAAAATTCAATATTCAAGCTGAAATATTGACTTTAAAGGGTAACCAACAAACTGGCTGGTAAACAATCAACTCCAAAGTGCTATCAAACCTCAAGGTTACTTAATAGTGCGAGTAAATGACCGAATATTTGTTGTTTTTTGTTTTAACGCTTCGTTAGAGCGGCGATTTCAAGATGTACAGGTTTTATTCTTTAAAACGCAATAAAAAAATATAACGCGCTAAAATGTCTAATGATTTGACATCCCTCGTTAAAATAAAAAGAAGAAAAAAACAGTTTCTCTGCTAAAAGGCATTCTGATTTATAATAAATGTCTAGATCGTGTTCATTCAGGTGAAATATTTGGACTTTTGTTTTGTCACAAAGTTACTTGAATCCTGTATTGAGATGGGAATCATATGAGACTTTTTGAGATTCTGTTTGTTGTTTAATCAAAAGAAGAAGGAAAAAGCCTCTCAGTGCCTCGATCTACAGCTGAGCTCGTACTGCATTCATGTAGAGCGGTTAGTAAATGGTTACCTTCCTCCTCCAGCAGTTTACTGAGAGTGGACGGTCTGAATCCGGATGGGATGGCTCCCATGGCTGACAGCACATCTGTTGCATCAACCTAAAACATCAGAAAATAAAAGATTGAAAAAAAAAGTTTGCGATTTAAGAGAATAAAACTGACATATTTGCGGCGTTTACCTCGTTCAGAGCCTTCCTGACCGTCGACCAGTTGGAGACGCTGCCGTCCAAAGATCAATCATGGAAGGACAGATGTTTGTTAGTTTGATCTTTTTCCCGTTAAAGAAGGTTTGCTGGGATGTTCTGCGAAGTTCAACCGAACCTGCTTTTGTCCCGTTCACCAATCCCGTCTTCTCCAGCTTCTGCTTCCACCTCCTCACTTTCATTCATCATCATCATCGTCATCATCAACACCGCAGCCAAACTAAAAGACGATATTTACCCACAAAATCTAACATTTCTGTTTGCATTTCAGCTCATGCTTTCCCTCCTCAGTGTGTGTCTAGCGGCTCCGTGTTCGTGTCAATGTGAGCGAAGGTGTCTGGAATGGACCTTCAGAAACGTCTTCGGAACCACCCCTCGGTTTCCCTTCGAGTCCTGGGCGAGCCACCAACCGTCCACCGTCTTCCGGATGATCCTCAGCACCTCTCCTCTCTGAAAAGGAAACAGCATGAGGACCGAACGCTTCGTCCTGCTGTGCAGCTGTGAGATCAGAGTCATAAAACTCCGTCTATAATAGACTTCGATTTTTTTATATTCTGTTATTGAGATTTTATTAAATTAAAGAGATAACGAGGCATTTATTTGTAGTTTTTTGACAAAAGCAATCTTCTATTCTAATAAATAAGGCAGAGAATGAACGTCTGTCTGACGGCTGTAGTGCAGAGCAGCAGTGCACCCGCTATGGGGGGGCGGAGCCAAACGGAGCTGGCTGCTATTAGAAGTCCAAAGAGGAAACCGATCATTATATTATTTTGGGATGGGGACCAACAGGAATTTTCCAACAAGCGTTGTCAAACTTCCCCCTAAAAAACTGTTTTTTTTACAAACACAATAAAGAAAATGTATGAAAAAAAAGTAAAATCTGAAAAAAAAACCAGAATTCCAGGAAAAATGTCAAATCGACAGCAGTGAGAAATTCTTATTATTTTGGGCTGCATGTTGTGACTTTAGCCTGAATTTTTTTGTATTTTCATTCTAAAACATGTTGATTAGTTTGTTGACAAATTTTACTCTTGTTGTTTTTATAATGAATTGAACTTTATTCAATAAAATAAAATATATAATATAAAATATAATTATATGAATATAATAGTAATTATTATTAATATATATAATATAATAATAAATATAAAATATATAAAATGACACCTAAAACATTTTGTCTGTGTTGTAAAAACATTTTTAGGGTTTCCACAGCTAAATTAATCCCATTTTTCTGGACAGAATTTGTTGTTTTTGCATGATTTTATGTCTAGTGTGTGAATACAACATGAAAAAGTGACTAAATAAAGGTAATGTCACATAGGGAAGGTTGTGTTGATTAAAACGATACTAAATAAGCAAACAGGTAGTCTTAAAACTAAGAGGTAAATCCAAAAACTGAGTTTTAGACCCTACGTTTCAAAGAAACGTTCTAAATTTTCCATTTTGCTTGTGATTTCAAATTATGATCATTTGAAGATAAGTGGCTGCAAATACTGTAACTAAAAAAAATAAATCAATTTTTTCCAGAACCTAAGAAAATCCACAATCCACATTTCAGCAGTTCTTTTGAAAGGTACAAGGAGAGGGAAGTAAGTACTTGTATTTATTGCAGACTTTGACATAATTCGAGCATCTGTTCTTTTGCTAAACTACTTTTGAAAAGGTTTCTGGAAAAGGAGGAGTTCACCTGAACCGACAGATCTCCTTCCTCTTCTCCTTTGAAATCACTCAGGACCGTGTAGATCCGGAGGTCTGATTGTGACGGGGGCTTTAAGGCTTTCTTCTCCTCCTCCTCATCATCATCATCCTCATCATCATCAGAGTCCTCCTCATTGTTATCACCACTGCTACTCCCTTCTTCTTCGTTAGCATCCCTTTGACTCTCACCCTTTGAAACGTCACTAAAATAAGACAAAACGGGACGTTTAGGTTTTCTTTCGCACGCAAAAAGCACAAATTTGTGTTTCAGTGATGACTGCAAATGGAGCTGGAATGGTTCTCTGTATTCTTGGCAGCTGACCCGGCTTGACGGCTGGGTCCAGGTGGTGAAAGATCCAGAAAGAGATCGTTCAGAAGCTCCAAGATCTCCTGCAGCCGCCTCTCTTCTTCCTGTTTCCTCTGGTCATAGTTACCCACAGGAGCGAGCTCGTCGGCCTACAAAACAGTGCATCGCATTTAGAAGGGATGGCAATAATTCTTTTGTTTTAAGATTGTTGTCTGCAGCGCTCCTCCTTATTATAAAAGACTGTTGGAGGTAAACCAACCTTTGTGAGATTTTGCAAAGTCTTCAGGGTCTTCTCTGCAGATATCTGCAGGTCTTGACATCTTTGGAGGAACATAAATGCAACGTAAACTTATTTCTGATCCGAGATAGAACATTTAAACTGACAGTTTAATAGTCTACAGAAACATATGTAGATGATTTTAAAGAAAATATGAAAAAAAACAATAATTGGCTTTAATAAAGCATCCAATCTACTATAAAAAACCCAACGAATTAAAAAAAAGTTGTATATGTTTCAGTGATACATTGAGGAGCTTTTTTGTGATGGCTGTCACAAATTTGCTTCTTTAACAATGTTTACATGGACTCTGCCGTCCATTTTAAATAAATAGCATATAAACAGTTCAATTTATAGTCTGAATAACAGTTTTTAGCTTTAAAACCAGCTAATCTGTGGCTGTGGAGCCACACTCTGCTCTCAAATCCATCAACTGTGGCGCTTAAGCTTTAATGAATAAAGCTAAAAATCGGATAAATAACGGGTTTGCCATTTTGTTTATAGTTATAGTTATATTTGGGTTTTTAACAAGTCAGACAACTGAACAAAATGATGATAGAAGGTTTTATCAGTTGTCTATTTGTATTATTAGAATAAACTTAAAGCTCTCATCTGCTGCACAACTGTTGCTTTTCTGAAACTGTATCATTTCACTTACATGTATACGTTAAAAAATAATAATAGTGTGGATTCTACGCTAATATCTTCATGTTTTATATTTGATATTTAAAAAAATGAAGATGCAGTCAAGTCATATTGAGAGAAAATGCCATGTTTAACCTGGATTTATTTATTTTATTTTTTTTTTTTGCATTTTTAATTAGAGTAAAACTGCTTCAGCAAGAGGTTCTAATGAGGAATTTTATTTGGAAAGGAATAAGCCTTATAATTGAATTATTTGAAAATGTAACTTTAATAGTTTAGTCTATGATTTAATTTTGCAAATATTTAAAACCCTACATTTTATAAACCAATAAATGGACACAAAAATCTCATTTAACATTAAAAGCTGCAGACTTTTGGTGGAACAAACTAATGAACTAAAGATGCGTACCTTCGAAAAGCCTCTTCCGTAGATCCAACCTGACTTTTCACATCTTTCACCAAATGATCAACCTGTTTTAGGGGAAACAGAGCAGAAATTGTGAGTGAATTTGAGTCATATATTATTTAAAATAATGTTACCATCTTGCCTGCTCTGATCTGATCAGTGAATATCTTCTATTTTACCAATAATAACACATTTTTAGTGTAAAGTTGTACACTTTACTTGCATCTTCATGACTAAAATATGATTTTTCAAAAGTACCTGCTTATACAGGCTTACTTCACATAAATAGAATATATAAAAAGCTAGAAATTTCATGTCCTGCCCTGTAAAACACTGCTACTCGCGACCGGTTTGTTATATAAAACAAAGATATCGGCACGAGAGTTTTTATGAAACAAACCTGCTTTTTTAGTTCGTCTACTTCTCTCTGGACAAGTTGCAACGGTCCTCTTCTTTTGAGCGGCATCGAACCTGTTTTTTTTTTTTTTTTTTTAAGGTTAGAAAAAGTCCAACTTGCTAGCCAAAGAGCTAGCTTGCTAGTTCGACGCCACGAAAACCAGTTGCTAGGCAACACCCTTTTCCGTAAATCCTAGGAAGAAAATTTGTTTAATTATTATATTTATATAATCTATAATTTCATGTATTATAAATTGCTTAAATGCGGAATATAAGCAGTGCTAAACCATAAACTAATGATAATAAAAATAATTTAAAAAATCCGAGATCCATCGGTCAAAAGTTAATGATGTGCAGCTACCGCCCCCCAGCGGTCTGGAGGAGAACAGCGCAAAAAAAAAAAAGAAAAAAATAATAATAAAATAAAATGTAAAAAAAATAAATAATAAAAATAAAACAACAAAGAAAAAATAAAGTTACACGAGTTTAAAATAGTTATTTTTTATTTATTTATTGGGGGGGACTTACATTTTAAAATATATATATATACATATATAAAATAATTTTTTTTAATATTTACTTTTAGTAATATCATTTAACGAATTCCCCCCACACACATTATTCATCATATTAGTTATAATATTTCAAACTTTTTTTTAACACTTTTAAACGGGATCCCCACCTTCAACTGTGTGCACGTGCGCAAATCACAGTTGTGTAAGTTTTTTTCTAATGACCACAAGGGGCGCACTTCAACTGTTGTGAAACGTGTTGTGTTCATGTTCACCTCGTAAGTTTTACTTTTGCAAAAAATATCATGTAATTAAATGATAAATTATCACTTTTTGGTCTTAATTAACATTATTTCTAGTAATGAAAATCTTTCTTGGGCTTATTGAATTTGAATAATTTGATTTATACGACTTGTCTTTTCAAAGTTTTACTTTACGAGCCTACAGGAGTACTTGAAGGCAGCAAATAGTGGCTAGTGCGTCGTTTAACACGTGTTAGTCATTTCCCTGTCATGGCTGCCCCCATAGCTCTGATCCAAGGTGCCAGCAGAGGACTGGGGCTCGCCTTATGTCAACATATTCTAAAAAACAAACCGTTCGCTTCCGTAGTGGCGACATGCAGAAACCCGGACGGGGCAGACGAGCTGCGCGGGCTGATCGGACAACACCCGGACAGACTGACGGTGCTGAAGCTGGACGTGAACCAGGAGGATGACGTCCGCGGGGCTGCAGAGAGGGTGAAGGAGGCCTTTGGGAGGCTGGACCTCCTCGTCAACTCCTCTGCTATGCTTCACCCCTCTGGGAAAGGAGAGACGAGCCTGAGGGACGTTTCTGCACAGGTACACCACTACACCTGATTAACTGATTGGTTAATTGATTTACTTGTAGTCCAATTAGATGCAATAAAATGAAATATTGCAAAACTCCTTTTGTATAAAGTGATCAATTTCACCTTTCAGGGGATCATTTCCACCTTGACAACCAACACCGTGGGACCCTTGGTCATGGCCAAATATTTCTCCCCGCTCCTTCAGAAGGGTGCTGGTGGTTTTGGTCAACAGCCTTCAGAAAAAGCAAAGCAGCACAGTGGCATCATAGTCAACATCACAGCTAAAGTGGGCTCTATTGGAGACAATGGTATCTACCACACTTGTGTTTATTTATGACCAATAAAAATGTATACACTAGGGCTGCCACAAACGATTATTTTAATAGTCGACTAATCATCGATTAATTTCTCCGATTAGTCGACTAATCGGATCATAGACAAAGTGGAAGTAAAGAAAATCTGAAATATGATTAGCTTTAAAACAAAAAAATCCTAAATAAGATAAAATTGCTAGCATATAGCTGAAATATTAGCTAAACTCCAAATTAGCCTAAAAAACTGTAAAAATTCCAAATTAGCCAAAATAGCTAACATAAAGCTGAAGACATAGCAAAACTCCAAATTAGCCTAAAAAACTGTTAAAAATCCCAAATTAGCCAAAATAGCTAACATAAAGCTGAAATATTAGCTAAACTCCAAATTAGCCCTAAAAACTGTAAAATCCCAAATTAGCCAAAATAGATAACATATAGCTGAAATATTAGCTAAACTCCAAATTAGCCTTAAAAACTGTAAAAAAAAAAATCCCAAATTAGCTAAAATAGCTAACATATAGCTGAAATATTAGCTAAACTCCAAATTAGCCCTAAAAAACTGTAAAAATTCCAAATTAGCCAAAATAGCTAACATATAGCTGAAATATTAGCTAAACTCCAAATTAGCCTAAAAAAATGTTAAAAAATCCCAAATTAGCTAAAATAGCTAACATATAGCTGAAATATTAGCTAAACTCCAAATTAGCCTAAAAAACTGTAAAAAAAAATCCCAAATTAGCTAAAATAGCTAACATATAGCTGAAATATTAGCTAAACTACAAATTAGCCCTAAAAAACTGTAAAAATTCCAAATTAGCCAAAATAGCTAACATGTAGCTGAAGACATAGCAAAACTCCAAATTAGCCTAAAAAACTATAAACATTTAGAATTAGCTAGCTAACATGTAAATGAAATATTAGCTAAACTCAAAATTTGCCTACAAAACTGAAAAAATCCTAAATTAGCCAAAAGAGCTAATATGTAGCTGAAATATTATCTTAATTCCAAATTAGCCTAAAAAACTGAAAAAGCCTAAATTAGCCAAAATAGCTAGCATGAAGCTAAAATATTAGCTAAACTCCAAAATAGCCTGAAAACCCTTAATAAATGCCAAAATAGTCTAAAAAGCTAGCAGAATGTCATTATAACTTTCAACTTTACTACAGTCTGACTCCATATATTATAAAGTAACGACTAATCGACTATTAAATTAGTTGTCGACTATTTTAATAGTCGATTAGTCATCGATTAGTCGACTAATCGTGGCAGCCCTAGTATACACACATTTTTTCACAACAGTAACTGTCCTCTATTCAGGTAATATTTGTCTCTCCTCTTTCCAGGACTTGGAGGATGGTATAGCTACCGAATGTCCAAAGCAGCTCTGAACATGGCGACCAGGAATTTATCCATAGAGCTGGGCCGCAGTCGACCAAAGGTGTGGATTTACCTTAATAATAGATATTATGATCACAATCATCCACTGTGAAGATTGAAAATTAATCAACAAATAAATTATGAAAATGATATTTAATCAAACTTGCAAGTTCATGAAAACTTGCAAGAATTGGTTGCAACAAAAGTCAAATTTTTATACAACTCAATACAGAATTTAAAGGGGCCATCTTTACTTGCTTTAATAATTTGCATGATTTAATAATCGCAATCGATAATCAAGTAAAAATAAAGTTTGTTTAAATGCTAATATTGCAAATGGGAAAGCAAAATATCATGAAATAGAGGAATATGATTGTTGGTGTTCAGATGTTTACTTTTCACAGTTTAGATCAATTTAAGTTCGATTTGAAAAGAAAAATATCAACATTTTAAGCTATATTTATTTTATAAAGTCAGTCCAAAAATATTATAAATGATCTTTTACACTGAAACAGCTTTTGATTTTAGCATAACAGCTGGACAGGCATCAGAAATGAGGTCTGTTCAACTTAATGCTGGAGATGGATTCTGTCTCCCTCTAGTGGACATCTGTGGTATTGTACTTCAGAGCAGCTCTTGAAGGCTTTGCATGTCTAACGTGGTCTTCACAGCTTTTAGAATGACAGATAACTCACAGAGTAATTACATTTGAACAAGTTTTGTCATTTAAATTAATTCGTTCTTTATTTGGTGCTTAAAATTGAGCCCAGCTGCACACCTTGCTTCCCTCGTCTCCTTCCATTATTGGCTCTAATCAACCATCAATTATTTGTTCATACTTTGGATAAATGGAAAAAATAAGCACACAAAAAAGGGGACACTAATGTACCTGCACAAGGCAAGAACATTTTTCTTTTTTTTTCTTATTTTTTAATTGTTTGTATTGGAAAATAGAGGTTGAGGAGTGAGAAAACTTCATGTGTAGCACAAAGCTGAAAGGAAACAAACACAAAATGGCTTAATATTACAGAAAAGACTCCATAGATGCACCAAAGAATTCAATTTGATGCAGGATGTGATCCACAGATGCAGGAGTTTGGACATTTTTAAAGTGACCACATTAAATTATACTGCACTGCAACTCAAATCAGACAAGAAGAGGTCAAGTCAAACAAACTGTTCCCTAAATGCATTCTGTGTGGGACTAAAATAATGAATACGTTCAATATGTCAGAAAATATTTGTTTTCTTATGTCATACTGTTTAGGTAAACTACTGGATCCTTCAAATTTTGTATATGAATGCTTATTATTGTTATTTTCTTCTATTTCTGCTTCCAGGTGGTGTGTGTGTCTTTACATCCAGGAACTGTGAACACAGACCTCTCCAGGCCTTATCACAAAAACGTTCCAAAGGACAAGCTGTTTAGTTCTGAACACTCTGTGAACTGTTTAATGAGCATCATAAACTCACTAAGTATTGAAAAAACTGGGAAGGCGTACAGCTGGGATGGGGCTGAACTTCCTTGGTAGAATAACAGTCTGGGAAAAAAAAAAAAAGATGATGAACATGACTGTGTACGAAAAGTGTCCTGAGATGTTCTGGACGTCTAAAATGCAAGAACTGAAACAGTTTCTGAGTAGGAATAAAAAAAAAAACTTTTCTCCTGCCTTAAACATGTCATAAATGTCCAGATCTTGTTATTTTATTTTAAAAAAAGCTAATGATTTTATGCTAAAGGAAGAAAAAAAAACTTGAAATGAAAAAGAAACATGCCAGATAAAAAGTGGAATCCCCGGAGACAGCTGCAGAAATCAGCACGTTTTATATTGTTACATCCCATTTGGATCCAAAAAAAAATAATTCAGATTGGATTAAAATTATTAAAGTGATACCAGATGCCTTTTTTCATTTATATGTGGAGTTTATGCTGTGTTTAATTTTTATAATTGTAATCTTTGGATGTTTGCAGTACCACAACACGCCACCAGGGGGAACTATTTAACAGAATAATTCACTCTGAGGAGCCATTAAAACAAGCTGGAAGTATTTGCCTGGTCATTTAAATCAAAAAATATTTTGAAATATGACTAGAAACTTCCTTCAAAAGCAGCAAATATTTTTTTAATGTGTGGAATAGAATTTTGGGTTGAAATCGCATCAATTAGTCCAAACAGTTTTACTTACTTTAAGATGATAGTTTAAATAGAATGTGTTTTTTCTTCTCTCTAATTGGCATGATTGTTGTGTTTGTGTGTGCCATGTGTGCCACAGACATAGTAAGCTATGGCTAATTACCTTCTCACTGCACTCAATCCTGTTAAGGGGAGTTTGGATCGCAGTGACCTGATTCGTCTGGGTTACAGGTAAATACTCTGGATTTCCAAAACTCTCATTTCTGTATACTTAAATAGCTTATTTACTACATTTTTGTGTGCCCTCAGATGTAAAACATTTAGATTGTTCATCATTTCAACTATTTTATTTTTTGTGAATCTAGCCGTGGTTTTGTAAAACCTAATATTTCATTATGTTGCTGCAAATTTCAGGCTCAAATTGAGCCAGATTTAGATTTTATGGGGTGCTGGTACAAGCTGGAACCTGGTCAGTGCCTTTCTTTTTAGGTCTACCTATGTGTCCATACTTGTTTTTTTTTTTTTTTTTTGATGTTTGAGCTGCAAATCTAGCAATATATTTTATTTATCTTATATATGATTCCTCTTGGGAGAGTTGTTGCCAATAAACTCCAGATGGCAGCAACATTTGTTTTAGTGTTCATTAATAATGCATTATCTCTTTCTCAATAAAGTTAATCTAATTCATCCATTCAACCACATTTCATGTCATTTTTTATGCAGACGATACCCAGCTTTACTGGTCTTTCCTGGAAAATGACTAAATCGAACTAAAAAAAACCCAAACTACTTAAATGTTTAAGGAGCGTTAAAATATGCCTGTATAATAATAATTTACACTTAAACAGTCAGAAAAATGAGACGTTGATTTTTGACTCAGAAAATAACTTTCCTTCCATCACACACCTCTGTTTTTTTAGCTCTTCTGTCCATTTGAGTCACGGATAAGTCTCTGGAAAGTCGCTCAAATCAGATAATAAATAACTGTTTTTATCATCTAAGGAAAGTTGAAAAACTAACACTAATGCTTTTATTTCTTCTTGTTTGGGTGACTGACTTTCTCTTTGAACCTGTTTTAACAAACGTTCCCTAAATCGTGTTGAGCTCGTCCAAAACTAGGAAGAGGAATCGGTGAACGGACAAACATCTCTGACCCTTTAACCCCAACTCTTCTCTCCAATCCTTGAGGTCTTCCAACCAACATCGTTCCAAAAACTCACTTTAGGACTCGAGGAGATCTCCCCTTCGAGCTGTTTGCTATTCGTCTTTGGAACTCCTTCCATTGTTGGGGGTTTTAAAACGCAGGTCAAGACGTTTTATGAAGCACTTTGTGATTTATTATGTGAGAAATGCTAGTGAAATAAAGATATATATAAAGATATATATGATTCAAAATATCGATCTCAAGTTGGTATTGGATACCGGCTGGCAGAGATCGATCTTTCCTCTATTTAAATGCTGAGCTGTTTTTGACTATTTACTTTTTAACTGTTAAATAGTAAGGTTTGAAGACTTAGAAGTTACAAATTATTTTATATCTACCAGTTGTTTTTTATCGTTAAACATTTTTGATTTATTTTTGTATCGTGGTTACTTGTTTGTTTTGGCTCGAAGACTGTTTTGCATTCAATTCTTCACTTTTTGTTTTTAATTTCATGCTTCTACTTGATAAAACTATTTTCCATTTAATAAAAAATTTTCTCCAAATTCAGTTTTTAATCAGGGGTCTGACACTGGCGGCCCGCGGGCCATTTGTGGCCCCCGAGTCGATATTTTACGGCCTTAATATAATATAAAAGTTCTTGAAACGTCTACTCAGCAGAATTTTCTGCACGTCTTTGATGATAGCTTTCTATTTAATTTTTTCGTCAAAAAAAGTCCTTAGCAACCGTTGCTAGCGTCGTTAGCTCCAGTCGTTTCACAGGACACGCAGAAAATTTTGTTTAGTAGTACGTAGACATGAACAAATGTTCAATAAACTTTTTCAATAGACATAGACAATGGACCAAAGATATAGATAGTGGACGCAAAAACACATTTTTGACACAAATAGAACCCCATACGTTTGAGAACCCTGATTTTATGTTGATCAAATAATTAAAATAAACTCACCAAAAACTATTTATTGCAATTAAAAACACTTGATTTTTTTAGGTTTGTGTCACATCCAACACATTTTCAAAAAATATCGATATCGGAGATTTTGACCGGTATTGGATCGATATCCAGCCCTATTTGAAAACTTTTGGATGAGATTTAATTTCGTTTTGTTCGAGTTTTAGCAGGCCTTGGATTTATTTTAGACCGTCAATTTGTAAAGCAATTTGTGACTTATTCTGTGAAAAGTGATAATGAAATAAGGATATTCTATTCTATTCGAGACATTGCCCCATGTCCATTTCTTTATCCAGCCTTGAAAAATGTCCAACAATGGAAATATTTTTATTTATTATGATTATATAGTGGTGTTATAATGCTATAATGAACATTTATTAGGTATTTATTGTCTTAAAATATTTTTTTAAGTGTATTTTTTTTGCATAGCCAATAAAACATAAGTTATTTTGACATATTTATGTTTATTTAGTCAAATTTAGAGACTTTTTCCTCATGTTCAGTGTGTTTTCTGACCTTTGTTTAGTTGCTGTTGAGATTTTTTATTTTTTTAATCAAACGCCATGTTTGCTGTCACTGCACGACCAGACATGTTATCTGATATTTACGTTTTCTCGCTCTTTTGTTTAAGCCGGTTATTGCAGGTCACACGCGTGACCGACAGACTGGCCGTGGCATGTCAACAGTGCGCGCGCGCGTTCCGCGTGGAAGGGACAGCTGAGAATGAGCATGACAGCGCGCAGCCTAGCTTAACAAAAAAGGCTCGCGCGCCTCCTCCTCCTCCGTCGTCGTCTGACACTTTTTTTTTTTTTTTTCCTCGTGTCGACGATAATAGACGAGCTGGTTTTGATGTTGCGCCTCTCAGTGCAGTAGAAACCGGTCCGGGGAGGTGAACGAGTTCGGGTTACGGTTGGAGCGGCTCGCGCGTGACGTAACAGTCCAACACCGCCTGCCGCCGCTGCGCTGCCAGAACCTCGACGAGGGGAAATGACCGCGAGTGACCTCAAAGCAAACGCTGCATTTTAACGATTTCTGTAAATGAGTTCGGTTTAAATATTTTTTCGTGGGACATGTGCGCCGCCGTTTCGTTTGGTCTATTGCGGTAATACGACTTTTTTATTTCAACATTTGATGGTTGACAGCGGAGCTAACGTTAGCTAGCTAAGCTAAAGCGTTCGTTGCTAGCAGCAGCCGAGCTTGTGTTCCTCCCCGCCGCCGGTTGATGCTAAAGCGCGGCCGGCATTTGCTGTCATGGATAAAGCCAAGTCGCTGGTGGACAAGAAAGGAGCGGGTCCTTTCCACGTGAACAACGGGCAGAGCCACCGGGGCTTCCACGGCCATGTCGTGGTGGCTGCGAACGGCAGCTGCGCCGGCGGCGGCGGCGGCTTGGGCTCGGGACCCAGCGGCGGCAGCAGCAACCATCACTGCGGGGACGAGGCGGAGTGCAACGGCTCCCCGGCGAAGAGGTCCCGGCTGCGGAGGAGGACGGAGTCGGTGAAACGAAACAGACGTCGTAAGTAAAATCATTTATTTGAAAGTGTGCTGCTTGTGTGACTCAAACCGGTTTTCTCTCGTTTTATTCATGATTTGCTAGCTCAAACCATATTTTTTCTTTGCTCTGATATACCTGAACAAATCTTGCAGCCCTCCGTTGTCACGGAAACCTTCCTATGTGTTTATTAACGCTCGTGTTGCGCTTCCAGCGCTCTGATTGGTCCGTTCCGGGTGGTGGAAAAGCTCCTGATAAGTGGGCTTGGCTTCTTTCAGCCAATCAGCGCGCGATTCTTGTCTACCCGAGGAAGGGGTGAATGAGCCGTAACCCGCCCCCCCTCCGGCCCCGCCCCTCTGCTTGCCGATTGTTTCGGATGATGTGATAGAGACCCATCCTAGTTAAGTTTGCAGGTTTACAGCAGAATGCTGAAAAGTCTGGTTTTCTGCGCTCCGTGAAGTTTAGCTTTCTGAAAAAACTCATTTATTTTTATTTTTATATAGATATATATATTTTTAACACCGTCTATTGCTTTACCATGAGGCTTATAAGTGAGAAGAAACCTGGTAAGAAACGCAATGCACTTTTATTTATTTAAGTTTTCTGCGTTGAAACTGAATTGAAGAGATGGTGCCATAATTAAACCACAGCGATCTTATCAGCAATGCCAGCTGCACACACAGAATCCTGTTTTGAAAGCCGTTTGACAGCATTTCTGAAATCCGTTAGTATTTGTTTTAGACGGGTATCGAAGAACCAGAGAGTCTTTTTGTGTTAAAGCAATCGCCGTGGGGTCTTTAAAGTCCTTATCTTTCATTAATTTTCATCCTAACATTGATCCACAGCATGTATGGGAATCATTTGTTTGCATACACGTATGTCTTTTGTATTTTCAATATGCCTGCCACAAGATTTAATGCATTTCAAGCTACTTAAATCTAAAATAACATCAAGCTACACAGCTACGATCTGCACATAGTTGACTTGTTGCTATAAGCTGGAGCATCAAACTGTTGGAATTCTGTTGCTTTTTTTTCTGCAGAAAGAATGACAAACTGAGCTATACGGGATTACATAATAAAGTGGTCCTTTTATCAGTAGAGTCTGAAATGTCCGGTTCTAGTTCCTCTCCTTTATAGCCGACTTATCCTTGGAGAGAGGCCAGTCGTCTCAATAAACCCGGATAATGCTCGAGTATTCCTCACCAAGAGGAACGGCCTGGACTTTGATGCTTTTGGGGATGAGATTTTCTCTTTCGTTCTGAGATTTGTTTGTTCGTTTCTTTTTTTTTTTTAGTTGAATTTACTTTTGGTTATGATGGCTCCAAGTCCCATTTTCCTTTTTGTCAACAGCTGCTATGAAGCAATTTGGATCGACTTTCCTTCGGAATGGCAGAGAAAGATTTTCCCTATTTTGAAGTAAACACAAACAAAACTTAACCTGTATAAATTTACTTTGAGTAGAGTTAAAAGTTAGATTAGACTGTCATTACTTTAACAATCATAGTTTTTGAAAACTTTGAACCTTGCTTGTTTTTTTCTTTTGGTTTTTTTGATGGATAGAAAAGGAAAAGGTGCAGAATAGTTAATACTAATGTGCATATTTTGGTGTTTTAGATCAATATTGCTTCAATTAAACATTTTCTGCACCACAATTGATATTAAATTATCTTCTAATATAAATACATTGCCTACCAATCATACCAAGCTTGTACAAAATTCAGAGATTCTCCAAAAACTGCTCAGTTACATTTTGTGTGGCACTATTTTGTGTAATTGTTCTTTATAGTTAATGTAAGTTACATTTAAAACTGAATCTTGGATTAAAACACAATTTAAACTTAGTTTTAATCTTTGTTTACACCCCTGAACTAGGAAAGAAAAGCTGTAATCAGTGCGCTGCGTTTTTGTGAAGCGGGATTCTGTCCATCACTTCCTGTCTGCAACTACACCCTGTTGTTATCCACAACATTACCTGGGAATTCTTCTTTTCTTCCTTTTTTTTCTGTTCTCCGTGGGATGTAGTTGGGACTAAGTTTCAGACAAAAGCTGCAGATACAAAGATGGTTTCTGTTGGGTGGAACTGGAGGTACAAGTTGGATTTGAAAAAAAACAAAAGGTCAAAGGTGCTCATTTGTGGAGAATAAAACCAGCAATTAAATTTAAATGAAGATGACTGAGAGTTCAGTGTTTAATGAGCTGCTGAAAGGAGCAGCATGTAATGATCAAGTTCTAGATACTCCCAGCTCCTAGTGAGTACACTGTGGCCAGTCTTCAGTCTGTTTAGTCATTAAAAAGATATTCTGTATCACACGTTAGTTAGCTTCAGTTTAATGTAGAATCTTTAAGGAATGGGACAAACTGTGTCATGCAAATTACAATCATTTGTGATGCACCTAAAACATTTTAAAACTTTTTTAAACGTTTAATGTCTGAAACTCTAATCTGTAACTCCTGTGAAAAAACATGTTGTGCTGCTAAAGTGGTTCAAAGGATGAACAGAATTCAGACAAATCATTTGAAAGATATTTGTTTTTACTTATGTTGAATTGTACCACAACCCGGTTAAACAACAAGTTCTTTAAAAAGGTAAAGGTGCTAAAGGAATGTTAGCATTGATACATCCATCACTGGAGTTTTAGTCTTAAAAATTCCACCTTTAGTTAATTTATTTTTAGTTGATATCTTTTTTTAGCATAAATAAATATATTAACTGTTTTATGTTTATATAGTATTATTTTGATGTTATGTATTGTTACTAAATGAAATAAAAAATAAATAAATATTTTTTGTGGCACTGTCTTAAAATATTGTACTGACTGTTGATTAAAAGCATATAAAAATCCTTAAATGCGTAAAAATATATGTTTTTACTCTGTTACAGAAATTATTTTAATTTTCAGGGTGTTTGAGGTTGTGATGCTATGATAAAAAGCTTCAACAATCATTGGCGTACTACTCATCCTCTTTATTGACAATAGTTGAGGAAGGATCTAGTCACTTAAGGAAGTGAGGAAAAATGTCTTTAAACATCGATGGATGATTAATAGAACCAGTAGATTCATTTTCCGTTTTGTGACTTTATATTTGTCGTCTTCTTGTAGATATTGACATCCAGTCGATTATTTTTGAAAACTGTTTTAAAACAAAGGAATTGACTTAATAGGTGTAGTAAATAAATACCACCCGACCAGTCTGAAGAACACAATCAAGTAAAATGGATGAATGCATGTTCAGAGCCCTTAAGAGTGTGAAGCCTTGCTGTTTGTTAAATGATTGTTGTATCTTCTTTGACGTCAAGCTGGTTTACGCTCTTATCTAATCCCAGACTGACTCTTAGAACAGTACATCAAAGCTGAAGATGAGCTCAACAACCAAACTTAAAACATGTTAAAGCAGCTGCGTAGCTCTTTGCTCAGCTGACACGGCTCGCACCACCAGACTGGATCCATCATGTGGGCACGCTGCACATGCCAACCGTGTGTTGCGGGCCAAAGGCCTTTCACCTACATGGCTTACATTCACTCCTCGTGTCCCAACCCCGCTCCTTGTCACTATGACCTTTGGCTACACATAATACACACAGCTCAACACTTACTGTCTTAAAGTTTTTCTATTGCAGATCTTAGAAAGAGGTCCCATCTAAGGACTCCAGCATCCTATTAAGGGGAAATTTAGATTTTGTTGCAAAAATTCACATTTTGATTTTAACTGTAAAGTCTGAGAAGAATCAATGATCAGTTATGGAGAAGCAGAATTCTTTTTCTTAACACTTTAGGAGAAAACAGTCCCACTCAGATGCACCAACTATAATGTGTTTATAACAGTGACTCCTAAAATTTGAGACACAAGACAAATGGTGTTTCTTTGGGCATCAATTTGTCTTTTATTGTTCACACTGCTGAGAGGAATTTTACTGGAAGGCCTGTAACCCGTAGAGATCAGATCCTCAAATGATACTGTGACAAATAAATTCATATACAAAGATTTATGGAGATTTACTTTTATTTATAGCTTATTTTTCTAAATTGGGTTATTCTACTCATTTTTCATTGTCAAAGTTAAAAACTTTTGGCTTTAGATAGCTGATGTGTAATACTCCAGTGAATAACTGGTTCAGCAAAATGTTGTTATTGTGAATGTAAATCTCGATTCAAGTCTCACTCAGATCCTACTTTTTTATCATGAAGTTGTTTCCAGTTTCTTTTAATTACGCTAATAAAGTTTTTAGCCAAAATCATTAAGCCTTTTTACCATATTTTAAGACGTATTTTATGCATAGCATCAGTGACTCAGCAGAAATACAATTCTGGTTTGTGGGCGGGACTCTTGACACAGAGCAACCCGCCCCCTCCTGGTTGCTGAGAGCTCCGTGCTTGCACACTCATGGCCACGTGGTGCACTTTATAGCCTCAAGCTAACATTAGCGGGACGAAAAAAAACAACGAGCAATATTAAATCAATCCATTTGTAGTTTTGAGCCAGAATCAAAATTCGCTACAGCAGGAGGGTTGAACTGTCATCATGTGTCGCACACCTAAGTGTGAGCGCAGGGGGGGGTATGTGCAGGGTTAGAGGAGACTTTAGCCACGCCCATTTCAGTAGCTTCATCAGTGATCTGAGCCTTTTCGAGCATCTGGTTTTCTGGTCCAACTTGATTTGAATTAAGAAATACTCAGAAACGCAGTTTTAACCGTAAATTCTTTTACATATGTTCTCTCTGTTGGCACTTAAGTAAGCCTTCACTAATCTCCCATCAGCCCTTTGTTTACACTCTCTCCCACGATCTCATAGCACCTCACTAGCCCAAGCTAACATTAGCGTGACAAATAAAACATCGAGTAATATAGGAGCTATCCAGTCTTACAGTTTTGAGCTCAGAAAATCAAGACGTTAACGGATCTATTTGTCTGCAAGTGGATGTAACAGAATCCGAGCAGAGAAGGGAGACTTCGGCCCGCCCACCGCAGTCGCTACGTCACAAACTCCAGTTTTTGGGTTTTCTTCGGCTCCCGATCCATCTGACAAAAGAAAGACTAAGAAATGCAGTTTTAATCTTGAATCATTTGTTTGTTATGAGAAAAATTCAACAAGAACATATTAAAAACACAAAAAACAAACACATTGAAGTTGGTCGTTAAATAAAGTATTTTACTAACTTTTTCAATACCAGAGTTACATTTTCCTCATTTGTTAAGAGAGAATGAGATATTTTCATGTATGTCTGATTTAGACGTGGATCATACAACACCAAACACACACAAAAAAAGTAATTCTCACAAGTAGATGAGCCAGTCATCAATAAAGAATAGTTCAGTTCCTCTCCTGCGCTTGTAAACGGAGACAGTTGGACTACTAGACCATTTAAAAAATGCAGAGTTAAGCGGGAACTGTGTCTCTGCTAGCATAGAACGTCATCACACGTGGAAATGTACCGAGTGTGTCAAAGAGGGCTGGACCTGAGCTGGGGACAAGCCTGGAACCCCTGAAGCTTCAGAACATCGTGTTTCCTCAGCTGCAAAACACGCCGCTGTACAAGTCAAAAAACACGACGGGCAGCATTGCAAACCCTGTTTTTGTCTTTTTATACTTGAGTGGAAGATGATGTCATTCATCTGTGGAGAGATGACGGACAGTTATCATCTCATGACATTTTTATTCATTCATTTAGATGACTTTTTACCAACAGTCACAGCCCAAACTGTAAATCCATCAAACTATTTCTGCAGATTCTTGAATTGTGGAAGTTGAGAAGAGAAATGTTGAGAAGGATGCTCCAGACTCCTCGCTTTGATGTGCAGAACATCCATCTCTGTTTAGTTTTTTGCATTTTCTTGAGTATTGCAGTCAATAACTAAATAATAAGTGATAAAACAAGCAAATGACTTTGATGTATTAGGATAAATGACCAAATGATATCAAATACTTCTCTATTAAACTTTGCTTAAACGAGTAAAGCAAACGAGTTGAAACGTTGCTGGTTAAACCCCAGAAGATCAGCTTCCAGTCAAACTTTAATTTAATTTTTAACTTCTATAATGTAGGGCTGCCACAATTAGTCGACTAATCAATGACTAATTAATAGTCGATTAGTCGTTACTTAATATTATGTGGAGTCAGAGTGTAGTGAAGTTTAACAAAGTCGTGAGCGTTCAGTGCCAAATATGTATTTTTAACATTTTTGAGTTGGAGAGAAAAAAAATGTATCTTTTGTGAAAAATAGTTTATTTTTTTTCATATGTCGACTAAGGCTGCCGCTCTTAGTCAACCAATCAACTCTTAAAAGAGTTGACGACTAATTTAATAGTCGATTAGTCAATACTTTATATTATATGGAGTCAGAGTGCAGTGAAGTTGAAAATTATAATGGTGTTCTACTAGCTTTATGGACTATTTTGGCATTTATTAAGGTTTTTTTAGGCTAATTTGGAGTTTAGCTAATATTTCAGCTACATGCTAGATGTTTTGGCAAATTTAGGATTTTTTCCGTTTTTTTAGGCTAATTTGGAGTTTAGCTAATATTTAAGCAGGCAGGGTTTTCAGCTGTTAGCTTCAGCGACTTCAGCTATCTTCTTCAGTTATCAATTTCAGCATCTTTAGTTGTTGTCAACATCTATAAATTGAGCTTACAGCATTCACTCTGTTATCATCGCATATAATGCTAAACATCTAGTTTTAGTTAGTTTAAAACTCATTATGGTTAAAATGTGTGTTTTGCATCCACTTCATGCATGACCCGGTTAGACATCTAATTAGAAAAAAAAATTGATAATTAGTAGACTATTAAAATAATCGTGTGTCAGCAATAATGTCAACCTTATTTGATTTAATCTTGTTTTAATACAAGAAACTAATGAAGGACAGAGAATGCATGATTCCTTTAACAGTTTATTAAACAATCATCCTCATTGTCTTTATTTTTAGTTAGTTAAACAAAATGATGATTAAGATGTGAGCTTTACATCCACTTTTTCCGATTATTTGACTAATCGGAAAAAATTATCAGTAATTAGTCGACTAATAAAAAAAATTGTTTGTGGCCGCTCTAACATAATGTCATGTAAACTTCAGAGAGAAAGAAAAATAACACTTACAAAATAGTTCTTTGTTTATTTTTGTTATTTTTAATAAAAAAATAGGGCTTTTGTCTCCTTCTCATGAGCAAATGTTGCATTTTTATTTATTTATTGGCTGATGTGCATAAAGTAGAGGAAAACCTGAAAATGTAACTCAGAAAACCTTTCATAATCTTAAGATTATTTAGTTAGAAAGCCATTTTGTTGAACTTCAATGAAAAGCATGTAATTTAAAAGCCTTACAAAGAAGAAGAGTTGATTAGCATCATTACATTTTGCACAGCAGATCAACACTTGTCACACCAACTGCAGGACCACAGTGAGGTTTGGACTGAAGACCAGTACCGTCAGATACCCGGCAGAATGTGTTTCTGGCTTTTAAGTTCCCTTTCGTCATAGTTTTTGTAAGTGGAACACTAGAGCGGAGAACATGCCTGCATGCCACAGCCTCGCCTCAGCATTGCCTCTCGCTCTCAAATGCTTTTTCACCCAGAAGGTGAGGCAGCAGAGGCTATAAGTGAAAGCTGTTTTTGGAAATATGCCTTGTTTTCACAATGACACCCAACAATGGAATTTGTTTATCCGCTAAGTGAAACTCAAACGATGAATACAGAATCTATTTTCTGCCAAATATATATTCAAATTAATAAAAAAAAAAACATCCAGTCTAAATATATCCAAAAATGTTGAGCAGTTTGTGTTTTTTCCATAGCATGTATGCTTTTAAGTTCTTATTTACAGACACTAGAAGAGGACAGTAGGTGAGAGGGGACAGCTATGATAAAGATAGCTGTGGAAGTGACAGCATGTGGTCTGTAAATATAGTCAAATGTGTTTAGTTTCTGTATTTTACAAGTTTTTGCAAGCATTTTTGGGTTTTTTTTTTCAGAAGTTTAGGATGTGCATGCATTGCTAAAAATTAAATCGATTTATCAAAATTTAGCTACAAAAATTTTCTTTAAAAACAGGTGATTGTGCTGTAAAATCCAAAGTTCCAGTAACAATCAGTAATATTTAATTACTTTAAACTCTCTTGAAAATAGTTGTTAAGTTACTGTGATGCGTAACCCTTCTCTGTACTGACAGAGGAGGAAAATAACAGAATAAAACGGATCTCGTGTTTTGATTATTCTATCTTCACTTCAAGCCAGATTACCTGCACGCTTGTGCCAAGTGAATTTCTCAGAACAAGCTTTTTCTCTCAGCCTCAAATTTGAAAGTGGACTTTGCGCCAATAAACCAGAAAGAGTCAGCCTGTTCTCTGCAGCAATCAGTTGTGAAACGGCTGTATCTCCTGATCATCAAGTTGATGCAATCTTGAAGGCAACAGAGTTAATGGACCGGAGAGACATTGTGCAGTTCTGGAGGTTTCCATGAGGCATGGTTAAACAACTCTTTGACAAAAAGGCTTAAAGATTGAAACTCCTGTTTATTTATGAAGAAGAAAAAAATGAACTGTCATTTTTTATGCAGAATACCACCCTTTTTAAACTATACTTAAAGTACTGTGACCCAAATAAATGAAAGAGCATACATGTTGATAAAGCCGTCTTATATTAAATGTTCAAAAAACATCCTCGATAGCATTGAACCTTGTGAGATAGATTCATAAGGAGAATGGTATCTTTACAGAATAACTGTAAACCTCTCCCACTATCCTTCTAAGAATCTTTTTGTTGGTTCTTATCTGAGAAAGTACTTGCCGTTTAATAGAAATGTCTGTTTAGCGGTGTGTTTTGTATTAGATCAACAGCACATTTTTCTTCTTTTAGTCACCTGCAACCTATCATTAGAAATAATGAGGTTAGAATAGTGATATTTCAACACCCTCCATGTGATGCAGTTTTATAAAACTCATCCTAATGTATGCGCTCTAAGTAGTTCTCATATTCATTTATTTATTACAAAATCCACATTTTATTTGTCTTATTAGGTGTATTCAGACTGGACACATTTGGTTAGTTTAAAGTGAACCAGAGATCTTTTCCCCCAATAATCCGGAATAAATGATCAGTTTGATCCCACCCAAGAGGACTCTGGTCCAGAACCAGGAACAGCTCTCTGAATAGGCTCCATGCTCGGAGCTGAACAACTCTACCACTGTAGTACGGGATGTAAACAGAGTAACAAGCAGCGCGGAGACACAGTAGCTCATTGAAATGTGGTTGGATGAATGCAGGCTCAACGATTTTAACTTACTACACATTGCTGCTAACACTGTTTTCCCGACAATCTAAATGTCAGAAACACTTAAACTGTAAAGTTTTGTACCAGACGTGCAAAATTGCTCAGTGAAATCTAAAGTTTGAATAAGTAAACATCCTGACAAGGATTGCAAATTGTTGGACGTCTTTCTCTCGTTGTTTTGCCGCGCCCCCATAATTCCTAGGGCTGGGTTGATAAATCGATTCATCGATTTGGGTCGATCTAACCTTAATAGATAGATCAATAATCGATCCATAAAAACAGAGATCGATCTAGCACATACAGTTTTGTTAGAGCTTCTCTTTTTGAGAAACCATGTAACACAATATGATTTACAGTCTGTTAACTGTATCAGATTAATATACATATATTTAAAATATATAGTAGATTATTAATATATTGCTAAACAAATATGTATAAATGTATAAACTCAAAATTGAATAGAATAAAATTGAATTGAGTTGATAGAAAGAATCAGAAAAAAAAAAGATCAAAATCAGATCGATCTGGGCTCTGGTGAATCAAACCGATTCTGGAAATGATTATCAACACCCAGCCCTAATAATTCCTGACCAATGACTGAAGAGATCTTTTGTCAGGAGGTTTTGTTACAAGTTTTGATTCAAAGGACAAATGTCCCTTTGACTGCAGTCTGAATGCAGAGTCCAGGACTCGATCCGGACCAACAGACTTTTCCAGTCTGAGTTTTCAAGAATCTCAGAACTTCCAGAGTCTTTTTAATGCATTTGTTTTGGGTTGAGTTGATTTAGCTTGATTTTTTTTATATATATATATATATATATCCCAGTTTTTTTTTTTAGCATTTCTTTTATGTGAAAGCTTGTTCATATCATTTTTAACACCAGTTTTTCTCAACTCTATTTTTTCAAATGACATCAACAGTTCAGCTTTTAGGAAATTTCGTTTTTGAATCAGGTCAAGTTAGGCAGTGGTGGCTAAAATGTTCTGTAACAGTACTGAATGTACAGTTACCTGTCTGAACAGGTGTTCTGTACGAGTAAATCTGCTCTCATGTAAATGGATTTGGTTGGTAGTATTATGAGGCTCAGACTCCGCTTGTTATCCATAGATGCATTTAGTTGTTGCTTTTTACCTCAAAATGAACCTTTGATAATCAAATTCATCAAATTATTGTCAAAACAACAGATTTTTTAAAACTATTTTCTTACAGTTTTCTGCAGTATTTACAATCATTATTCAAATACTTAAATTTTTATTGTTACAACTGTTTTTGTTAGTAAATCCACTTCAAATATGAATGCTAGATTGTGGGATGGGTGGATGTATGAAACTGCAATAGTGGCATGAAGTAAAAAAAAAGCAAACATGGGGGACTCGAGACTGAGAAATGGAGGCAAGCAGAGATGATGGAGGAGGGTATCTAGTTTCCATGGCAACTGTGTCTCTTGGTGAGCTGTAGTGACCTTTTTTTCCAAGCTGCGTTTTGGAAGATTGTGTCTCCGGTCTCCCCACCATACTAAGATTCTACTGTTTTCTCTGTTAAAAGTCTCCAAAGTGATCATTTTTGTTTGTTACAAATTAGTTTTATTCATTTGTTTGTATTTTAATGATTTTTACATGTATTTTGTTGGAAAAATTAAAGTTATTATTTTGCACTTAATCTCACATTTTACCCTCAATATAATGCTTTTATTTGTATTCATCTGTCGTCAGCTTTCCCTTGGTTTGGAATGGACATCGGTGGGACGTTGGTCAAGTTGGTTTACTTTGAGCCGGTGGACATAACTGCAGAGGAAGAACAGGAAGAAGTGGAAAACCTCAAGTCCATTCGTCGCTACCTCACCTCAAACGTGGCCTACGGTACGTGCGCTCGAACATACGCTTCTGTGTTTAAGAAAAGCCAGTTTATAGACATCTGTGCGCGTCAAACTTTAAATCAAAGACTGACTGTTTCCTCTCCACTCAGGGAAAACCGGCGTCCGTGACGTCCACCTGGAGCTGAGAAACCTAACCATGTGCGGCAGAACGGGGAACCTGCACTTTATCCGCTTCCCAACACAGGCCATGCCGCGCTTCATTCAGATGGGCCGCGACAAGAACTTCTCCAGTTTGCACACCACGCTTTGCGCCACAGGAGGCGGAGCCTACAAATTTGAAAATGATTTCAGAGCGGTAAGGACACGTCCGAAACCTGTCCTTTTTGAAGCATTCCTATGATGTTTAGTGATTTATTTTCTTCAAAATTTGATGCAAAAACGACTAATTGTGTGAATGCTGTGAACACGCCACACTTCCAGTGATTTCAGCAATCTAAGTATCAAAACGTTTAGCTCGTTCAGGACATTACTGCTTATATTTTTGGTATTCAGAAACTTAAGAGTTTTTGAAATATTGAGCTAAATCATTTGAATAATTCGCTGTCTTCTGAGATTTTTAGGCTTACTGGAAAAGTTGCAATATCTGCGATAATACTAGAGTGAATGTCTTTTGCTAAAAGTAGTCGCTGAAGATGCTGAAGCTTTTTGCTCAAAATGGCAACGCTGAAAATGCAAAAGCTATTTGCAAAATGTTAAATTTACTAAAAGACTGGAAATTTCGTTAAAGAACTATTAAAAAGCACTGAAGTTGACCAAAATTTCTAAAAAATAATTTTAGTAAAAAGTTAGCCTCTTGCTAAAATATTAGCTAAACTCAAAATTGCATAAAAAACCTCAGTAGATGTTTAATTAGCCAAGAAACGATCACATTGCTCGAATATGAGCTAAACTCCAAAATAGTCAAAACGTTAGCATGTTGCTAAAATTTACGCCAAGCCTTCAATTTGCCTAAAAAAAATCCCAGTAGATAAATCTAATTAGCCACATAACAGCTAGCGTATTACTAAAATACTAATTAAACTTCAAAATAGCTTAAACAAACCTCCGTAAATACAAAAGTAGTCAAGAACGTTAGCGTGTTGCTAAAACATTAAATAAACTCCAAATGTCTTTTAAAAATACTGACAGCCCATGAATGTGTTTAAAGGCTTGTTGCTAATCCACTAAAAGGTTAGAATTTGAAGACTTTCTTATTCATTTTCTATGGGGGAGATTTTGCTCACTCCAAAAAATACAAGCAGGAATTTTCTGAAGCTGAACGTTTTGATATCTAGATTTCTGAAATCACAGAAAGTGATTTCAGCAATTTCACCGAAAGCTAACGGTTTTAACTAATTTACTGATGTCTGTTTAAGCTATGTTGGAGTTTAGTTAGTATTTTAGCTAAATGCTAGCTTTTTATTTGGCATCTGCTGAAGTTTTTTTCAGGCTGTGTTGGAGTTTAGCTAATATTTTAGCAATGTGTCAGCTTTTTTTGTGTGGCTAATTTGGAATCTTAGGTTTTTAGGGCTAATTTAGAGTTTAGCTCATATTTAAACAACACACTAAATGTTTTTCTAAAATTGTCATGTTTTGGAAATTTTTAAATAATCTTACGACAAAAATTCAGTTCAACTTCAACAATATTTCTTAGTTTTTTAACAAGTCATTTAGCATTTTGCAATTAGCTTTAGCATTTTCAGCAAACTGCTTTAGCATACATTCAGCAAATGGCATTCACATTAGCATTATCGCGGCTAATGCAACTCTTCTAGTTTCTGATTATTTTTTTTGTCAGTAGTAAATATTTTGTCTATAGCTGAATAAGTGAAATTTATTTTCATGACCTTAAAGTTTTCGAATAAAGAACCACTCCAAAAATATGTATTTCCTTCATTTAGCCCTTAACCTTTTGTCTGCCTGGTTGAATTTTGCAGCATTATCCAGTTTTGTTGAACAGCTCAGCTTCGTTTTTTGTTCTTTGATCTTGAAGATTTGGAGTCTATTTTTGTGGTGATTTCAGTGCGTTGAACTTTGGAAGTGAAAACATTGTTTACTTGAGTTCATTCACCCAGTTAAAGTACAAGAGGATCAATGAACGGCCTCTGGGCATCTTAGTGTGACCTCAATCTTTAAAAAATGATTTTAAAACAGCTTTCAATGTTTTTCCTGCGTCCCCCTCGGTGCCCGAACCCTCTGCATCTGTGCTACAGATGGCCGACCTGGAGCTGCTGAAATTAGATGAGCTCGACTGCCTCATCCGGGGCTTGCTGTTCATCGACCGGATGGGTTTCAACGGACACCCCGAGTGCTACTACTTCCAGAACCCGTCGGACCCGGACAACTGTGTGAAGAAGCCCTGCAACCTGGACAACCCCTTCCCAATGCTGCTGGTCAACATCGGCTCTGGGGTCTCCATACTGGCCGTGTACTCCGAGGACAATTACAAGCGGGTGACGGGGACCAGGTGAGTGACTGCTATTTCTGTTCTCGAGGTTTTATCTGTCAAACGACGATATTTGTTTGTACCTGCCTTCTCCACCTCATTCGAGTTTTCCGGTTCTTTCTCTGGCCCCTCTCGTCAACAGTCTTTCTCTTAATCTCGGCTTGTCCCATTTTCAGTCTGGGAGGTGGTACATTCCTGGGCCTCTGCTGTTTGCTGACGGGCTGTGAGACGTTCGAGGAGGCTTTGGAAATGGCCAGTAAGGGAGACTCTAAAAATGTGGACAAACTGGTGAAAGACATCTACGGCGGAGATTACGAGCGCTTCGGTTTGCAAGGCTCTGCTGTTGCGTCCAGGTGAGTGTGTTATTGTTGATTTCTCCTGTTTTCAGTCTTCATAACACAGAGTTTATTAACTCATACATACATTTTACTCTGGATGTCGCGATCACATGATCGAAAAATTGTGATCGAAATACGCGATCAGTATCAAATACTGTCCCCCGATCAATAGCAGATATTTAATTTATTTGATATTAAGATCAGCACATTATATTTCTATCTTATTATTCCAGATAAATACTCCACTGCATGTCATGAACGAATCCCGACACGTTACTGCCAGAAAACGCAGCAGAGCACGGCAAAAGTTGAAGCAGGATGCTAACAAAAGCAGTTCAGTCAAGCTAGCGAGATGTCGAAAAACTGTTTTAAAAATGATTTAAACTGACAGCAAGTGTCTCTGTTAGTTTCTTAACTCAAGCAACAACCTAAAAATGCATTTCAACAGAAAAATGTTTGTTTTTTAATGTAAAGCGCTCCTTGTGTTGTCGACAGACGGCTACACAGCAGCTGCTAGCTTAAGAGCTAGCGCGGTGATTCAACCACTCTGGACCCAAAGTGTTCTTTGATATGCCTTTTTTATTACTTTTTTTTCTGACAGAAAAATAAAAGTAAAAAAAATAAGAATACCAACTGTGTTGAAAAAAAAGTGATCTCTTAAGAGCCTAAAGTCTTGAGTTTAAATCAAAAATCCCATAATCTTTAAAAAAAAGTTGACTCAGTTGTTCAGTTAGAGATATTATTCAGGAATACTCATCATCACATTTATGCTACGACAAAGTTATTAACAATTTTTCAAGAATTTTAAATAAAGACATGAATCACATTTGGTTAAAAATGTTCAATAGTTTTTAAAATTTTAATACTAAACTTTCCCACATTACTAATTATCACCTAGATTTATTAGATAATAGTTCATTTTTTGGTAAAAGTTGCACTTTTTAACTTTTTTGTTAAAGCTACTTTACAGAATATCTCTGTTTAAATGTTAAATGATAAAATAATGCTAATGGAATAAAAATATAGTAAAAAGCTAAATGTATTTATTAAATATGTGTTATAAAGTATTAGTATTGAGACTCGTATCTGCAGATACTCAAAATTAGTTTTTTGTTTTACTGAAGATGACAGGCTACTATAAAAAAGAGGCAAAACAACAATAATAATAAATAGATAACTGCATTTTACTAAATTGTCTTGTTGATTGAAGTTGTTCCTGTTCTTTTTATTTTTTACAGTCCAAAGTTAGATACACCTCAACTCTTTTCAAAATGAATCAATTAGATTATGTAAAAAATAAACACTTGTTTATACATTTTTAGGGTTGGTCACATTACATAACAGCAGCTGGAATAATTGAGAAGTGAATAACAAAGCTGTAAATAAGCAGCAAAATGTACGAATCAACAAATTCCTGCGATCATCTGGTTACGCCGCGATTATCTGTCGTCTTATCTTCATTTACACATCCAGCTATCTCTGTGATTAACATAAAGAGCAATGTGAGTTCAGAGGTCGCTCTGTAAATCAAGACAAATGTTATCTCAGCAAAATGATTATCATCAGTTGGGTTTGTTGTTGCCGTCCTCCTTAAGGTTAAATCACTGAGGCTTTATTTTACAGTTTTGTATGATACACATTGTTTTAGTAGATTTTTGTGTTTCTGCTTCACAGCTTCGGTCACATGATGTGCAAAGAGAAACGAGATTCCATCAGCAAGGAGGACCTGGCCAGAGCCACTCTGGTCACCATCACTAATAACATCGGATCCATCGCACGCATGTGCGCTGTCAACGAGGTACACGCAAACCTCACACATGATCGGATCAGTGTTCCACTCATTCTGATTTACGTTGGATGTTCATTTCTTGTTTTGTTTGTGTTTGTAAACGCTGATAATCTTTTCAGTTTTTGTCAGAATGATATATTTTAGGACAAAACATACGAGCAGAAGCTAAACAGATCCAAAGTGGAGTTTTAGAAACATGAACTTTTTTTTTTACATCATTAAGATAAATTCTTCCAAATGTTTGTAATTGTTAGAATTTCTCAAATAAAAAGTATATTTTAACCAGCTATAACAAACAAAACATGCATACACTAGTTAGCTTTTTTTCTAAACTAATATGTTGTTAAAAACCTTTTTAAGTTTATTTTAGGATGTAAAAAACAAATTTATTTTTCAACGATTTCAATTTAAAAATGCTGCTCTATTTGTTTTCTTCCCAATCAGCTGATATCAGTTAGAAGTTGATGAGTAGTGATAGTGATTGGAAGAAAAAAGTGCAAATCTGAATGTGAGTTATAAAATAGATAAAGTTAGGTTTGTGAGTGTCTCAGTGGAGCGCTTGTGTTCTGGACTGAAGGATAAATCCCACATCTGTGTGCTGTGAGCTTCTTTACAGTGTTGCCTTGTGGCATGGCGATCAAGCAGCATTGTACAGGGCTATCACTGCACGCAGAGCTGCAGCTGCTTCACACTCAGCCCCACTGGCCCCAAAAACACTCCGTCCATCGGTCCTTCACATTATTTTTCTCTGGAAACGTGTTTCTACAATGAAGGAACAATCCAAACTGCATGCAGTCGCGTTCACGTCAGTTTAGCCAGGCGTGTTCCTGAACTCTGAGGTTAAACTAGAACGTTTAATACATTTATCACTACATTAATAATCAGTTAAATGTACTTGTTTTCCATCTGGTTTAAATGCTTCCATTAATGTAACTAAACCGCACACTAGCTCTCTAGCACCACCCTGTGGCGGAAAAGAGATTTGTTTTTTTTTTTAGTTTTTCTGAACATCATATTGTTTTATGATAAATGTCACATTGTCTTATATGACTTTTATTTTAAAAACAGTCTGAATTTAGTTCTACATGGATAGAACGAAGGTCACTAATGATGCATTAAAACTCAAATTTATATTCAGTAAATTATCAAAAGAATTTTATAGCCAATTATGTGACTGAAAAAGTTGTTCCTGCAGTAGAGATGCTTTAGATTTTACATTTTAAAGGTATATTCTTCTCTTCTTGAGGCTTTCTCATTTTCATGTGTCTTTTTTTTCTCTTACCAGAAAATTGAGAGGGTGGTCTTTGTCGGGAACTTTCTTCGTATCAACACGGTGTCCACAAAGCTGCTGGCCTACGCCATGGACTTCTGGTCTAAAGGACAACTACGAGCTCTGTTTTTGGAACATGAGGTGAGGCTTTGACAAGCACGTTTACGTCTCTTTAAACTGAAACTTTTAACTAAATAAAAATATAAATGCTCATACTAGTGCTGGGCGATATGACGATAATATTGTGAGGACGATAGAAAAGTTTCTATCATGCCATTTCTCTCTGTTGATTTTGAAAGCTGAACTTTTATGCAAAAATGTATTTTTCTATGATAAACTTTTGTCTACTTTAGAAAAATGTTTCTCGTTTTTGACAATTCATTTACATGTTACTTAAAAACATAAAGTCAGAGTAAAGAAAGTAATAACATTTTTGTCCTTTTCTTTCAGGGAATAAAAAGGACAAAACGATGACGATGTGTTATATCGTCATACATATCGTTATTGTGATTTAAAATCATTTATTTTGTGAAATACATTTTTTCTATATTACTCAGCACTGGCATATACTCTATACAGAAATTATATAGTTCCCTAACTGTCCTGCTTCTTGCCAGACCTTTTTTAAATTTAATTCAGGAGACTTTGTTTTTGTTTTTTTTTAAACAACTGAAATTATATTGTTGAAAAATTGAAAGTGGTTATTACATTTTTGCACTCTTTTTTTTTTTTTTTTTTTTTTTTTTTTTTTTTTAATTGAAGTGCGCACTAGTTATTATCTTTTGCACATCAGTAACCATCTTGTGTCCACTAGTTACTATCTAGAGCGCATCAGTTAGTAGCAAAAAAAAAAAGAATTTCTCTAAGATTGAATTAAAAAAAAATCTAGTTACTACTTGGTGCGCAACTGTAACTAACCAGAAAAAAAATTTACTATAATTTTTACAGGGAAAATTAAACCATTTTTAAGTTACTAACTGGTGTGCACCAGATAGAAACTAGAAAAAAAATGTTTTTGTTTTAAGAAAATGAAGTGAAATAATTTTTTTACTTCAGTTTTTAGGGAAAAAAAGTTCAGGGTAGTAACTGGTGTGCACCAGTTAGTAAAAATTTTTTTTTAGTTCTAAAAATGGAATTTAAAAAAAATTCTGGTTTCTATCTGGTGCGCACCAGCTACTGCCCAGAAAAATAAAAAGTTTTGTTTTTCTTTTTTGTTTGTACAGAGCTCCTAAAGGGACATCAAAGTGGTGCTCACCAGTTATTATATCACGCACACCAGTTGCTAACCATAAAAAAATGTACTTTAGTTTTAGAAAAATAATCTGTGTAGTAACTGGTGCGCACCAGATAGTAACTAAAAATGTGGGGGTTTTTTTTCCTAAAAATTGAAGTAAAAACATTTTTCTGTTTACTGTCTGGTGTGCACCAATAACTTTGTTTTCTTCTTTGTACAGAGCCCCTAAAGGGACATTAAAGTGTAAAAAGAAAAAAAACACTGAAGTAAAAAAAAAAATGTTTTTTTTTTCTAAAAATTAAAGTGCACACCAGTTTTTGTCCAATGTGCACCAGTTACTATTTTTTTGCACACCAGATACTAACCAGAATGTTTTCTTTTTTTAAAAAATCAATTTAAAATAAAATTAAAATAACAAATCTGTGTAGTAACTGGTCTTTTGTCTCTTTAAACTTAAACTTTTAACTAAATAAAAATGAAAATGCATATACTATGTCGATAATATCATTCTGGTGATAGAAAAGTGTATCATGCAGTTTCTCTTCTGTCGTTTCTATCATTTTTATTTTTAAATAAAAAATTTTGGTAAACTTTTTTTGCAAAAAATGTTTTTTCTACCGAGAAACTTGAAACTTAAGTGCACTTTAAAAACCATTTCTCATTTCTGACTATTCAGTTACATGTTACTTAAAAAATAGACTCAGACAATAATATTTTTGTCGTTTGAGAATCAAAGTGAAAGATACACTTTATTGTGTTGTATCATGATATATATCGTTATTGTGATATAAAATAATTCATATAATTTCGTTTGTTTTTGTGACACAGGGTTACTTCGGAGCCGTCGGAGCCCTGATGGAGCTGCTCAAGACGACAGACGACTCGTGAAAGAGAGAGGAGAAGACGTCGCCGGGACTTCCTCGACGCCACCAACACTAAACGCTGTGACGTCATCGACTTCTGACGCTGCTGAAAAGGTCCCGCGCAAAGAGGCCACTAAACGAACATGAAACTGGAGACGCAGACACTGAGAAAAGCCATTTTAATAATTTAACTCTTGTAAATATGAATAGCCTGTAACCGTCTTCTTAATTTCCCAGAATCCCTCTGTCATGGAGGTCTTAAGTGTGTGATCCTTAATTTATGGCTACATGTTGATTCCTCGGATTGGTCCCGTCAGGAAGCACGTCAGTTCTGTTTTTTGGGGGGTTTTAATGGAGAGTACTGTGTTGTAGCTGTCATACAGTTGTATCCTGGGGACGTAGAGCGCCGGATGACCATGCAGCTGCACTTCTGGAGAAAACCCTCTTGAATGGTTCGTTTTCCCCACCAGCAGCTGAAAGGCAGTTTGTGAACCTACAGGAAGACCGGCTTACGTGTTTGCTGTGCAAAAAGTCTGGAAGTTCATCCTTCAAAGCTCGACCTCTCGTTCCACTACACTCGGCCTTTGCTCTTTATCTGTTCCCTGTCTGCCAAACTGTAGACGACACTGTTTTACCGCCACGACCTGCTGAGTTCAGTACCAGACGACGGGACCAACACTTTGTCTTCCAGCCAATCGGAGCTCATTGTTGAGTTTTCCTCTTCTGTCTCAGCAGCTTTGTGTGTGGAGTTCTTTCTTTTTGTTTAAATTACGAAAGGCCAAAATAACGGGAAAAGTGTCATAAGAAAAGTCTCTGTTAGATTCACGAGATGAGAGAACTACAGGGACCATGATGCCTTTTGCCTCCCAGCGTCACCCCTCCTGGATACACTTGTGTTCCTTCGCTAGTCACAGAATCTGTTTGTAGCGCAGATGAATAGTTGTTACTCAGAAATCAGTACTGTATGCGTGAAAATGAATATTTGTAGAAGTTAGTCGGAGTTGTGCGGCTTTAATGCATGTGCCACCAGGGGGCAGGATTTACAAATCACTGCAAAGAAAGAACCTCAGAGGATTATAGACCCACCATCATGAGTGTAACAAGAATGGACCACAAGTGTATTTATTTTTGTATTGTAATGATGCTGTCCATCCCTGCCCTGGATATCCGCCGCCTTTCACGTCTTTATTCTACAAGCAGCTGGAGCGTGCAGCCTCTGCTGTCATCATGCCTTAACGCTCCTGCGGGGAAACTGTGCTCTCTCTCTGTCTCTGTCTTTCTGACTCTCACGTCGCCTTTTCTTTTCATCAGAAAGCCCATATCAGTTGCCTTTTTCACTCTCGTTCGGCCTGCTCCATGTTTGTGCCCTTCAGTCTCTTCTTTTGGACTTACCTCATATTTCCATTCTCTTGCTTCCTGTCAAATCTTTTTTTATTTTTTTTATTTAGTTGGTTTCATATTTTTTATTTTTTTTTTTTAAAAAACTGCATTAATATTGCCGTAAAATTGTAAGTGGTTCTTACATTTTTGCACATTTTTTCTTTTATACGGAGCCCCTAAAGGGACATCAAAGTTAAAAAAAAAAAAAAAAAATGGAAGTGAAATTGAAAAAATAAATCTTAAATTACTTTAATTTTTAGGAAAAAAAATTCCAGGTAGAACTTGTGCAGTAGCTAGTAACAAAAAAAACATTCTCTAAATTTTAAATAATTATATTTTGTTCTCGTTAGCAACTGATGCACACCAGATGCCATCATACGCACCACTTACTAACCAGAAAAAAAAAAAAAAAATCATTTGTTGTAACTGGAGCACACCAGATGGTAACTTAAAAAAAATGTATCTAAAAATATAAGTAAATTTTTTTTTCTGATTAGTGACTGGTGTGCACCGGTTAATCTCTGGTGCACCAGTTACTAAACAGAAAAAAAATTACTTCAATTTTTGGCAAAAAAAAGTTTCTGCGTAGTGTCTGGTGGGCATGAGATATGAAACAAAAAAAAAATTCTGAAAATCTAAGTAATTTTTTTTCTGGTTAGTAACTGATGCACACCAGTTACTAACCAGATTTTTTTTTTTCTTTTACTTTAATTTTTGAAAAAAAAAAATCATGTCTGCGTAGTAACTGGTGTGCACCAGTTAACAACCTGAAAATCAATTTTTTAGAGGAAAATTTTGTTGTTACTATGGTACACACCAGTTACTATCTGGTGTACACCAGTTACTAACCAGAAAAAAAATCACTTCAAATTTATATATTTTTTTTCTTTTTTACTTCAATTTTGGGGAAAACTTTACTTCAACGTCCCTGTAGGGCTTCCGTATGTTTAATACGTTTTTTGTTGACCTTCTTCCATAAATAATTGGGCTGCATCTCCCGTTACTGGACAACTGCTGTATTGATTCGCTCCGGCTCAGTCTTTGGATAATTTACTACATACTTTTTTTTTTTCCTAAATTGGAGGCCATATTTTTCCTGCAGTCATTATTACACTTGGATTTTCTTTTTTTCAAGCCATGAAGCTTTCTCTGTGTTGAAGACACTGAACTTTGCGTACTTGTGGTATTTTTTGGACCTATCTGTTGTACTAACGTGATCTGAGCTTTCCTATCGTCCGCTTTAAAAAGTGATTGTAGTCGTGCCGTTCAAAATGTCCTCCTGCGGATTCCCATCACGTCTACCCAACATGCATTGCAGCATCTTATTCACTGGGCTGTCTCACCTCCAAACCCACCAGAGTTCATGTGACTTGATATGCAAATGTTTTCCCCACTGAGAAGTCCTGTTTAAAACTTGAGCCAGAGTCTTTTTTTTTTATTTCCTGCTGATTTTGTTGAACCTGCTTAAGGTGGATTTTTGTGTCGGAATGTTTGCGCTCTCAGATCGGGAAGAAGCAGTCGTTTTTTTTAATGGCTTGGTTCAAATGCAATAATCAAGTTTTCTCCACTAACGTATTAATGATTGCATCCCGATAATATTAATAATGTGTCGTTAGAAGCAGAGATGATCCTCATGCCTCATCTGAGATTGACTTTGTGTGTTTGTGTTTTTTTTTTTTTTTGGTTGTCTCGTACTCCTCCCCGTGTCTGTCTGAGCCCGTTCTGATCCTCAGATGGGACGTCCCGCTGCATGACCACACCCAGCGTGTCTTCTGGACGGTGTGGCCGGCGGCACAGATGTTGTCCTCCCTTTGATTTTACAGAGATTTGTAAATAACAATAATATAATAATAATATTATATTTTCAACACCAGCAATTTGTCTGCTGTTTTTAACTGTTCGGTTACCCCGGCGACGGCCCAGCACTTCAGACGGTCCCGCCGCAGACAGACGACTCGGCGAGACCAACCACCTCATCAACTGATTATAAATCAACCAGAACGTTTCAGGTCGTTGACCTGAGCTGTATACAAGATGAAGAATCCTCCCCATCATTAAATACTGTTTTATGGACAGAAATCTATAATAAATTATGTTTTTATCATTTTTGGCCAGTCTTGTTTTGGAGTTGTGGTCCCTAAATTTCTCCACATTTAAGATGTTGTGGTGAAGTCGAGTCGCTCGTCTCTGGTGGTTCATCTCAGCTCCCATGTGGGCCGGGCTGGTTTTGGGGAAGTGCTGGTTGTTAGCGTTGGTTTTTTTGCTGCTGCTTTTAACTTTGGTTTGGGAAGAAAAGAAAATATCTGACTTTTTTTTTTTTTTTTAAGGATGGCAGTTTAAAAAAAAGAGGTTCCCTGCCTTGTGCAATTTGTATGTACTGAAGTGAGATTTTTTTTTCTAACAAAAAATAAACTAAAAATGGACAAGAAATGTGAGTTTTGATGTTTTTCTGCTTTAATCCATAGAAATGAAAGAACAAAACATAATAAAAATGTTAAACGAATATATTGAAAGGGAGGAATTATGATAAATAAAGGTTTTTCTTGTTAATTTCAGAAACTTTTTGCTCTACAAAATGATGTAAAATTACACATTTATGGTTGCATTATGGGATTCTGCCGTGTCCTGCTGGAGGCTCCGACTGAAAGTATTAACTGTTCTAATGGTTGAGTGGATCCAAGCTGCCAAACTCGCGTGTTTCTGCATCCATTTGCCCTCAACAGTTCTGGCTTATCATTGATTTCAATGAGAACAGATCTTAGGAACACGAGTAATAATTTATTCGAGAGACACAAACAAACAAGTCCATAAATCTTTGGCGGTTAGGCTCTGGGCTGATGACGTCATGCGTGCTCGGGATAATTTCAGACCATAAATGACAAAAAAAAAAACTCGGAGCATAGAAGCTCATGGTGGAGGAGTGAAACCATCTGGAATGCAGAAAAAACTAATGAGGAGGGCGATTTTATATTATAGTTTTTAATGGCCTGACGTTATCATACGCTCTTTTCTAACTTGTATAATTTTGACAAAATATATGTTTTTATGGAGAGTAAAATATAAAAAGTTATTAATAGCTTTACGTTGATTTATTCTGGAATAATATTCTTACCTTTTTGTTGCAACTATGTTAAAAGTTACAGTTTTAAATTTTTAAAAATTGGGATTCTGTTAGCTTTTTTGACTATTTTGGTATTTACTAAGATTATTTTAGGCTATTTTAGAGTTTAGCTAATATGTCAGCTACAGTTTAGCTCTTTTGGCATTTTAAGCTTTGTTTTCCATTTTTCTGTTATTTTGAACTTTAGCTATTTCGTAGCTACATGCTAGCCGTTTTGAATGATGTAAGTTTTTTAGTTTTTTAGGCTAATTTGGCATTTAGCAAAAATTTAGCTGGCTATTAGCTTCAGCGTTTTCAACTGTTAGCTTCAGTGGTTTCAAGCTTTACCTTCAGTAGTTTCAACTATTAGCTTCAGTGTTTTCAGCTATTAGCTTCAGCATTTACAACTGTTAGCTTCAGCTTTTTCAACTGTTAGCTTCAGTATTTTCAAGTTTTAGCTTCAGTAGTTTCATCTTTCAGCTTCAGCGTTTTCAACGATTAGCTTTAGCATTTTCAACTGTTAGCTTCAGCGTTTTTAACTGTTTGCGTCAGTGTTTTCAACTTTTAGCTTAAGCTTTTTCAGCTATTAGCTTCGGTATTTTCAGCTGTTAGCTTCAGTGTTTTCAATGATTAGCTTTAGCATTTTCAAGTGTTAGCTTCAGCATTTTCAACGATTAACTTCAGAATTTTCAACTGTTAGCTTCAGCGTTTTCAATTATTAGCTTTAGCATTTTCAACTGTTAGCTTCAGCGTTTTCAAGTGTTAGCTTCATCGTTTTCAACTATTAGCTTCCGCATTTTCAACTGATAGCTTCAGCGTGTTCAGCTATCAATTTAAGCATCTTCAATCATCAGCACTAGCATCTTCAGCGGCTAAATTCAGCTTAGAGCATTCCCACTAGCATTATTGCATGTATTACACATCTGGTTGTTATCTATGTTAAAAAGTTACAGTTTTAAAAATTTAGTTTTAGAGTGTTCAATCAACGTTTATCCTGTTCGGCCCGCAACCTAAGCTGTGTTTAGGATTTTGACCCCTTTTGTGATGGAGTTTGACACTCCAGCCGATGAAACAGCATCCCAGAGTTCTCGGAGGTGAGACTGATCTTCCTCATTGCACCTTCCTCCTCCTCAGACGTGCATCTGTGATTACACATAACCTGAATTCAAAATAAAAATCTTCACAGGTTCCTTTTAAACAGAAGAAAGCCTTAGATTTTCTCCTTTAGCGCCAAAAATGTTTTGATTTTTGTCTGTATCTGATGAGAAGACATAAAACAAAATGATGAAGAATTGTTCTCTAGGGATGTAAGGATGTAACGATTATTTGTGGATTAAAAAAAAAAAAAAACTATTCAAACTCTTCAACAAGAAAGTGAAAAAACGTAGTTTGTTGCAGCCTATGCCTACATTTAGAAATGCAGAGCAGATGACATTTCTCTATGCAGGCTCGCTGTGAGCGTGCACGCCCCTGTGTGCAACAAATAACACAAATTCATCTGAAGAATTATTCAGCTTTAGCTTCTATGCTACACTTTTTCCACATTTAAGTAGCATCGTCATAATCCTCCCCCATCAATTCAATGACTTTTCTTCAAACTGGAAAATTTAGAAAGAAATAATGTCAAAGTTTAAGAGATAGTTAAAAAAATAAGTCCTTAAAATAATTCAAATATTGAAAAAACCTAAAAATGTAATTTATTTGATTTTGGAAAGGCAGGTTTTTCTGTAGATATAGAATAATTTAAAATACTTTATAGAAAAAAAAAGACAAAAAGGAAATCACAAGTTCTGATAAAGATATTATGATAGAAAAACACCAATATTATATTTACCAATATAAATGATTGTTTTCAGCTCCCTACAACATAAATGCATTGATTTATTAAACCCTTCTTTCCTTTGAACCAACAGGATTAAGTTCAATTGAAGAACCACAGACCAATAATATTTCCTTTAACATGTACTCTGATAAAAGTAAACCGTCGCTGTTTAATGTGCAAAAATTAAATTAAAATTTCTCTTGTTTCTTTGGCATGCTTTTACTTTGCTTCAATATAATTTTAATTTTTTAACTGAATGTAATTAAGAGTGACAAATTGCTTCAATCTTTAAAGCTTTACTTAATCCTTTTTCTTTTCAAGTCAAATCGGCGTTGTCTTTTTTCAGCGTAAAATATTGAAAAAGACACCAAAAAATACTAAAAAGTGGATTGAAAGAAAAAAAAGAAGAACGTTATTGACAACAGTACGAACATACTGAAAACAGAAAAGATGATACTAGTACCACTTATCATTTATTTACTTTTAAAACTGAAAACTCCAATTTTCAGTTTATTTAAAAAACGCAAAAGTTAATTTATTAAATCTTCAGCTTCCTTTTTCCACCATGTATGATAGTTTTGCATAAACTTATGTATTTTAAGTTAAAAAAATAGGATTTTGTTAGAGTTTAAACTAAAATTTTAATTAAAATGTTTTAAAAAAGAAGACATTTTTTAAAATAAAACCATGAAAACGTCAATTTTTTTAAATCAAAAGTAAACTGAAATCTCAAATGTTGTCGTTCTGTGCCTCTAACAGTGAAACAGTTCCACTCCTCCTTATCTGTCTGTGCATTAAACTCAGAGGATTGTTATCGCCTGTGCAGGAGAACACCCATAAAATAATAAAATCAAATAAAAAGGAACATTTTTGTCACATCTGTGAACATTTTCGGGGACCTCTCCTCTCCTCCTCGTCCTCCTCCTCCTCCTTTGCTCCGCCTCCTGCTGTACCTCCAGCTTGGCTCATTTGTGTTGAAACCGTCCTGCAGACGCCTGCAGGAGAGGTCAGATTTGGATCTGATGGCCATAAAGCTGAAAGGAACGGCGAGCGAGGCTGATGTAAGTATGTTTGCCTTCCTTGTAGATTCGAAGATTTATTTCCCAGGAAGTGGAATTTTTAACAGATTGATTTTGAAACTACAAATTCCACTAAACTCAGCATTGTTTGGTGTTTCAATCCCCCTGCAGCAAAAATTGACTTTTTTAAAATAAAGATTAAAGATTTTTGACAAGGAATTTGTTTTTAGTGAAGGGGAGAAGGTTTTTGAAAACTTTTTATTGCGTAAATTCCTTCCAGATTTTTTTATCCCGAGAACAAAATGTTTGGTCAAGCTGCAGTTATTTAAATAAAATTAAAATAAAATAAAACATCTGCTCCTGTCATTCCCATTTTCAATGGGATTTTGAGTTTTATTGTTTTTATGGTCACATTCTGTTCTTTTTTTTGTTTCTTTTGCTCATCAGATTTAATTTTTTGTTTTCTGACTAAAATCTTTATAAAGATGCTGTCTGGAGGCTCTCCATGCTACACTGCTGAAACTTCACTGAACAGCTTTCAGGAAAAGACATAAACTTTTTTTTTATATAAGATACATGATTGATTTAGCTTAATTTCTTTTTATCTTAGATTTTAGATCTCAATGGAAAGATTTTTCTCACGTTCTGCTGAAAGCTCGAAGTTCAACGTTCTGCCCTTGGACTTTACACTGAAAACCGTTCAGACTGAAAACTTAAGTTGATCGATCTTACACAAGCTGATTTTGCAAAAATAATTTAAAAAATGTTTGTCATGAATGTCTTAGCCAAAGCACAATTAGTTTTTCTTTTAAGCGTCACTTGTGTTTTTTAGCTCAGTCAGATGTTGCAAAAACCAAAGTCATAAATTTTGCTGAGTTGCATCCAAAGCTGCAAATAACTTCTATTTAAGTCAATTGAATTTGTATGAAATCATTTGCAAAACCATAAAATAACTCATGTTCTGAGTCAATTTTTTATTGAACTGTGGAAAGCTGGTGTTCACCAGGCTCCACCCAAACCGTTACAATCATTGTTTTGAGGTTAAATCTGAACGGAACAGAATGTCTGAGGTGAGAAAGTTTGATTTTCACTGTCGTTCTTCTGTTTTCTTAAAGAGGCCAAATAAGGAAGAGGAGCGGAACGAGCAAATCCACCTTTGGACAACATAAAAATATGAACACTTGTTCAGTTTTTATTTATCCATCTGTAAGTCATGTTTTTTTTTGGTTTTGAATAATTAAAATAAAGGTTAAAAACTTGATGTTCTCAAATCTACACATTTATTTTTAATGAAAGAAAAAACATAAATATTAAATGTGAAAGAAAAAATAATAATTTCAAAATTTCATGAATTCATAATTCTTTCTGCTATTTTGTTTCCAAATGATGCAGAAGAAGCTTGACTGTAAGAGGAGCAACAATGTCCTGGAGTCGGTAAATGGAGTTAAAAAGAACAAATCCAGCTATAAAGAAGAGCTGCACAGAAAAGTCAGAAGGTGAAAAGTGATTTACACCGAAACTGCTGGGAGGATGGTGGTTATCAAGGAGCAGAGGCCTAAAGGAGGCAGGAGGGTCTCTGAAGACCCCAACGCACCTGAAGTCCCGAACGCACCTGAAGACCCGAAAACACCTGAAGACCCAAACGCACCAGAGGGAGGGTGGGGCTGGATGGTTGTCGCAGGTTGTTTCCTTGCTACCATCTGCATCCGGGCAGTGACCAGGTCAAGTTTCTCCATTCTATTCTATTCTATTCTATTCTATTCTATTCTATTCTATTCTATTCTATTCTATTCTATTCTATTCTATTGTACTGTACTCTATTCCAAGTTATTGTACTGTACTGTACTGTACTGTATTCTATTCTATTGTACTATGCTCTATTCTATTGTATTGTATTCTATTCTATTCTATTGTATTGTACTGTACTCTATTCTATTGTACTGTATTCTATTCTATTCTATTCTATTGTACTGTACTGTACTGTATTCTATTCTATTGTACTGTACTCTATTCTATTGTACTGTACTGTACTGTACTCTATTCTATTCTATTGTACTGTACTCTATTCTATTCTATTGGACTGTATTCTATTCTATTCTATTGTACTGTACTGTACTGCATTCTATTCTATTGTACTGTACTCTATTCTATTCTATTGGACTGTATTCTATTCTATTCTATTGTACTGTACTGTACTGTACTCTATTATATTCTATTGTACTGTACTCTATTCTATTCTATTGGACTGTATTCTATTCTATTCTATTGTACTGTACTGTACTGTACTCTATTCTATTCTATTCTATTGTACTGTACTGTACTGTACTCTATTCTATTCTATTGGACTGTATTCTATTCTATTCTATTCTATTGTACTGTACTGTACTGTACTCTATTCTATTCTATTCTATTGTACTGTACTCTATTCTATTCTATTGTACTGTACTGTACTGTACTCTATTCTATTGTACTGTACTCTATTCTATTCTATTGGACTGTATTCTATTCTATTCTATTGTACTGTACTGTACTGCATTCTATTCTATTGTACTGTATTCTATTCTATTCTATTGTACTGTACTGTACTGTACTCTATTCTATTCTATTGTACTGTACTCTATTCTATTCTATTGTACTGTATTCTATTCTATTCTATTGTACTGTACTGTACTGTACTCTATTCTATTGTACTGTACTCTATTCTATTCTATTGGACTGTATTCTATTCTATTCTATTGTACTGTACTGTACTGCATTCTATTCTATTGTACTGTATTCTATTCTATTCTATTGTACTGTACTGTACTGTACTCTATTCTATTCTATTGTACTGTACTCTATTCTATTCTATTGTACTGTACTCTATTCTATTCTATTGTACTGTACTGTACTGTACTCTATTCTATTGTACTGTACTCTTATTCTATTCTATTGGACTGTATTCTATTCTATTCTATTGTACTGTACTGTACTGCATTCTATTCTATTGTACTGTACTCTATTCTATTCTATTCTATTGTACTGTACTGTACTGTACTCTATTCTATTCTATTGTACTGTACTCTATTCTATTCTATTGTACTGTATTCTATTCTATTCTATTCTATTCTCTTGTACTGTACTCTATTCTATTCTATTGTACTGTATTCTATTCTATTCTATTCTATTCTATTGTACTGTATTCTAATATATTCTGTTAAATTAAATTAAATTAAATTAAATTAAATTCGATTTGATCAATTAAAAAAAATGTTACTATATACATTTAATTGATTAATTGCAATGATTTTTTTTAAGTATTTCCCGACCATTTATTATCTGCAAATAATCACAATAAAAAAATCACATCAAACTGCACATTTAGAAAAAATATTTTTAATTAGTGCTGTCAATACATAAAAGAAAACTAATTAATCTCATACTGAAAAATAATGTATTACAATCAATTGTGATGAATTTTTTTTACAGTACTTACCAACTATTTATTTTCACACAAAAACTTTACATTTAAAAAATGTAATTCTAATTAGTGCCGTCAATCCATTAAAAAAAAAAAAACGTATTGCAAAACTGAAAAAATAATTAATTGCGATGAATCTTGATTAGTAGAATTTGTTGTTACAGTATTTGCCGCCCAATTATTATCTGTGGAAATCACACACAAAACTGCACATTTAGAACATTTATTTTTAATTAGCGCTGTCAATTGATGAAAAAAAATTAACTAATTAATCACGATTAATTGCTTATTTTTTATCATGGCTGTCAATCGATTAAAAAAATAATTGCGATTAATCACACTTTTGTGTTGTGATTAATCGCGACTAATCTAATGTTTTAAGGGTAAATTTATTTATTACAATATTTCCTGAAATATTTTTCTGAAATGTTTTTATTTTTAAGAGTTAATCCAGCAGTGTAAAGGCAAAACTAAGGACTGTTTCTTCATGAAGTTTAAATAATTTATTACTTAATAAATATTAACGAGGTAACAATTGTTTTTATTATTACATTAACAGCCCTAATTACATTATAATATAACATTTAGTGATTAAGATGGAATCTTCCGATCGGAGGCCGCTGACGCCACGCCACGGCCGCCCCGTGTCATCATCCGAACAGGAATGTTAAGGAAAAAGGTCAACATACAATAACTATCAAACATGTAAGAACATAAAGACCTCCATGTTACATAAGTGTTTTCTTCAGCTCTCGATAAGGAACGATAAGGTTTTAAATGACCGTCTGCAGCTGATGCAACATATTTTTCACTTTTTTTCGAAAAAAAAAAATGAACTGCAATCCAGGTTTAACTTTTATAACTTGAAGCCACGTGACACCAGTTTATAGAAGTAAAGAAGATTAGATGTTCCTTATAGTGCAGCTGATAAACGCTCTCTGCTTCTGTGGGTTCTTGCTGGAGCTTAACCAGGTGAACGCCACCATAAAAGAAAGTCACTGAGTTCAAAACCTTTCTAGTGTTCGCCATAAACGTCTGTGAATATTCTATATCTTTGCTTTGCCAACTAAGAATCACATTATGATTACAGCGTTAGAGGAAAGTTCAAACTCTAGTTAGAAAGATTGTTAAACTTCTTTTTAGTAGCAAATTGACTCAATATTCTAAACTGGAAGTGTAAAAGTTTTTCTAAAAGAAAACTATTGATGATGTTTTAACTGAATGTTTTCCTCTGTGCAGATGTGTGTCCATGTTCTTTGTGGAGTTCCAGACGCACTTTGAGACGGATTATTCCACGACTGCTTGGATCCACAGTCTGATCGACTCCACTACGATGCTTTGTGGTAAACGTTTGTTTACTCTCACAAACATGCATCTTTATCGGGAATCGATTAAAAAAAAGTTAACTAATTAATCGCAAAACTGTAAAGTATGTTAATGGTGTCTAATACCTATTCATCTTTATATATATATATATATATACATACATTAATTAATTAATTAATTGATCTAATTAATCAATTTCAATCTAAATTTTTAACCAAATAATTTCCCCCATTTTTAATAAGTAAATAAAATAACTGTGTATTGTGTACAATTTTGGCTACTTCAAATGTAAAGACTGTTTTAGCCGACAGGTGTGTAACTACTGTGTGTGTGTAGACAGGCTCCGCCCATTCCAGATTGCTACTTAAACCTTTTATGATGTCACTACCCTCTGTTATCATCTTCCTTTTTCTTTAAACCCCCTCTTCACCCCCCCTCCCCCCCCCCCCCCTTGTTTCAGTCCGGTCCAACAAAAAAAGTAAAACGATACACATAATCAATAAAAATAAATTTTAGCATAAAATACAGCAGGGGTTTATACTTAATAAACCCCTGATGAGACATTAAAATCTGTCCAATACAAGAGGCTCTCAGCCTGTATCTGCTTGCTCAGCTGTTGGACAGGACAAGTAAAAAAATATATATATATATATAAAATAACTCGTTTGAGGTATGTTATTTAAGTTTTGTGACATTGTGCTGCTTTAAATGATAAACATAAAGCTTTATTAAGTTTTCTTAATTATTAACGACTTCTTACTTTTACTTTGAAATCATCGAGGGGTCATTTTTTTTTTCCAATCTTCAACATTAAAAAAAACATCACAAAAATATCAGGTCCAGAGATCTAATTTACCACATTAAAAAACATTAGGAACACTTCTGAGAAATCCAAAAGATATTGGACACAAAATTCTTAATAAATTCATAATTCAAATGTTGTTTTTTCTTCTTTACCACTATATTTATATTTTTCTTAAATGACAATGATATGAGGAGAAGAAAATGCTCCTCCAGGTGTTCATGACGCAGAAGAAACCATCCAACGCAAAAATTAGATTAATGCGTTACAAAAAAAAAACAAAAACAGAATTTCTATAATTGATTAATCAATCGCAATTAATGGGATCATTTTACAGCCCTAATGTTTTTTAATTAGTCATTGATTGATTAGAAAAATAATCCAATTAATCACACTTTTGTGTTGCTTTGAGGTAAATTTTGTACAATAATATTCGGCTTTTGAACAAAAACGGGCAAGAGAAAATTTTGTCTGAAATGTTTTCATTTCTCAAGTGTTAACCCAGAAGTGTAAATTCTGAGCACAAAAATACATCTGAAGTAATATAAGCAGATTCTAAAGACTTTTTGTCTCCAGTATTCCTCCAACAAAACAGAGATGCTGAGATATACGTATCTTAATATCTATCGCTTTCCTTTGTCGCAGCAGTCGAGGCTCATCACACTGGATCAGGAATCAAATAGTCCGAGTTTTGTAAAGTAACCAAAAAAATAACAAGACTAAAGTCGTAAAAACCAAAGATGTATTTATTTTGTAAGTGGCCGTGGAAGCCTGAACCACTAAGGTAAAGCAAGAGACTTTTTCTCAGCAAAGTGTACTTAATGTGCGTTAATAAATAGTAACCAAATATTTTTGATTAATCACGTGCGTTATTACGGTGACCTTTAACCGCCATCGCATGTTTAACAAAAAAAGAAAACTACAAAAAAAAAGACCACTTCTGGTGTGTCCGTCGGCAAAAACAATCCCCGATAATTTTCTTTTTTTTGTTGTTATTTTTTTATTTTTACTCAAATCACTTTCATGTTTACAGTTATTTATTTTTTTTTTTTGGTGGGATTGATATTTTGTTTGCAGATATATATATTTTTTATTTTTGCACAGTTATGGTTGGCTGTTACTTCTTTCTTCCTGAAATGGCGCTTCTCGGCCACCGTACATGAACGCGTTATCCCTTATTTTTATTAAGGCTCGATTTCTACCAGACGGCCAAAAAAAAAGTTACAAATAAACACAAAGATGTAGAAAGCATTATACAAATTTCAATTGTAAGTAATCCAAAGTGTCGTTTCAGCTCCTCTGGGCAGTTTCCTTGGCAACCGCCTCTCCTGCAGAGCGACGGTGATGCTGGGAGGCCTGTTGTCTTCTGCTGGTCTGGTCCTCAGCTCGTTCGCCTCCAGTATTGAGTTCCTCTACGTTTCTCTGGGTGTCATCACAGGTACAAGATCATTTATCAGTAGGGCTGCCACAAACGATTATTTTAATAGTCGACTAATCACCGATTATTTTTTCCGATTAGTCGATTAATCGGGTCATGCGCAAACTGGATGTAAAGACGCTGAAGTTGATAACCAGCTAAAATATTAGTGAAATGCCAAGTTAGCCTAAAAAAATAGAAAGAGCCAAAGTTAGCCAAAATAGCTAGCATACTGCTGAAATATTAGCTAAACTCAAAATTAGCCTAAAAAAAGAAAAAATCCTAAATTAAATAGCTATGTCGCTGAAATATTAGTTAAACTTAAAAATAGCTTAAAAAACTAAAAAAAGAAACCTTAAGTTAGCCAAAACAGCTAGCATGTAGATTAAATATTAGCTAAACTCCATAAAAGGCCAAAGAAACTTATTAAATGCCAAAATAGTCCAAAAAGCTAGCAGAATGCTATTATAACTTTTAACTTGACTTCATACAATATAAAGTAACGATTAATCGACTATTAAATTAGTTGTCGACTATTTTAATAGTCGATTAGTCATCGATTAGTCGACTAATCGTGGCAGCCCTATTTATCAGTAAATTAAATATCAACTCTGATATATGTGCAAGAAAAAAAGTAAAAAAAACAATCTGTCCTTTACAGGTCTTGGCTTTGCTCTCAGCTACACTCCAGCCATAGCTATAGTTGGAAAATACTTTGTTGAGAGGAAAGCTTTGGCCTACGGGATCGCCTTATCTGGTATATTTTTTTGTCTTCCAGTGTCGGTTGTAACCCCTTTTTATATATTTTTCCCATTGATTCCTCCTAAATCCATGAACCCCATCTGTTCTTCAGGCAGTGGCATCGGGACCTTCCTCCTGGCTCCGGCCGTCCAGCTCCTCATAGAGCATTATTCCTGGAGAGGAGCTCTGCTCGTCCTGGGAGGAGTTGTTTCTAACTTGTGCGTTTGCGGAGCTCTGATGAGACCCCTGGAAAACACACCAGTTCAAACGTCCGTATTCAACCAGGAAGTCGGTTTCTTGTTTTCATCGGATCGTCTCTTATTCTCGTCTGTTTTCCTTTGCAGGAACGACACGACGAACCTGGAGAAGGCTCGTGACAGTAAAGCCGGTGATCTGAACCGGCAGCACAAAGACGCCCAGACGCTCGTTTTTGCCACAGAAACACTTCAAAACGTCGGATTCACCAAACTCCAAGAAAACACAACAAGCTTGAACGATCAAACATATACAAATTCCAAGCTGGCAGAATGCATGTTACTAAGTAAGGTACTAACCAAAGAGTCCATGAAGAGCAGTGGAAGCTTGAAACTGCTGGAGAGCGTTAACGCTAAAAAACTGGAAGACTAAAGACAACGAAGCCAGGTCGACAGAGAAAAACATCCTCACAGAACCTTTAATACGCTCAAAACCTTCATCCGGATGTCAGAATTTCTGCCTGAAGACCAGGGAGGACTTTGGCTTCGTCTTGACGCCCGGCTTTCTCGTCCTTTCCGTGTCGTTTTTGTTCCTGGCGTACGGCTGCAGCTCCCCTGTGGTTTATTTGGTTCCCTACGCTCTGAGTGTTGGGGTGGACCATCAGCACGCCGCGTTCTTAATGTCCACATTCGGCGTCAGCGGCATCGTCGGCAACATCACCTTTGGATGGATCACAGACAGGAAGTAAGCTTAAAAAATTAAGTTTTGAAAAAGAAAAAAATACTGAAAACTTGAAATAAAAACAACAAATATAAAAATTACCAATTGAAAAAAGTCTTCACTTTCAATTTTCAGTTTCAGTTCTGATTTTCGAGTTTTCGCTGCTGAGCTGATCCTCATTTTACATGGGGGCGGGGCTTTGAGCTCATTGGCTACCTGAAAATGCATCCCATGATTCCCTAAGAGGTACTGATGACGTGACGCGGTGTAGCTTTTACAGTCTCGCTGTTTGGTGGATTTTTTTTCAGCGTCGATCGATCTCCTCCGTGCCGATGATCTCCATTAACCTTCATCGTGATTAGACTTGTTTTCTACGAAAGTTTGAAAAGTGAGAGTAAAAAAACGAGAGACGAGGAAAGTTCTAGGACGTTCGTAGACTCCGGCTGGTGAAAAGTTTGTGAAGTTTCGTGAAAATCAAACAAACAAAAGTTTAGTTTTCCAACATTGTTGAAAAATTCTCAGATTTCGGCACAAGATGGCTGCCAAACCGGAGGTCGTGTGGCCATCCCAGAATAATTTCAACTGTCCCCGGGGTTATGTATTTCAAAACTTTTTTTTTTTTAGCCCGGAAACGGTCGCCATGATGTCATCTTTTGTTTTTTTTCAGGGCAAGGCGCTCACTTTATGCCAAAAATTTCATTTTCAGTTTCCTCTCGGTGTGTGGAAATTTTGGGGACTTTTCAATAATATGGTGGGAGTGAAATTTTAGCTCAAACTTGTAGAAAGAAAAAAAAAATAATAATAAACAAAGACATAGAAGTTGTTTTTGCTGTTGTGGGTGTGTGTGTATTTTTGTGTAGTTTTTGTTTTACTGCACACTGGTCACGTCTGTTTGGGCTGAAGCGTTTTCTTTCAGGTTTTTTACATTTTTTCACTCTTGGCAAAAAATAATATTGTTGTCTGAGTCAGACTGCTGCTGCTGCGGGCCATGAACATTCATGTGTGTCGGAGTAAAGTGTGGAAGACGTAGTGAGGAGTCATGGGAAACACGACTTGGTAGCCAATCAGCTCAAAGCCCCGCCCCCATGTAAAATTAGGCTCAGCTCGGCGGCGAAAACTCGAAAATCAGAAACTGAAAACAAAGGAAAAAAGATTCTTTTTTTTCAAAAAATGTTTTCAGGCTTTTTTTTTTCAAATTTTCAAAACTTTATTTTTTCAAATTTGTATTTTTTTTTCAGTCACAATGTCTATTGTTCTAGTTTTTAACGTGTTTCTTCGTTCACTTGAAGCTGATCCTGATTCGACCCCATACGTGTGTCCCTCCAGGTGCCTGAGGAAGTATCGAATGGCGTGCTACATGCTAGCTATCGGCATGGAGGGCCTCTGCTGCATCTTCTTTCCCTTCCTCCTGTCCCTTTCCCTCCTGGCTCCGTTATCGGCGCTCTACGGATACTTCGACGGGGCGTATGTGGCGCTAATACCGGTCGTGACCTCGGATACCGTGGGCTCCGCCTACCTCACCTCTGCTCTCGGTGCGGTCTACTTCCTGCACGGCGTGCCTTACCTGCTCAGCCCACCAATCGGAGGTAAAGTCATAGAGATCTCCTCATATTTAATGTTTTTTTTGCTAACTGCGGCTGTGTGCGTCCCTCCAGGTTGGCTGGTGGACCAGACAGGAACCTACACAGCGACCTTCTTCCTCAGCGGCGCCTCCTTCATGCTCAGCTCCTCCCTCCTGGCGGCTGCTGTGTTCTTCAGATACGTGCGGACGATGCGTGAAACGCAAAAACTCAACCTGTCTGGATTTCTACCGTTTTTATCAAAAAAGAAAGACATAAACAGACTTTAAACTTTGTTTTTGCAAGTGTTTCCTGTTTCACAAGTCAAAGTGTGCAATACAATGAAAACAAGGAGCATTAAACACAAATTATGTGGATATTTTTACATTTCATCAGTCTAAGAAAAAACCTTCATCCACCCTTACAGTTAGACTGAGGATACAGGAAACAATAAACCTCGTTTTCACTGATCTGTCCAGCGTGGTCCGGATCGGTCCGGTAAGGAGTAGTATGGTACGGTCCAGTTAATTCTAGTGTGTCATGGCGTTACTGCTGTGTGACGACTAGAAAAGCAACAACAACTGAGGTTATTTTTACTGTTTTACTCTTTGTACATTGAAAGAAGATGAGAAGAATACAGCTATGTGGAGGAAAACTTTGGAATTATAGCTTCTAATATCGTCATCACTTCCTGCCAATCAATGGGTGGCTTCAGTGGCTCCGCCCCAACCGTTCTGTTCCGCTTTTCAATGGACCTACAACGGATGGACCCCCCAGGAGGTACTGTTTAAAATCCCCCTATGAAGATTTTATTTTTATTTTTAAAAGAAGTTCCCAGTAGTGTTTTAATTGTGATTATGGTTTTTAAACTAAAATATCACAACCTTAATGTCTTCAAAAGCCATTTTTCATGTTGATCTGAAGCCTCTAGTTCCAAAATCTTCTCTGAGGGGGCGTGGCTCTTGGTGCTCCACCCCTGATCCTCCCTGTCTGATTATGATAGCTCTGTGTCTCGTTAGCATAAATCTTCATAAAAACATCCATCAATCTGGGTAATGTCCAGCCGTCTGGTTCTGATCCGGATGTCAGCTCAGATCTTCATGGACTGAACTTCCTCCAAAATCCTGATTCTTTCTCCTTCCAGTTCACCAAAGACTCTTTGATGTTTCTTGACGTTGCTGTGATCAATCCATTTAATCCATTGGAAAATAATGAAAGCTAACATCCAAATGCTCTTTCATTCATTTCCAATCCTTTCCAACTGCGATCAAATGAGCCGCCGTTCACATTTCCGTGGTCACATCAAGAAGCTCCGTGGAGTCTGGTGGAGATTTTCCAGCGTTCTCAGTCCTGCTACCGTAAGTATTGGATGAAACTCACACCAAAAATCCAGTGACGGCAGATTGGACCACAGAAATGTGAACGGCGGCTCATTTGACAGCAGTCAATGTGAAGATACCATCTTCTCTTCTCCAGAACCTGAACTAGACACGCTAGCCGGACCAGATGAGGGTTTAGTGCAGAAGAGAGAAGATCATTCAGGAAAAATTTGTTTGATTGATTTAAAGGAGAAGTACTCAGAAATGTAACAACAAGATGATTTTTTATCATATTTGTTTTCTTTTAGAGGAAAATGGCCACAAATACATGTAAAAAACTCAAAAAAACAGGATTTTCATTGGAGGGGAACTTTATTGGGTCCATTTTACAATAGAAACGCTCTAGTGGAAACGAGGCTAAAAATCCTGTTGACTTGTTCCAAAGAAGGCTAAAAACTGTCATATTTCTTAATACTTTTTTGAAGCGATTGGATACTTTGAATTTACAACCCTTTAATGAAAAAGTCTGACAGTTTTTTACCTAGAACTCCAAAATGAAATCATCTGCTCCTCTTGAGGAACGTTTTAACTGATCACACAGGTAGAAAAAAACAAGGAAACCAGATCGTCATCACAAAATCAAAACTGCATATTTCCTCTCGTCACGACTCTTGTACTCTGTCAGGAATACTCTTAGATATTTGAAAACGTTTTTAGTTTTGCACTGTAAGCAGTTTGCCAGTTTATTTACCTCAGGCTCTGTCCACACCGCGGTTCAGGTGAGTTTTAAGACTTCCGAAAAAAAGGGGGCTTTCTGCTCTTACCAAAAATAAGTATACTTCAAGTAAATCTTTTAAAGTATACTTAAGTATACAATAGTATATTTCCCAAAGTGTCAGTTTACTAAGAAGATTACTTCTTGGAACTGAATCAGCCCACTTTTAGTTGATCTAAAACTATACTTAATGTAACTTTAAGTTTATGAAAGTACACTTTGAAATGTATGTAATGTAGCTTTTAAAGTTTACTTTTAGTTTACAATTTTATCAGTACTGATTAGTGATTTAAAATACATTTTTAATATACTGGAAATATCTCAATAATACATCTACTTCACGTTTAACGCTGTGTAAGAAAATGGTTATGGACAAATATAGGCAAATATATTTATGATATAATTATAATTTTATAGTATTACACAAGAATACTTAACATGAACTTATGTACTTTTAAAGTTTATCTTTAATAAGTAACTAACTATCTTAATTTGAGTTTTAAAAAAGGATGCTTTAAGCAAACTAGAGCAAGGATGTCAAACTCAATCGTACAAAACATGCCTTACAGGAGAAAACTTTATTGAACACTCTAAAACTACATTTTTAAAACTTTTAACATAATTATGAACTAGATATATAGCATTATCTGCAATAATGCTAGTGGAAGTGCTGTAAGCTGAATTTGGCTGCTGAAATTGTTGCTAAAAACACTGAAGCTGATAGCTAAAATATTAGCTAAATGCCAAATTAGCCTAAAACCTAAAAAAAACTTAGGTTAGCTAAAACAGCCGCCAATTTTTTAAAACTTTAAAACCATAACTTTTTAACATAATTCTGTATAATAAAAATGCAGTAATATTATTCCAGAATAAATCAACCTAAATAACTTTCAATATTTTTTTCTCCATAAAAATATATTTTGTCAAAATTACACAAGTTAGAAATAATAACTTTGTCATTAATAACAATAAAATCTGGAGGTACTCGGCGGTAATTAAACTAGTCAGTGTTGTACATTTCCTTTTTTGTGACTTTATTATTTTAAATAGTTTCTTGTAATTTAAAGGTGTTTCATATTCAGAGTAACTTTGTTTCCTGTCAATGTTAAGTGAATTAAATACATCTCAAAGCAAAAATAGAAATAAGTTTGAAGTACTTTTGAATTTCGGAGTAAACCTGAATTCACCTGCTTTCTGATGGAGTTAACGTGATTGCCGGAAGTGCACAAATGTCACCAGAAAGGCTGACATGTGGCTTTGGTGACTGCCTGTTGTGTGTTTGTGTGCGTTGGCTTGTGTTTCTAAAACGCAGGTTTCCACTGCGTAGGTGGGTGCGTGGGAGGCAGGCAGAGGAGAGGTTTCCTTTGAGGTTGGCATCCCCGAACACAGTAAAGAAAAGGACTTCCCCTTGAAATTACACACAAGTATTCTGCTTGATGAATATCAAAGGTACAAGTTTTTAATTACTAGAAAAGGGGTGGGCAAACTACGGCCCGGGGGCCACATACGGCCCCTTAAGCTACTTAATCTGGCCCTCCAAATTAAAATACATTGAATCCTAATTATTGTTTTATTTTCATTGTATTTCTGGTTTCTTCTCATGAATGGTGTTGTTTCTCTGGCGTTCGTGTGTTTTTTTCAGATTTCTTTGAGTTCACATTTTCCTCTGAAGAACATCAACCCATTGGATCACCAAAAAGAGAACAAAAATCAAAATTTAGAAATTAAAATTCCCCAATTTTCTGTTTTTAAATGAATATATGTGAATTTTAATCCAAATTAAAGCATGTTTTTCTCTAAATTCCATATTATCTTTTTAGTTTATGAGGTTCATTATCAAATCACTCCTTCCATCTGCTCCTTGTCCGGCCCTTATGCCAAATTTTAGAACCCTTTCTGGCCCACAAATTCAAAAAGTTTGCCCCCCCTGTGCTAGAACAAAAAAAATGTACACTTAGATTTAAACATTTCTTAGTAATATAGTTATTATACACATTAGGGCTGCCACAAACGATTATTTTAATAGTCGACTAATCACCGATTATTTTTTACGATTAGTCGACTAATCTGTTCATGGCCAAAGTGGATGTAAAGATGCTGAAGTTGATAACCAGCTAAAATATTAGTTAAATGCCAAATTAGCCAAAAAATAATAAGAGCCAAAGTTAGCCGAAATAGCTAGCATGCTGCTGAAATATTAGCTAAATTCCACATTAGCCTTAAAAAAACGGAAAAATCCTATATTAGCCAAAACAGCTAGCATATAGCTGAAATATAAGCTAAACTCAAAAATTGCCTAAAAAAACTTAAAAAAGCTTAAGTTAACCAAAATAGCTAGCATGCTGCTGAAATATTAGCTAAACTCCAAAATAGCCTTAAAAAACCTTAATAAATGCCAAAATATTCCAAAAAGCTAGCAGAAGGATATTATAAGTTTCAACTTTACTACAATCTGACTTCATACAATATAAAATAACGACTAATCGACTATTAAATTAGTTGTCGATTATTTTAATAGTCGATTAGTCATCGATTAGTCGACTAATCATGGCAGCCCTAATACACATACGGGTTGATGTAAACTTTTGATCCACATGGGGGAGGCAAAACCAAGCAGATTTGTGCTTTTTCCCAATCAGAAGTTTCTCTTGATTTATTCTCAGAATTTGCTCTAAAAAGTGTCTCCAGTCCACAAATTAAATATTCTAGTCTGGTTCTGTTATCACTTAGAGCTGGGGATTCTTCTAGAAATAATAGTTCATTTGAGAAATATTTACATCAATCGTTTCTGGTTATAAATCCAAATTTCGCATTAATCAAAGATGCTGAATTACCAAAGAGCGGCGCTGACGTCAGCCGGGACAGGGATCTCGTGTGCACATCCGAGACACCTGCATTGTTGGTTTACACCAGATCTGCTTTGCTGATAAAGTCTCGTCAGGCTGCAGCCAGGTGCACGATGCCACTGCATGTTCGTAGGAGTTGGTGTTTTACCACATCAGTCGCACACATGCTTCTGTGGGGAGACGAACACGGAAAAAAAAGACACTCTGGGGGAAAAACTGAGAGTAGACGCTTCCAAACTCAACTCCTCAAATATTTATCTTATTCAACAAATATTGTTTTTTTGTTTTTTTTTAAATCTTTCCTGAAAGCAGTGAGATTTTTTCAGATTGTTTAACCGAAGTTCTGTAAATGGGTAAAAACTAGAGTTCAGCAGCTTTATCACGGATGGGCTTGAATGTGTTGAGTGTTCTTTTGTGGTTTGACTGAACAAACACTAAAGACAAGCAACACCTAAAAAATGAACATTTTATTTTGGCTTAAACAAATGTTTAAACTGTTACTCCCCAAATTACTTATATATTTATATATATATATATAAATATGAGTCGAGCTATATTTCAAGTCAAGCAAAACATCAATATTCTTTTTGGCAAGTAAACTATATGGTTCTATTTTATTAGAGCTGAGTTGAAGGAAGAAAAAAGGAAGAAAAAAAAAAAGATTAGAATCGATTTAAGCTTAATAGATCAAGAATCGATTCACAAAAGACGTAAATCGGGTGTGTGAAATTTGTTCTCCGCGTTTGACCCATCCCCTGAGGGAGCGGTGAGCTGCAGACACAGCCGCACTCCGGAACCATTTGGTGGTTTAACCCCCCCGGTCCAACTCCATAGTACTGAGAGTCAAGCAGGGAGGCACCGGGTCTTTGGCATGACTCGGCCGGGAATTGAACTTAAACTTAAACTCAAACTTTATTTATTTATATAGCGCCTTTCCTTCGGCCGAAACACAAGGCGCTTAACATAAAAGCAAATAAAATACATATTAAAAACACAAAAACATAGTGTTTAAAAACAAACGTACACAAAGACACAAAACAAACATCCCTCTCTCCCCCAATCCCCCCAATAAGACCCTTGTCAAGAAAACTGAACAAAGCTATAAAAACTGCAGATGTAAGGAAACAATCTGGCTTGGTACGACTGTGTAGAAACGAGGATCCCCTTATTCAAGAACCCGCCCGACCACAGGGGGCATCACCGCTGCGCCCGCCCAGCACGGGGCAGCGCAGGACCCTCTCTGCCGAGCTGGACCCCAGCCGCCCCAAAGAGAACAGGCACCGCAGCAATAGCTCCTCCCCTCGCAGGCGGAGCCCCAGAACAGAGAATCCCCGTGAGGAAAACACTGGATTTTAAAACAAATAAAAAGCAATAAAAGAAGATAAAAATAAATAAAAAATAAATATATTAAGAAAAACATGGTTAGCAGATAAAAATAGTCATAAAATAACTATAAAATGATTCTTATAGAAGTTAAAAAAAAAAAAAGAAAAAAAAAGAAAAGATAAAATTAATCACTAGAAAAGTCATGTACCCTTCGTGTGTTTTAGATCATAGATCTGTACAAAATAAAAGTTTTATGTTTAGAAGTTTTATAACTCCACTGAGCTGAAGTCCGCCAGCTTGGTGCTAACTGTCAAGTCCTTTTTCAAACTCTGAGTCACTCGACTTGAACAGCCCCCGCTCCCCGATTGTTGAAGGAATTCACTCATCCTTCTTTTGCAACACTAATATTTAATGGAATTCCCCATAGGACGGCTAATGCTAACGCTCGGTCGGTCTATAAATACATCACTGACAAAATGAAGAATCTTTATAAACTCACAGGCCAAACTTTTTTAAGGAAATATTTTTAAAAGAGACAATTTGAGGTCCAAAACGTTGTTTTTTCCCCTTTTACTGTCGTCTTCATCTGGAATAAGGTGTAATACTATAGCGCGATCTTAAACTTAAAATTGAATTGAATTAAATTGAAAAATTGAAAAAAATCGGAATCGATTCTGGAATTACAACCGATTCCCCACCAGCTCTATATTTATACATCCTTAATGTTCAAAATTAATCAATTTACAACCATAAACTCAAATGAATTTTAAATATTTTAATGAAAATGAATATTTATTCATTATACTGTCAACTGTGTTACAGACAAATCTTAACACATAAAAACATACGACACATTTGATAACAAACTTAGTTGAAAGTGTTTGAGTCCATTAACAAAATATTTTTTTTTTATTTATCTGTCCAACTTATCTGAAAATTTGACTTTTGAACTTTTTAAATGGGATTTGATGGGAGACTGTGATGGAGGGTGGTACATTTAACTAAATTTGAGTTATCTTATCACTCTCCAGAGATCTTTTTAACAGCATTTTATTCAACTTTAAAGAAATTAAAGGGACAAAAAACTCTTGTAACACAGTTGACAGGACAGGAGACTCTGGAAACTTTTCAAGTTTAAGTCATTTTTCATAAATGAGCCGAGATATTCAGATGAACTGATGAAAAACAACAGCGTTAAACGACTCACAGAGCTCTAAATTTGACAAAAAAACTGAAAATGATTTCTAGACAACAAAGACCATTCAGAATAATCTGACCTCGTTCGGATCAGAATTACTATCCGATTGAGATTAGTGGGTTATTGAGAGTTTTTGCGTCATGTATGGACTGTGTGAGCTCCAGAGGAGACTTCTGAGCCAGAGTGACATCCCAAATACTCTCTGGTTGGAGGATTAAATGTTGAGATTTGATGACTGTTTTATTTTAAGTGAGATTTTCTGGATCAGTTGTCAAAGACAGATAAAAAAAATAAAAAAAATCCCCTCAGATTTCTAAGATCTAAAACCAAAATATGTCTTTAACTTATCTTTGAAATAAAAAATTGTATATTTATCTCTTATAGTCAAACATTGTGGTAGTTTTATGACTTTTAGTGAGTTAAGTCGTCGTGAGGACGCCTGGCATAGCCCAGCCTGGACTCATCTGCACACCTCTGGCAGACTTCGGTGCTCCAAGGAAACTCCAAAGTAAAGGATCGCTGATGCATCAAGTCTGACACAGCTGCTCCATAATTCTGTGTTAGGAACATCTGGGTCATGTTATAGAATTTAAAAAAGCGTTTATTAATATTTGTCAAATATGAAACATCTTTGCTTTAATTGAGAGCAGCTGAGAAAGTGTTTTGGGATCATCCTCCAGACTGGATTGTATATCAAATTTTTGAAGAAAACAATGAAGTCTTTTTCTGTAAAATAGCTGTAAATGTGAAAATAATTCTTGAACTGAATCTATTTTTGGAAATGTCTTTAGGTTTTGTCATTTTCCACTCAGATTTTTTGTAGCAGAACGATTTTCCCATTTCGTCACATGTCTCCAGCCATCTTCACGAGTCCATGAAGCCTCCACTACCCGTGCAGACAAATCCGATTCTTCTTGCATTGAAGACAGATGTGTTGATCCGTGGTGACTGAGTTCACAACATTTGTAGAGATGCAGCGTTATAATTAGGTTAACGCTGCACTGGCTTTTTCTCAATAAAAGCAGTCATGAGAAGCACATGGATCACATCTTGTGGCCAAGTGAGGGCACCATGTGGACGCTCATTGTTCATGGTGGAAAACACCAGAAATCCATTCTCCAAACAAAGTCTGTTTAAAGGAACACAAATCATTTTAGTTTTCTACTCTTGTGGTCTTTGACGGGTTTGACAGCTCTGTGGATCTTAACATGTCCAATCAGAAGATTCCAGTCCTTTGTCTGACTTTTTATAACCTTTTTATTTACCTTTTGTTGACTCTTGAGATTCATTAATCTCAATGGGACTTCCTGGTTAAATAGAGGTTAGCTGCCGTCAAAAGCAATTCTAATTCATGTTTTTGGTTATAAAAATATTTTGAGTTAAAAAGGGTTATTAACCCCCAAAAAATATATTTTTTAACCATTTGAAATAAATTTTACAGTAAATAAATAATGGTGTTAGATCAGTTTAAAAAGGGGGAACTTATTTTTTGTTGCCATGGAGGACGGTTCAAAAGTTGCCACACCTGAATGAGTCAAGAGAAAAGAGAAGTCTGTGATACTTAGGGCTGTGGATCGTTGCTTAGGTGGCGATCCGATACGATTCACGAATCAAGCTCAACGATTCACGAGTTGAACCACGATTCTTACTTTTTAATATTATGTTTATTGCTATGAGAATATTTACTAGATGGAGGAAATTTGAAATTATTTGTATTAAATCACCAACATTTATACATTTAATTAGAGCAATAGATCAGAATCAACAAAATTGATTTAAAAAACCCAAAAAGATTCAGATAGAAAGAAATTTTGTTTTCCATTTTAAACTTTTTTTTTATCAGCCTTCTGGTTAAGTTCAGCAGTAACATAAACAACATAAAGAGGATAAAAATTACTGATGTTTTGGATCGTTTAAGAACAAAACTTAAAAATTTTCCCCACATTTTTTTTATCCTCAAAGTTCTTCAATATTTTTCGGTGTACAACCCGTGTGAAAAAAGAATTTTTTTCCCGCAGCAGAATCATCTGATTCACGTTGATTACATCTGCGTTTCTTCAGAATAAGATGGAGTTTCGTTAATTGCTTCAACTGTTGAAGAGTTATCATAACCAAAAGAATGTAAACACTGAGATAAAGCTCCGATGTTAAAGCTAATTCATTTTTTCAGAAGTTATGTCAGTCAACAGAACTTCAGTCTCAGTTTTTGAACGGAAAAAAACTCTTGCGAGTTTTACTTTGAAAACCGGAAGTTCCTCTGCAACTAAGATGTGTTTACTTTCGGTAACTACCGCGGCTCTTTCAGCTTTGTTTTAGTTCGTAAACTTAAAATAATACATTAATCTGAATTCCAGAAGAAAAACACATCATTGACAGATTGATCATATTTTACAACAATTTACTATATTTAAAAAGATCGCAAATCAGCGATCTTGGACGTCGCGAATATTCATACTTGGATTTTCGGGAGCAGATCGCGATTACCCTAGCACCCGAATACTCGTTACAGCCCAAGTGATAGTTATGCCTGTGAAAGAAGTTTTAATAGAATGAAGATGTTTTTGGGAAGTTTTTCCTCTTGAGTTTAGGTACGGATTTCATTATTTTATCACTTGAATTAACTTGCGGTCTGAGATTGTGTTGAAGTTACGTGATAGAGCTAATTAAGTTTCTTTCATTATTCTCTGTGAGAACACTTTGTAAAATGAAGGTTCTGTGTTTTATGTCATAGTTCTGACGGCGCTGTTGGCGTTTGAGAGAGATTTGAAGAGATGTTGAAGAACTTTTGTGTCCGAATAAAAGTCTGTGAAAACTGTTGAGCCTTTCGTCAAGCTCAACCGGAGTAACACAGAGTACATTTACGTTATTAACTTTCTATCCTTTTCTCTGTTCCATGACGTTAAAGCTCAATAAATCATCAATCAGCAAATTATCAAATGGGTTAAAGATGTTATAAATGACAGAAATGGATAAAGATTGTCGGAATTTTTTCAAAGGGAGAATCTTCAAGATTTCATTCCACTGACTGATTTTTTTGAAAATCCTTAGCATAGTGAATGTCGACAGGGAGGAGTCAGGCATGGAGAACTGCACGCTTCTTATATGACATTTACACATCGTCCAGTCAGAGCTGCTGGTATGATTCATAATGCCGTTATCCCCGCTTGTCCCTGGACTGCCACCGCTTAACCTCAAAATGTGCCTGGATGACAATTAAGGACGTAATGATTCTTAAAAACAATAAAATTAAAAAAAAACTTTAAAAATAAACAATTCAAGCTCGTGTTCATCGGTGCAGAAAATAAAGAAATCGGTTCGTCTCAACCTGTGCCTAAATTTAGTAAAATGCAGAGCTGATGACGTTACTTCATGCAGGTTCACTGTGAGTGTGTGCACGCCTTTGAGATTATGCACGCCTTTGTGTGTGTGCACGCTTCTGTGTATGTGTGTGTGCACGCCTTTGTGTGTGTGCACACCTGTGTATGTGCATGCCTGTGAGTATGTGCACGCCTGTGATATTGTGCACACCTTTGGGTGTGTGTGCATGCTTGTGTGTGTGTGTGCACGCCTGTGAGATTATGCACGCTTTTCTGTATGTGCACGTCTTTGTGTGTGTGCAGGCCTGTGAGTGTGTGCACACCTATGAGATTGTGCACGCCTTTGGGTATGTACACGCCTGTGAGTGTGTTTACCCCTGGGTGTGTGCACACCTGTGTGTATGTGCACACCTGTGAGATTGTGCACCCCGTGAGTGTGTGCACACCTGTGAAATTGTTCACGCCTGTGCGTGTGTGCACGCCTGTGAGATTGTGCACACCTTTGTGTGTGTGTGAGCGTGTGCTCGCCTGTGAGATTGTGCACACCTTTGTGTGTGTGCGCGCCTGTGAGTGTGTGCACACCTGTGAGATTGTGCACACCTTTGGGTGTGTACACGCCTGTGAGTATGCTTACACCTGAGTGTGTGCACGCCTGTGAGTGTGTACGCGTAGCAGTGGAGCTGCGTCTTCTTCAGCTGCACTTCCCTCCAAGGAAATTCTCTCAGCTCCTTCGGATTTAAAAGTTTCACATAATTCAGTCCCTCCAGGATGTTACGATCCCATCTATTAACACAAATTCAAGCAAAGCTGAGATTTGTTGCGCACACTGCAACTTTACATTTTCATCGCAGCTTTATTGTGACAGCAGTCATGGGTGACGACGCAGCTTCACGCCTGTTTCCCTTCTGACTCTTTGGCTCTCTCTGCAAGCTGTGTGTAAGCGGTCATTTGCGCTGAGCGCGGGGGAGTACGCGCTAAGTAGCTAGGGTGGGGAGAGTTTGCGTTGAGCGAGCACGGAGCGGTCCGTCATACGTGGAGCACAACATGAACAGAGTATGAAAGGATTTGATATGATTTCAATATTATGTATATTTGTTTTTTTGGGTTTTTTTTTGTAAAAAGATCAAAAAGGGCAGAAAGAAAACATACTTGGCCTTAAAAATACCTTTAATTCATTTTTTTGTTAAAAATCCAAATCGTGACTTTGAAACTGTGAATCAAATCTTGACTGAATTGTTGACCAAAGTGTAAAAAATACTTGTAGAGTAGCGCTACGTGTGATTCAGCTGTGAGTGACTGTGAAGAAGAGGTTTATCATCTAAGAGTTCACACGTCATTTTTCACCTGGGTGTAATGCGGTACTCGATAGAAAAGTTTATGAGAAGTTTCTTGGAAATGAAGTAACAATTATATTTAAAATGGACATACAAAAGGTTTGAAAACATGTATGTGTGCGAGGATACATGCAATGAAATGAAGAGTATTAGTTGTATGAACAAAGACTAATCAGCAAGTTTAGATCATTTTGACAGACATAGCATGAAGAAATTAATGATCAAAAGAAAGTCAAAAGTTACTATTTTGTAGAAACTTTGAATTTAATCAATTGCTTTGTGTCCAAAATGAAATACTCTTGGATAAAATGAACATGAAACGGCCTCTAGGTTTTACCCAATCGACTAAACGGTATTGAAAGTTGAATGTTGTTGTGAGGAATGCACCAAAAACGATTGAGTGTGCGCACGCCTGTGAGAATATACAAATAAAACAATCATGCTAATCTATTGATCTGTGGAAGAATAATGTCAATGTTTCAAGAAGCAGGTTTTGTTGAAACTCTGAGTTTGTGAACTCCAAATTCAGTAAAACCGAAGTTTTCGGTTTCAGAAACAGATAACTTAAACCTGCCAAAGTGGGCGAAACGAACCCCGTTTCACGAAGCGGGTTAAGATGAACTCAGAATCAATCACTATGGCAACTGAGTCTGTGAATGTAACCTGGTCTGGAGCAGGTTTTCTCCAGAGTTCCCGCGGTCTCCGCCCCTTTTTAAAGGGATGGATGTTCAAACAGAATTCCCTCATTAACGTTTTTAGAACATTCACATTAGAGACGTCACATTTCCACCAAAACTTCATGTCCATTCATAGAGACGAGGAGGCTGGATTAATCCGGAGGGAATGTTCTTTACGTCAGGAGAGGATCTGGAGGACACGAGTCGATTGTCTGGAGTTTCCCAATTCATTTCTTTAGCGAGACCGTTTTCCAGGGACTCGTTATTAATAATACAGAGTTTTCTTTTCCTCATTTTGGTCGTGGCGCTCCCGCTCTCCTCTGCACATCCTGATTGGACCCAGCTGCCAGCACTCATCTCATCAGCCACAGTCAGCTATTTAGGAGGGGTCGGCTCCAGCATTCATCGCCAGTCCGTTACCTTACCTGGTGAAGTACCCTGGCCTTGTGCTTCTGGTTGGTTTTGGAAGAGTAACCCTTCAGCGCTCCTGGTTTTGTGGGTTTTTTTAATTTTCTCCTAGTTTTGTTTATATAAAAGTGGGGTCATCTGGACCCTACAAGACTTTTTTTTCAATGATTGTCGATCTTACTGGTGACATGAAGTCTTGTCCCCCTTTGTCATGGAAGGGTCAACGCCTCAACGTAAGGGTGGGGTCATCTGGACCCCATAAGAGAGCACAAGGGTTAAGCTAAAGTCATTTTTGCTCAGGACGTGCTTTCCTGAGTCCAACTTCTCTCTCCACCGCCAAGACCTCACCATCTACCGTGCTGCAATACCACGCCATCATCATCTTCGCTCCGCCGTCTGGACGGTTCTCGTTTGATTCTCGTCTCCCTCTCCCACCCCAGCTTCAGTACCCAAACTCTCAGCGGACAATAAAACTCACTAGCTCTGCCTTCCGTGATCCTTCCGGGTTACAGCATCCGGGTCTGCTTCACCTCCCAAACATGATGATTTTAAACCCTTAATGGAAATCGTTACATTATCGGTCATTCACGTGATTATTAACAGATCAAAAACCATTCCTTACTTAATGAGTGACAAAATGATAATCCTGACATGATTTAGTTCTTCTCCTGAATTGAAATTATTCAAATGCAGACGTACGGTTTTACTCTGCAGATATTACCGCTGCAGGTGTTGCTTTTCTTGATGAAAATGTTCCAGTAGTCGGCATATGCTTGAAGGAACTCATCAGTTTCTTTCACCGGAAGTATGAAACCCTAAAGGTTTCTGTCACTGTTGCCATGGTAACTCTTGCCATCTTTGCTCCGTTTTATGGTTGCGAATCTTTCACAAATCACAAATCTTTTCAGCTGCTCTAAAACTGAGTTTGTGAATTCTGATTCCATGAACTCTGAGTTCAGGTTTGAACTCTGAATTTGCTGAACCTGCTTCTTGAAACGGGCCTCAGATTCTCCTCCGTGTTTGCTTTGGACGACTCTTCTTCTGCCCCTGTCAGTAGCAAATACTCAGATGCGGCGCCCTCTATTGGTTGTTAGAGGAAACAACCGCTAGCCAGAGTTTACTTGGGAAAACAAAAAATATACAAGCTTATTTATGTCTTAAAGCAAAAAACCCCCCACAAATAAGTCGCTCCTGAGTATAAGACGCACCCCTGGCTAAACTATGAAAAAAATGCAACTTGTACTCCAGAAAATACGATAAATATGTCCTCCATCATGAGAAACACGCCACAAGAACATGTTAAAGCCCAGTTTTCATCATTAAAGTCTCGAACTTTAAAAAATTCAACTGAAGACAGATTTGCAATTGAAAGAGCTAATTGGGAGACATATTGCAGTTTACTGCACAACTGGAATAAATTATGCTGGACTGAACTATTCACAAGAGATTTCTTTATATAGATCATTCATTAGAAAGCTGAACTGAGGGGCTCCAGTGTCCGCGGTGCGCATCACGCCTCAGTTTCAGCTTTTTTTTTTCCATAATAGCGTCTGTTAAATGTTTTCGTTTGCACTTTCATTCAGGAAAATCAAGAGGAATGAGAGCTGAAGGTGAAAATAAGTCTCATCTGACCAGTTACGTTTGTCATTATGGGAGTCGGGGAGGGGGAGGGAACCAGAAAAACAGTTTTTCACACCTCTGAGAGCATCATCTTTCCCACACGCAGACAGACGAGCGCTCTTTGAAACAGTCAACAAGGAAGATCAGACAGGATAAACATGACATGTGAGAGAGGGCGTCCGAGTTAAGATCGCGCAAAAACAACAGAAATGAAAAGGAGGAAAACAGAAACGCACAAAGAAAGGTTGAAGGTGCTCGGCTTTGTTGTGGCAGGTGTCTTTGCCTTGCAGGCTGCTGTCTTTGCTTACCGGCTGTTTTATGTTTGCCACAAGACTTCTGATTTTAGCTATAAATAAATATGTGAAGTGCCTCCTCCAAATGCAGACGGTGCACAAGCGTGTTTCAACCGTGTCTAAATGAACTCAGGATGTCTGTATTATGCAGATGATGCTGTTGTTTGAGGGCACAATTCTCCAGCTTCAGTCAAAACTGTGACTTTCTTTTGACCTTTTTGTTGAAGAGTTGTGTGCAACTTTTTGTGTTTGTGAGTAAAAGCAGTTTTCCACTGGCCTTGTGCTTCACAGGCTTCTAGAGGAAACCCAGAAGCTCTCATTTTGAGTCAGCCCACTGCTGCCTGTGGAAACTTCACACACCGACAGGGCTGTACGACTGAACATGCTGTAAACATGTTTTGCATCATATAGTGTAAACACACACAAAAAAGAAGATTTTTCTGCTGGGTTTTTAATGATTTTTAAGCAAAACACTTCGGTGAAGTCACACCAGCAGGACTCTTAATATTTCATACTCAAAGCTTAATTATGCTTGTTTCACTTTGTGTTAATATGTCCACGTCCAAGAAAATACTTACCACAGCTGTCAGATTGTGATCAAAGTAGATGTTTCCATCAGCTGCATGCCCAGATCCTTGTACTGTTGGCAACCAGTCTACCCTTACCAAAAATAAGTATACTTCAAGTAAACATAAAAAAGTAGACTGGAAGTTTACTACCAAGTATACTTCTTTGTACTAAATTGCTCCACTTTAGTTTATAAAAAGTAAAGTATACTTTCTGGTATACTTCTAGTTTACTGGCAATAAACTTTAAGTTTACTCCACGTTTACCTTAAGTTAGCTCTGGTATACTTTTAGTTTATGAAAGTATACTTGAAATAACCTTTATGGTATACTTTTAGTTTACCATTTGGTATCCACATCAAATCTGACTTCTTGCTACAAACCTACAAGATAGATTACTGAAAATATCTTCTATGAAGAACATTAAAAATAGTACAGAAAAATACGTGTACACCAATAGCTACACTAAAATATATCTTGATAAAAAGTTTCAGGCTAAATTCATTTAGAATTGTAGTGTAATTCTAATAAGCAATATATTTAACATGAACTTGTAGTTAATCTCTAAGTACACAAAAAGTAAGCTAAAAAGATACTATCTTAAGTTTAGTTTTAAAAAAGTATACTTAAATAAACTTGAGTATACTCCTTTTTTGTAAGGGTATACTCATTTACCAAGATCAGAGCCTCATTTTCTGTCTGAGCCTGCAAAAAATAAATGCATAAATTGCATAAAATGACTGTACTTTTTAAAATCAAATGTTATTTTTTTTAGAATGTATTTTCTATGATTACCTTTTTCTGTGTTGGTTTTCTGTAAAAAAGCAGCAAATTCACAAGTTTCTTATTCAAATCCGCCAAACAGCGATGGGCTAGGCAGCTGAAGCCCCGCCTCTCCAGCGTCTCACACACTAGGGTTGTGTCCGAATTCCCCCCTAATCACTCTAAAGTGCCATTTTCTAGTGCTGTCTAAATCTACTAAAATCCAAAATTGAGTGCACTCGAAATTTCCCAGAAGTCTTTGCAAAAAACTAGCGTACATCGATGGTCGCTAGATTAGCGGATGTAGACCACAATGCATTGGAGCTGAACAATTTCAAACAAAAATATGAGTTTATATGTAATATTTGAACAAACCATCCACATTTTCACCATCAGAACAAAGTGGAGTGATAAATAATCACAGAAATGTTTTTGTTTTTATTTAATTATGAATTTGTGAAATGGTTGACGTCACATCCGGTTTTTAGAAAAGTGAAGTAGTGAGCATTGTGTCTGAATTACCTTTAAAATCCAGCGCACTATATAGTTTTTTAGTAGTTAGGGATACATTGTGACTAAAATGCGTTTAAAAACCCACCAGGCAGCAGACAGTTCTCCTGCAGTACGCATGCCACGAGGAGAGGCGCTGGTGAGCCCGAAGCATGTATGTGACACCTGCATAGAACTAGAAGATAATAGATGTAGCTTCTAGCAAAGACAAGTTCAGCCGTCCGTTTACTTTTTAATAATGTTTAGCATCAATACTTTCTGGTATACTTCTAGTTTACTGGCAATAAACTTTAAGTTTACTCCACGTTTACTTTAAGTAAGCTCTGGTATACCTTTAGTTTATGAAAGTATACTTGAAATAACCTTTATGGTATACTTTTAGTTTACCATTTGGTATCCACACCAAATCTGACTTCTTGCTACAAACCTACAAGATAGATTACTGACAAAATCTTCTATGAAGAACATTAAAAATAGTACAGAAAAATACGTGTACACCAATAGCTACACTAAAATATATCTTGATAAAAAGTTTCAGGTTAAATACATTTAGAATTGTAGTGTAATTCTAAGTATAAACAATATATTTGTCATGAACTTGTAGTTTATCTCTAAGTACACAAAAAGTAAACTAAAAAGATACTATCTTAAGTTTAGTTTTAAAAAAAGTATACTTAAAATAAACTCGAGTATACTCCTTTTTTGTAAGGGTATACTCATTTACCAAGATCAGAGTCTCATTTTCTGTCTGAGCCTGCAAAATATAAATGCATAAATTGCATAAAATGACTGTACTTTTTAAAATCAAATGTTATTTTTTTTTAGATTGTCTTATATGATTATCTTTTTCCGTTAAAAAAAAAAGCAGCAAATTCACAAGTTTCTTATTCAAATCCGCCAAACAGCGGTGGGCGAGGCAGCTGAAGCATTGCAGTCGAACAATTTCAAACAAAAAAGCGAGTTTATATGTAATAGTTGAATAAACCATCCACATTTTCACCATCAGAACAAAGTGGAGGGATAAATAAACACAGAGAAATGTTTGTTTTAATTTAATTATGAATTCGTGAAATGGTTGACGTCACATCCGGTGTTTAGAAAAGTGAAGTAGTGAGCATTGTGTCTGAATTACCTTTAAAATCCAGCGCACTATATAGTTTTTTAGTAGTTAGGGATTACATTGTGACTAAAAATGCGTTTAAAAAACCCACCAGGCGAGGCAGACAGTTCTCCTGCAGTACGCATGCCACGAGGCAGAGGGCGCTGGTGAGCCCGAAGTATGTATGTGACACCGCAGCTGAAGAGTATTAGATTTAGCGGTAGCAAGACAAGTTCAGCCGTCCGTTTACTCTTTAATAATGTTTAGCATCAATTTCTAAATGGAAATTTGGTTTTTAAACTCCTAAACTCAAGAAAATGTTTAAAACGTCACTGGTAGTGATATTTAATGAGACAGAGAGACTTTTAAAACTGAAGAAAGAAAATGAAGACTTCTACATTCATCTGTTTCCTCAGAAAGAGCAGCACACAGACTTCATTCAGAAGTAAGTCAATAATAACAATTTTGAGGATTTTCTTTCTGTGCTAAAGTTTGTAAAGAGAAGAAACATACTGAAAGGAAATTTTAAACAACTCACTATTTTCAGTCAAATGGCTAATAAGCTGCTCTGTGGAGTTTTTTTTTAAACATATCAAAGATAATTACAAAAAATAACATTATAAAAAATACAGGACAAGAACATAATAGAATTCTAAATAAAAGTCACAATTATTTATTGTTTTTAAAATTCTTAACTGTTAAAGAAAGAATATGAATAACATACATTTTTAACATATTATAAAGAATATCAAGAATTCACAGATACCAAAAAAGAAGCAAAAAACAAAGGGAACGAAATAAATGGAATAGAAAATGCGAGTTAAATTAAGTAACTAATCCCAAGGATGTACAGATGCTAAACGTATTTTTAACCTTTAGTATTCTTTAACTTAATCTTAAATTCCGTAAGAAAAATTCTGTTTTTTTAGTAGTAAATTTACTTTTGTGAATATGAAATTTAGCCATGAATAAAAACATATTATTGAAAAGTAAGCGTCATGATCTTTGTGTTCACATTTCTCAAAAAAAAAATAATAATAACAATAGATTCTGCGATAAATCTGTGGACGTCTTTCCAGAATTTATAAGTGAATTCACGAGACCAAAATAAATGAGATGATGTTTCAGCTTGCTTCTGTCAGAAAGTACTGCTGGTGTTCAAATCAACTTTCAATGTTTGGTGGGATAGAATCTGTGTATTAGTTTAAATTAGATTTCTTTTTTTAAAATTTGTTTTTCAAGAAGAATTTTTGTGGTAAAGACCAGACTTTTTTCCATTATAGTTAGCCCAATAAAAAGTAGCTGATGGAACAGAAACATGATCCTCTTGGAACAAAGCTAGAATTTTTGGATTCAAGAGAAACAGAAGATTGTAACACATCAAGAGGGTTAAGAGAAGCATTATAGGAACCCCTGAATAACATGCAGAGCCCAGATGGTACGGCATCGGCTCTGTAGGGTTCATATGTTTGTAAATCTGATCCGTGAACCTCACAACACGTCACTGCTTCTTCCTATAACATGAGATTTTTCTAGATGCTTTACTTCTCCAAAAACAGCAAATATGTCTTTCTTTTTTTTTAGAAATGAAACACTTAAAAAACTCCGACTACATGTTTATCTATTGTAAAATCATTTGAAGTTGTCTTTCAATAACAATTATGCAGTTTTTAGCCAAAATCAAAAGGACTGTCGTTTTAAAAGATATATTTTCTGCAGAAGTTGTGGGTGGGACCGTTGTGGAAGTAAGCCTCCACTGATATCCCATCATCCATCTATTTACAAGCTCTTCTGCTAGCTTACAGCCACTCACAAAGCCAAGCTAACATTCACATGCGGGGCAATATCAGTTTCTACCATTTTGAGCCAGATTCCGGCTCAGACGAGCAAAATTAAGATCGATATGTTTGCAGGTGAATGCATCAGAATAGAGTGGAGCAAGGAGACTTAGGCCCACTCGTATTAGCTGCTGCATCACAAACTGGAGGTTTTTTAGACGTTGGGTTTTCATCTGTTCCTGATCCAACACAATTGGAATAAAAAATACTCAGAAATGCAGTTTTAATCCTAAATTCTTTAATATATCTCCTCCACCATGATAAAAATGCAACAAGAACATGATAAAAAGACCAAAAATATGACTTTCATTGAAGCAAGTCTTTAAGAACTTTTCCACTAAGCACCATAAATTCACAAATATGTCAGCAGAGACATTCATCACCATGAAAGTTTCTGTGGAGTTGAGCTCAATCCAGTAATTTAATTAATTATTTTATAATTTCCTTTTAGTAATTTAAAAGCCTTTTAACTCATGACCTCAAGAGGAACACTAATGAACATTTCCTTTATTGTTTTTTACTCCTCCATCTAAATTCTTGCGTCTGAAAAAACATTTTTTGATGGAATCTTTGCTTGGCTTTTTTTCAAATTCATAGGTTAGATGTGCTGCAGAGGACTGAAAATATCTTTTTTTTTTTAGGATTTTTTTCATCATGTTACCAGAAAAGAACTGCATTTTTTTGATTACATGTAATCAGTTTCTGTTCTAGATTTTATTTTGTAAAATATTTGCAGTAACTGTACACATTTAAATCACAATTTTTAATGTTTTTTTTTGTCACTTACCCATTGAATTTCCAACTCTAAATACTAGTGAGTTAAAATTTAATTTAAATAGATTTCAATATTAACTTTTATAGCAAGTTAATATTTCTTTTTATTTTTTAATAAATATGTAAATATCTACCAAAGATGTCAGACAAGTAAATGAAAAGTACATTTTCAATGGTCTGATAAATATGGGGTGTATTACAAAATGCTTTCAGCATCTTTTTGCAAATTTTCTTCTGAGGTACTCCAAGCAACAAACCAAAGCCTGAGAAATCCTGGAGTTCCAACACTTTCAATGATTGCCTGTATTCTTGTTTTCACGGGGATCCTGGTGAAGAGGAAACCATGAAACCTCATAGGATGATTTCCAGGCCAATTCTTGCAATATTTAGAATAAGCAATAGGAATAGAGTAAATGAATGGCCTGATTCTGTATCAGGCAGTTCGATAGAAGGAGCGAGATTTAAGAATTGGAATGTGGATACTTCTGGTGGTTATGGAGCTCGAAAGGCTTTCCAAGAAGCAGAAACTTCAAAAGAGGCGAGAAAAACGATTCATTTAAAATTAAATTATGACACAATTAGTCGACCAATCGATGACTAATCGACTATTAAGATAGTCGACAACTAATTTAATAGTCGACTAGTCGTTACTTTATATTATATAGAGTCTGAGTGTAGTAAAGATGAAAGTTATAATGGCATTAAGCTAACTGTTGGGTATTTTTCCATTTTTGCAGGCTAACTTGGCATATAGCTAATATTTCAGCAAAATTTTAGCTGTTTTTGCTAATTTAGGCTTTTTTCAGTTTTTTAGGGTGATTTAGAGTTCATTTAATATTTTAGCAACACGCTAGCTGTTTTGGCTAAATTAGACATTTTTTCAGTTTTTTAGGGTTATTTGGCATTTAGCTAATATTTCAGCTAAATGCTAGCTAATTTAAGCTTTTCTGGCATTTATCAAGTTTTTTTTGACTAATTTGAAGTTTAGCCAATATTTCAGCTGTATGCTAGCTATTTTGGCTAATTTTGGAATTTTTACGTTTTTTGGCTATTTTGGAGTTTATCCAATATTTTATCCGGCTATACACTTTAGCATTTTTAGTTACTAGCTTCAATGTTTTTTTCTCTATCAATTTCAGCATCTTCTGCTATCAGCACTGCATCTTTTGTGGCCATATTCAGTATAGTCGCATTATCGCGGGTAGTGCTACATATCTAATTTTTAGTTAATTTAAAGCTAATGATGGTTAAGACGTGTGCTTTACATCCAGTTTGTTTATGACCCGATTAGTCGACATCGGAAAAAATAATTGGTGATTAGTCGACTATTAAAATAATCATTTGTGGCAGCACAAATGACAGCACTAAAAGCATGTAAAAGAAAAAATAAATAAAATGTTTATCTTTTTAAGGCATGACTCCAAACTCATACTGTCATTAGAAAAGGAATCAATCTGTGTTTCAATTAAACCTCAAAGTTGTGATAACTGCAGTAATCCATCTGCTTTGAGGTCATATAATTTTAAAAGATACAAGTTTTTCTATCTTAAGGCAAGTTTTTCTTGACAGAACTGTTACCCCCTCTCCTCTTTCATTTCTCGAGTAGGAATCAAACTTTTAAAAATTTGCCTAAGAAAGGCAAAACCACCTGAAAACGTTCTAAAAGTTTCAACGTTTGTGTGCAGTATTGCCAAAAATGACATAAAAGAGTTTATTTCTTATCTAATGTTTTGACGATACTATACACAAAAGAGAAGATAAAGAAGAGTTCCCTCTTGTTGAAGCAGTAATATGCTCATCATACATGGAACCTGCAAAGTTTTTTACCTTAATTTCCGTGAATTGTCACAGAGATAATTTGATCTGACCAGAGTTTGCGTGCTCGCTGTACAAAGTGACAAACTGAGGTGACAAAGTTTCTGCAGATCAATCAAAGACAAGCAGCCCCCTTAAAAGAGGTCACTAACTTTTTCTCACACAATAAAAATGACCTTTTAACTCATATTTCAGCAACATTTCAGCTGTTTTTGCTAATTTACACATTTTTTTTCAGTTTTTTAGGGTGATTTAGAGTTTATTTAATGTTTTAGCTACACGCTAGCTGTTTTGGCTAAATTAGACATTTTTTTCTGTTTTTTTTAGGCTAATTTGGCATTTAGCTAATATTTCAGCTAAATGCTAGCTGTTTTGGCTAAATTAGACATTTTTTTCAGTTTTTTAGGGTGATTTAGAGTTTATTTAATATTTTAGCAACACGCTAGATGTTTTGGCTAAGTTAGACATTTTTTTCAGTTTTTTAGGGTGATTTAGAGTTTATTTAATATTTTAGCAACACGCTAGCTGTTTTGGCTAAATTAGACATTTTTTCAGTTTTTTAGGGTGATTTGGAGTTTATTTAATATTTTAGCAACACGCTAGCTGGTTTGGCTAAATTTGACATTATTTTTTCAGTTTTTTAGGGTGATTTGGAGTTTATTTAAAATTTTAGCAACACGCTAGCTGTTTTGGCTAAATTACACATTTTTTTTCAGTTTTTTAGGGTGATTTGGAGTTTATTTAATATTTTAGCAACACGCTAGCTGGTTTGGCTAAATTTGACATTATTTTTCAGTTTTTTAGGGTGATTTGGAGTTTATTTAAAATTTTAGCAACACGCTAGCTGTTTTGGCTAAATTACACATTTTTTTTCAGTTTTTTAGGGTGATTTGGAGTTTATTTAATATTTTAGCAACACGCTAGCTGTTTTGTCTAAATTAGACATTTTTTTCAGTTTTTTAGGGTGATTTGGAGTTTATTTAATATTTTAGCAACACGCTAGCTCATTTGGCTAAATTAGACATTTTTTTCAGTTTTTTAGGGTGATTTAGAGTTTATTTAATATTTTAGCAACACGCTAGCTGTTTTGTCTAAATTAGACATTTTTTTCAGTTTTTTAGGGTGATTTAGAGTTTATTTAATATTTTAGCAACACGCTAGCTGTTTTGGCTAAATTAGACATTTTTTCAGTTTTTTAGGGTGATTTGGAGTTTATTTAATATTTTAGCAACACGCTAGCTGGTTTGGCTAAATTTGACATTATTTTTCAGTTTTTTAGGGTGATTTGGAGTTTATTTAAAATTTTAGCAACACGCTAGCTGTTTTGGCTAAATTACACATTTTTTTTTCAGTTTTTTAGGGTGATTTGGAGTTTATTTAAAATTTTAGCAACACGCTAGCTGTTTTGGCTAAATTACACATTTTTTTTCAGTTTTTTAGGGTGATTTGGAGTTTATTTAAAATTTTAGCAACACGCTAGCTGTTTTGGCTAAATTACACATTTTTTTTTCAGTTTTTTAGGGTGATTTGGAGTTTATTTAATATTTTAGCAACACGCTAGCTGTTTTGGCTAAATTAGACCCTTTTTTCAATTTTTTTATGCCAATTTGGCATTTAGCTAATATTTCAGCTAAATGCTAGCTGTTTTGGCTAATTTAAGCTTTTTTTGTAGCTATTTTGAAGTTTATCTAATATTTCAGCTACATGCTAGCTGTTTCAGCTAATTTAGGCTTTTTCAGTTTTTTAGGGTAATTTGAAGTTTAGCTTATATTTTAGCTTTATGCTAGCTGTTTTTTGATAAATTAGACATTTTTCAAATTTTGTAGTCTTATTTGGCATTTAGCTAATATTTCAGCGAAATGCTAGATATTTTGGCTAATTTAGGTTTTTTTTTTGTTTTTGGGCTATTTCGAAGTTTAGCTAAAATTTCAACAACATGCTAGCTGTTTTTGGCTAATTTAGAATTTTTTTTGGCTAATTTGACACTTGGATTATATTTTAGCTAGCTATTAGCTTCAGTTTTTTCAGCTTCAGTGTTTTTAGCTATCAATTTAAGCATCTTTAGCTATTAATATATCACAGGTCATTTTATAAATCTACTTTTTTAAATGTTTTAGTATTATTGTTTCTGTGAAGATTGCAGAAATTAATTATATAGAATTTGGCTATGTGTGGCTTTCTGGAAAACCATAAATCTTTACGTTTAGGCTGTGATTATTGCACTCTTTCTGTTAGCCTACAAACCGACCCCGGCCCCAATCAGAGACGAAAACAGTTATAAAATAAAAAGTTTAGGGACCCCTGACTTAAAGAACAGCAGCAATGAAGCTTAGAGTGGCAAAGTCTTGTTGACTTTTCCTTACGTAGCAAAGTTCTTGAAATGAGAAAGATTAAACTAAGAGTAGCTGTTAATTTTTTCTTTAAATTGCCCTAATAATGCACAAACTAAGCTTTAAAACAATCATAGCCGTCAACCTCACAGTTAACAGAAAATAAAGCATCATAAGGACTGTTTGAAACCACTTTTTTGCAGCAAGTTAAACCTTTCATTGGTAAATCGCTCCTTTACAAAACCGACCTAGTGGTCATTTGTGGAACTGCGACGTCTGATATTGACTTTAAAATTTCAGAAACAGATAATTGGGGATCAATGAATATGCAATATGGAGTTTTCGGTCATATATTTGGTGAGGAGGATGTACCCTGCCAGAATCCCCAGTCTCAGGCATCATTTTGTCAGGGGGAACGTATCTTAGCACAACACCAGCCAGTTAGCGGAGGGGATCCCCACTTAGCCGAGCAGTTTATTCCCGGGACACGCTGGTGAGCCCCCTAGAACGGTCCAGATGCACCCTAGCCAGGCTCTAGCAGCACCAATACCCCAAAAGGGATAGCGGGTTAAGAGAATGGATGGGAATGACACAATGAGCTAAGCTAACTCGGAGCTAAGGCTAACTAAGAAAGATCAGAAACAGAAAGAAGGTTGGGTAATCTGGTCCTACTGACTTTTTTTAATGTGTTTGTTTGGTTGTTTTTACAGAACCAACAGTTAGCTCTGAGTTAGCTTAGCAGTTTTTTTCGTAATCCTCTTATTTTCAACTAATTTTACGAATGAGATTTTTTTGTTTGTTTTTTAACCACCTAATGAGTAAAGTGGCATGTCTGCTACTTCTTTTAGGGCTGTTTTCCACCACTTCTGGATCTAAAATGATCCTCTGCTGTAATGTTTACACAATCGGCAGTTACAGTCGAATGCGGTCAGAGATCGCTGTGTTTTGATCTGTTTTATTCCATTTTCAACAGCTACGGCTATCAAGATCATTTTCCTGCCATGGCATCAATAACATTCTTAAAATTTCTATTTTATTTTAGTTAAATAAATAAACTTGAACAGACATATGAAGTTGGATCAATCGATGTTTGATAAGCCTGTGACTCCGTATTTTGTGAACTGAAGAAATTCGTATTAAAAATAAAGAAAAGTTATATACAAGAAATATGTTAGAAGTAAAACTAATTGTTGTATTCATATCTTTTCTGCAAAGTAGTGCACAAAATATACATTTATGCACAACTTTGTATTTATGAATACAAATTTCTCTGTATGAATGCAATTTCTTCTTTATGAATATGTTTCTTATTGATTGTTTACTTACCCCATACAGAAAATTCAGAAAATAAAATATCCCCCCAAAAAAATTCTAAAAAACAGACTTAATAAAAGCAGTAAAAAAAAGACTTAGAACAGGACAAACAGCAGTTGGCTTTTCGAAATAAACAAAGACTGAAACACTGATTAGGAGCACTAAAAGGAAATGAAAGTCTAGGTCTGTGAACACTAACAGGAAATTTGGCTCAGTGATTTAGGTCAATAGGAACAAAAAAAGCTCATAAGAAGAGCTATGAGCAGAAAATAGAATTTGTTTGTTTTTCACATTAACCTCTCCTTCTTGCTGCTTTAATTTTCATTTTTGACAATCCATTTAATAAAAGAGTTACTCCACATGTGTTGAATAAACTGTTACGCCATCAGTAATGCTATATACTACTTCATTACAGCAAAAAGGAATGTCTTATTGTTCCTTTAGAATGAATCCCAGCCCTGATCAACATTGCTCATGCAATGGGATTTAAAAAACATGAAAGGAATTGCTTCAGAAGTTTCCTCTAGCGAATCTGGAAAGGTGGATGTTACTTTGCACAAGTTTTGCAAAAAAAAAAAATGTACCAACCATTGTTGCCAGGAGGTGTAAACACAACAGAGAAAGCTGTTTTCTAGCCTAAATAAACTATCTCAGTTTGTTTACATAAAGAACTAATTTGCTCAGGAAAACGTTTCCTCATTTTGAACATCTTTTGCCCATTAATTTCTGCTATTTTGCCAATAAAAATAATGTTTTGTGCAATTTTAGTGAGTCTTTCCTCTGTGTTCCAGTCCTGCGCCTGTCCTTTTAGCCCAAAGCATCATCTTTAGCAGATGTAAACCCAGTTTAGATTTAATTAGATAATTTAGATTTTTCCATACTGTACAGCTGTGTTTTCTGAACATTTAATTGCCGATCCTCGAGATCTACCACCCTACCTGTTTCCCAGCTCTCGCTGCACTGCTCGCCGCTGATTACCTGGATCAGGTGTGTTTATTCAATCAGAATGTGGATCTGATGGAGCTAATCGCAGCTAGCAGGGCTGGAAATCTGGAAAACAGTCAGAATGAACTAACCCGATTAAATGCTTGCTTGCTTGTCTGTATTAAAAAAGCTCTTTTTAATTTTTTCACATGAATAAACTTAAGAATGTCTAACCACAACTCAAAAAAAAAAATATATTTTAAAATACGTCTTTTAGAGTCAGAGGTAAAGTGACAATCCCAGATTCAACCTTGGTGAGAATGATCTAACTACTGTTGATCTGGATTTTACTTTGACTCAAAAGATTTTGAACATTTTCATGTAGGTTTAGTCCAAAAATGATTGAGAATGCGTGCACTAACTTGTAATTTGTCCAAAGCCGAAAAATAGGACACATTTTTAAGAATTATACAGCAACTTCATGCTGGTACATTAGTCAAGAGTTCACCCTACTTCTAGAAAATGACCCTAGAATGACACACATTTGGTAAAAATATCTCAATATTAGCTAAAAAATACCTATGGAAAAAGAAACAAATGATATTCTTGAAACTCCCAAAAGTAAAGTAAAGCTGAACATTGAAAAATTAAGCTCTCCAAACAATACTTGAATTCGATTTAAGAATGATCCAACATTTTTTAAATGGTGTATGCCAAAGTTGGCTATGTGGACAAGTTAAAAATACATTCAGTTTTATTTTTTCATTTTCTTGTTCGTTCTGTGATTCAAAAACTCAAGATGTGAGACATGAAACTGCAAAGTATTTTGAAACTGTCTCATTAGTAATGTTGGTAAAGATGTACAAAAGCGAAAATCTGATGGTTTTATCCTATTTATTATTTCATTAGCTGAACTAAAATAAAATAAAAGATTGCAATGCACTAAATCAGACTAATTTCTTTCTCAATCTCTTGGTGTCACCACAGGGGTTCCACAGGGATCTATCATTGGACCCACCCTTTTCTCAATCTTCGTTAACACCACAGCTCTCTCTGTAGGAGACTCCTCCATCCTCCTCTATGCTGATGACACAGTCCTCTATTCTGCATCCCTTTTTCCAGACTTGGTGAGAAAAAAACATCAATTTGCATTCTCTAGACTGCACCTGAATGTTTCCAAGACCAACATCATGTGGTTTGGCAAGTAGTGCCATGTTACTTCAAACCCTCCCAATATTAGCCCTAAAACAACAAATGAAATAAAAAACTAAACTGAAATTTTTTCTTAAAGCCAGTAGATTCTAAATATGCAACTCTCCATTAATACATAAATCAGATATTATTTTAATTCTTCTTGCATTAAGAAACACAAAGACACTGATTAGACCGCGGTCATGTTTCATCTGATACATTCTAAACTGCTTCACAGCATCTGCCAGGAAATGTGAGGCAGCGTTTCTGTCAGTGTTTGTCACTCTTGAGGTTTATTTGGTGTGTAAAGGACTTGAAGCACAAACAAGCTGCTGAAAGGGTTTGAACCCCACGAGACAACACTTGTGTGTTAGAGTCGGACGGCGTCTGTCAGTGCCGTTTGATCACGGCTAATTGCAGAAGCTTCTCAAAATGGAAGTACACAAAGATAAAGAAATTCTCTTTAATGTAAATGTTTGAATCATTGGACCCCTAAAAGGAGAAAAAAACATTATAAGCAATGAATTTAAGAAAAAGAATAAGCAAACGGAAAAAAAAAATTAGAAGGAAATTAGACTCATGAAAATTGCCAGAAAATGCTTGTAGCTGTGATGTAGAAGCTACAATTGCCGATCAACAAGTTCCCTGTCCCGCTCCAGTCGGATGCATCCACTTCTAGACAACTAGATCCATCTGTGTCAGGGATGTCAAACTCAATTGTACAAGGGGCCAAAATCCAAAACACTCCTTAGGTCGCGTAACTGTAACTTTTTAACATAAATATGAATTAGATGTAAAGCATTACCTATGATAATGCTAGTTTGAATGCTGTAAGCTGAATTTGGCTGCAAAAGATGCTAGTAGCTGTGATAGCTGAAGATCCTGAAATTGATAGCTAAAAACGTAGAAATTGATAGCTGAAAACGCTGAAGCTGATTGATGAAAATGCTGAAGCCGATAAATGATGAAATCCTGAAATCTAACCAGATTGAATTATCAAATGAAAATGCTGAAGCCGCGCGATTGAATTTAAAACGCTGAAGCCTTGATGAATCTGAAAACCGATTGAGAAAATGCTAAAGCTGGATAGCTGAAAAAACTTCTGAGGCGCTAAAGCCAGCTAAAATATCTTATGCCTAAACAAAAAGCCTAAATACTAATCAATCCAAAAGAGCCTAAAAAGCGTTTTAAAAAGCCTTAATTAGCCAAAACAGCTAGCATGTAGCTGAAATATTAGTTAAACTCCAAACTAGCCTAAAAAGCTGGCAGAATGCCAATTTTTAAAACTTTAAAACCGAAATTTTTTAACATAATTTTGAAAAATAAAAATTCAGGAATATTATTCCAGAAAAAAAAAATTAAACCATAAATTACTTAATATTTTACTCTCCATAAAAATATATTCAGTCAAAATTATACAAGTTGAAAAAAAGCGCAAGATAACATCGGGTCATTAATAACAATAAAAGAAATGATCCGGAGGGCTGGATAGAATTGAGGCCTTGACTTTGACACATGTGGTCTACCTTTTCGTTTTCCTCGTCTGAGTTGGCATCTGACACTAAACTGTATGACTGAATAGCTCCAAGATCGCTAGTCATTTTTGTTGCACTGCTAATGGGTGCGAGTGGCTGTAAGCTAGCGGGGAAACATGAGGGGAAGCAGGGGCGGGCTTACTTTTAAAGAAAGACATTGTTATGGACCCGAGAGTGTTTGTTGTTATTTTTCATCTGTTTTATGTAAAGATAACATTGACATAATAGGGGTGACTACATCTTTTAACCTCACATTTGTCTTATTAAAAATACTGTCTATGCACATGGAAGACATAAAGAGATTGATTCTCTGCTGTTTAATGGATGTAATGGAAAGGAATTGAAGCAATTCATCATTTCTTCTAAATGGTTATTTGCTGATTTTGATTGATGGTGGTGAGACATCCATTACTCTGAGAACAATCTGGAATCCTCCCATGGAGCATACTCTTTTTTGTTTGTTTTTTTGTTGAGTAAGAGAATGGAAAAGAAATGTTCTGTTTGATTTGTAGTGAAAGAAGTTAGAAGGTGGAGGAACATCTAAAAGGTGAAGGTTGATGAAGGTCAGTTACAGCCGACAGAATATCTGTGTGTAAACGAGAGGAACTCAGAGGAACGATAAAGTGTAAGCATGCAATTCTGTTGCTTTCCTTCTTGGAAATGTGATTTTACAGAAAAAACGAATTAGCAACTCATTACAGTCACTTAGCAACCACTAATGATGCATTCACACCAGGCGTGATAACAAGTTTCAAGCTTTGAGCACGTGACGTTTTCAGTGACCAGATCAAAAGGTAGAAAAAGAAAATTCAACACGGCGCCTGAATGCCAGGATTTCCGTCCGGAATCCATTTTCTTTACTCGGAGGGCGCCGGTTTGCTTGCACGACCAGGTATAAGAATATCAGGGGGGAATGAGATCAGTTTAATTTGTTCAAAGGATTTAAAAACGTTTAAAAAAAGTGAAAATAAAAGTCGATCTTGCTCCAAGGAGCACGCAGTCCAAACTGACTCTGAAAGAACACTTAAAACCAGATAAAATCAATTAAAACAAAAAGGTCTGCTATAAAAATGAGGCTAAAATGGGTTCAGAGAACGTCTCCTCATTTATGTAAAGGAGGAGAGACGGAGAGAGAGTATTTAGCTCAAAGAGGGGTGGGTCGCAACCCTCTAGAGCACATGTGTCAAAGTCGAGGCCCGGGGGCCAGATCCGGCCCTCCGGGTAATTCTATCCGGCCCTCCAAGATCATTTAATTTCATTGTTATTAATGACCTGATACCCCACCATCTTGCACTTTTTAACTTATATAATTTTGACAGAATATATTTTTTATGGAGAGTAAAATATTGCAAGTTATTTAAGTTGATTTATTCTGGAATAATATTCCTGCCTTTTTATTATTCATAATTATGTTAAAAAGTTACAGTTTTTAAAGCATGGCATTCTGCTAGCTTTTTGGATATTTTCTAAGATATTTTAGGCTATTTTGGAGTTTAGCTAATATTTCAGTTATGCTAGCTGTTTTGGCTAATTATGTTTTTTTTTTTTTCAAACAAGTTTTTTAGACTGTTTTGGATAATAATTACACGCTAGATATTTTGGCTAATTTAGGCTTTTTTCGGTTTTTAGGGTATTTTGAAGATTAGCTTTTTTTTTTCTTTAGTTTTTTGAGTTAATTTGGCATTTAGCTAAAATGTTACCTGGCTATCAGCTTCCGTATTTTCAGCTATCAATTTTAGCATCTTCAACTCTCAGCACTTAAGGTTTTAAAGTTTTATCCCGTTCGGCCCGCGACTTAAGTTGTGTTTTGGATTTTGGCCCCTTGTGCGATTGAGTTTGACACCCCTGCTCTAGAACCTAAGAAAAATCTATTGTCAAAAATAAAAAAAAGTTATCGCCCAACAAGACTTTGCAAGATTCTAGACTAACTTTAGCCATTAGTATTTCATTTCACATAATAATAAAAGACTTCAGGGAATTAAATCATAAGAACAAAAGTTATTTAGGGTTTTCCATTTGTTTTATGGAAAAGAAAAGGAGAAACAACAAAAGTGTATACAGAGCTATTCACACACACACTTTCCCACACTCCCAGGGATCGACTAGTATTGATTCCATGTAAATGGTACTCTCACACTGGAGTCTCTTGTATTGATTTTTTGTGTATCTCAGTGTTTTGTGAGTCAGATCCTTTTGTTGCTTGTCAAGAGCTGAGGCAGAAGTGGAGCTCAGTGGGGCCTCGTGTCCCCCGATATAACACAAACAAATGTTCGTGTCGCACAAAAACAACCTATGCAAATGTAAAACACCATTTACATTTGAATCATCTTTATTGAAAACCTCAGGGAACATTAGTTTTACTTAACCCCATCGGAAAATTAAAGCTGCATATGATAGGATCTAAACCGGGGGGGTCGAACTCAATCGCACAAGGGGACAAAATCCAAAACACACTTTAGGTCGCGGGACCGGACAGGATAAACATTTATTGAACACTCTACAGCTGAATTTTTAAAACCTTAACTTTTTACCATAATTTTGAACTAGATATATATTTGTGATAACGCTGGTGTGAATGCTGTAAACTGAATTTGGCCGCTGAAGATCCTAGTGCTGATAGCTGAAAATGCTGAAATTGAGAGCTAAAAACGCTGAAGCTGATAACTGAAAATGCTGAAGTTCATAGTTTAATAAAGCTGAAGTTGATGGCCAGCTAAAATTTTTGCTAAATGCCATAAAAGCCTGAAAAAAAAAAAACTTTGGTTAGCTATGACTGCTAGCATGTAGCTAAAATATTAGCTAAACTCCAAAATAGCCTAAAAAAATCTTAGTAAATGCTAAAATAGTCAAAAAGCTAGCAGAATGACAATTTTTGGAACTTTAAAACTGTAACTTTTTGACATAAAAAGGCAGGAATATTATTCCAGAATACATTTTAAATAATTTTCAATATTTTATACTCCATAAAAATACATTTTGTCAAAAGTTAGAAGATAACATCAGGTCATTTCTGTACAACCGGAGCTGCTCCTCGTCATCCAGCTGGACACTTGCTGAGATGTTGATGCCATCAGTCACTTTACTTTATTTTTGTCACTTTATTTTTTATTTTTATACTCAATCCAAGTCACTTTAAAAATATGTTGTGCAATTTCTGCAACATTAATCATATCACAGTGCAATTGCTTTCTCTTCTCATTTTTCTTCTTTGTATTTTATCTCAGCGCTATAACTTTGTTCTCCTTGTAAATACGTAAATTGTCTAATTTTTCTATCTGTAATGCTGCCGTATCCTGAAATTTCCCTCCGTGGGACGAACAAAGGACTTATCTTAAAAACAATCCAAAAACGATCTGGAGGGCTGGATAGAATTACCCAGAGGGCCAGATCCGGCCCCCGGGCCTTGACTTTGACACATGTGGTCTAAACATTAATGTTAGTCCAGACTTTAAACACTTGTAGCTCCTCCCAGCTAATCTGGGACTAGCATGTCAGAAACTGATGAAGTTGTTGTTCCTTTAATTCAGAGGTCGGCAACCTTTAACAGTAAAAGAGCCATTTAGGCTCGTTTTCTACTGATCAAAACCGAGAAAGAGCCGCATTGATTTACTTTAGACTTTAAGAAATTTAAATTTTCATTCATAACCTTCTTTTTGTTTTTTTTTAAATATGAATGTCTAGTTTTTTCACGAACAAAAGCAAAAAAATATATAAAAATAAGCTAGCATCTCTTAAAAAGATATATATCTATATTTTACATTTTAAACTTTAGCAGCAAAAAAGCTAGCTTTTTGCTTAATTACTAGCTGAAGTTCAAATTAGCATAACATTTCTCTGTAAATTAAATCAGCCAAAATTTTAGCATGTTGCTGAAATAAAAGCTAAACTCAAAATTTGCCTAAAACCTCCAGTAGATAACAAAATAGCTAAAAATGTTAGCATATTGCTAAAATATTAGCTAAAACCAATTAGAGGCCCAATCCGCCAAAAAAAAGCTAGCTTGTTGCTAAATTACTAGCTGAACTCCAAAATAGCCTAAAATTCCTCAGTAAACTTAGTCAAAAATGTTAGCATGTTGCTAAAATAGAAGCTAAATTCTAAATTATCCCCCCAAAAAAATTCAGTAGATAAAAAAAAAAATATCTGAAAACATCAGCATTTTACTAAAATATTATCTTAACTCTAAATTATCCTAAAAAACCAACAAGAAAACAGATTAGTCAAAAATGTTAGCATGTTGCTAAAATAATAGCTAATCTTCAGCCAGAGAGCCACTCTGGAGAGATAAAAGAGCCACATGTGGCTCTGGAGCCGCAGGTTGCAGACTCCTGCTTTAATTGAATCCCCTCCGACTCTCATGTAAATTTTATGTGATGATATGTGACTTTTGAACAAAAGGCCAGACAGAAACCGTTCTCTTCATTTTTATTGTCTGAAATGTTTCAATTTATCAACTCAGAAGTGCAAATTGTTAACACAACAGTAAGATAAGCAGAACTCTCCAGTATTACTCAGAGAAAGCAGAGATGTTGTCATACGGCCATAAGAAACAAACCTGCAGACCTAACGGAAAAAAAGGGCGCAGGCTGCGTAAAAAAAACTTTTCTTCACCTTTTGGACAAGCGGTAATAAGTGAACTGATGTTTTATTTAACCTATCACTACGGTGAGACTCTGGAGGCACATTTGACTCTTTTATTCCTGCGTTGTGGCTATGCAGCTTTGAAGAAAACATCAATCTTGACAAATTAATTCATTTATGACATGACAGAAAGGGATAAAATGATAGTAAAAGGTTTAATCTACAGCAGTTTCCTGTATAATAAGAGTGATTTGATTGCGTTTACTTGGATAGCTTTTTAAAAAATGTGGATTCTACACTAATGTTGTCATGTTTTTACTCATTAGTAAAACATAAAAAGGATGAAGCAACACAAAAGTAAATAATAATAGAAAATCTCATGTTTGTTGCGTTTTAATTAAAGTAAATTAGGTTATTATTTGGTTAAACACAGGATGTGTTTTATTTTGAAAGGAACTTGTGCGCTGCTGTCAAATATATAGAAAAATTTAATTGCAGAGAATATTTGAAAGCTATATTTGACGTCAACAGCATAAATCAAGTGTATTTCTCTAACTTTGAGGTGAAACTTTACAGTTTCGATCCATAAGAACCAGAACCAAATGGCTCCTTTAGCGTTAAAGTTTGTAGACCCCCGACGTGATGATCAGCGTTCTTTTAGCCGCCGCAGTCGAGACTCAGCGACGTGTTGTCGTGTTACCGTGACAACGTGCCAGATCAAAGAATCAACTTTATGTGAAAAAGTGATCTGAAACCAAAAAAAAATAACAAGATTAAAGTATTTATTTACATTTATTTATTTTTTTATTGTTCTTTGTTTCAAACACAAAATGAAAATAAAATAAGAATTTGAAAAATACAAATATAAGAATTTAAAAGTACAAAATAAGCATAAGAATCTAAAAATACAAATATAAGAATTGAAAAAAATACAAATATACAAGTAAAGCAAACAATGTGCTTGAAAAGGAGTGAAGGAAATTCTTTTGTGGTTCCACCCCTTTCTACAACATTTTTTTGTTACCTTCTCTATTTACAGTTTTTTTTTTTTTTCGAAACACTTCAAATTTCTTTTGAAGTGTTTTTATTTATTGTATTTTAATGTAAACTGTGGACACAAATCGAAGGACAGTTTCTCTGCGAGGTGCAATTAATAAATATTAACGCATTCATTATTTTTGATGAAGACGTTAACATTCACGACTTTATTTCTTGTCTGCTAAATCTATTTTTTTAAATGTTTTAAATAATCATGATTATGCTTTTTTTTTCTCCAGAATGAAAAAATACAAGTTTCATTTTTTTATATTTTCTGCAGATCTGCTGTTCTTGACTAACATTTTGTTGGCATGAGGCAACCTCCACTGCCCCTCCTCACTGCTGCGAGCTCTCTGTTTACAGCCCCTCACGTTACCGGTGGAACCAAAGTGGTTGGAGTGGAGATGTCACAAATTTAATCTTTTTCAAACATTATTTTTATTTGAATTAAAAAAAAAAATACTCAGAAATACCATTTTGGGTTTAATTTTCTCTATATATCTCCTCCATCATGTCTTCAAACATCTACTTGCGTCTCCTCCAACACACAAAACCAGCTGTGATTTGAAATGAGATGTCAAGACAAACTTCACCGCCAGAAACGCAGAACCGCCTGTAATTAGGTTTCTGGGATGATTCATCAAGCAGTGTGATCTGGTGTTCCACTTTCACGTCAGCAGTCGTGTTTTAAGTCGAAGTGTCAGTTTCATCTAAATTCTGAATATGTGAAATTAAACTGCATGGGAGTGTAAACATTAAGAAAAGTGTAGGTTTCATTTTGAGGGGGAAAAAAATGTTTGTTTTTCTGATCAAATCAAATATGAATGATGAGTTTGTTCCAATAAAAAGGAAACTGCTTTAGGAGGTTTATTACAATTTTTTTGCGCACCAGAACGTGGAGGATTTGATGGGCGGCTTGTGTGAGAGATAGGGGGAGGCAGAGAGCTGTTAATGAGGCAGAGTGGGTGGATCTCATCAGGAGTCGAACTCATTGTCAAACAAACAGGCTTGAAATCCTCCGTGCGCTCAGGAAGTGATCTCTGTAGCTCAGAGTCAGAGAGAGGGGAAGGAAGCCCGGGCGCAGACAAAGAGCTGGCTGGCTGGCTGGCTGGCTGGAGTTTGTTTACCTCTTCTTCACATTCGGACGAGGCGGATTTTTCCTCAGTTTTTAAACCTCCACTTAAAAAAAAACAACTGTGGGATTATTTTTATTGGAGACTTTTTTGCGATCATCTTTTTTTACTTTGGAGACGTTGGGAACTTTTGGATCATACTGAAGGATCATTCCTGCGCAATTAGAGAGTCTTTGACACCGAGTCATCTTTGGAAGCTGGGATGTATCGTCACTGCGATGCATAATTCCTCCAGGTGAGTTCGGAGAGAGAGAGAGCGCGCGCGCGCCTCTGTCCACGCTGAGCGCCGGGCTGTGCCGGCATGCCGCGTTCGGGCCATAAACCGCCGGTCTAACAATTCGATCAACATCGTCCAGACAAATAAAATTACGCATATTGATGTATTTTATCACATTACAACCGGCATTATTTGGAAGCGGGTTCAACCCAAATGACTGACCTAAAAGTGTTGGAAGGATTTGTTGAGGTCATTAGCTGTTATTAACGGAGATGCAGAATCCAACATTTCCTGCTTGTTTTCGTGAAAATGTTTGGAAGAGTTGGAGCCGTCTCCTCGCCCTGGCCGGTGTTTTCTTCTGTCTCTCTATTGTCACTCGGAATGAGGATAGCGTGGCGCCAAAATCACCAATATTGGCCCGACTGTCACCCCGGGCGGTGCGCATCAGGTGCGCGTAATTCCGCAGGTCAGAAAGCGCCGGGCAGCTTTGTTTTTCCACCACGATGCCAAGTTCAAGGTGGCTTCTGGAGTAATTTGGTGTTTTTCTTTGCGTCTGTGGACGAGGGCACCGAGTTCAGATGGCGTTTAACATCCCTTTAATAATCCTCTCTTTACGCGGAGCTTTCTTGTTCAATAAAACCAGAGATTACGGAAGATTATGAGGTAAACGTGCCGTCTTCTTGTGAACGCCGCTGCCTGTGGGAGGCGCAAACGCACTGGGTAAACGAAACAAGAAGACAATCCAGCAGAGAGGAACTTTTCACGTGACAGCTGCACTCCAATGTATACGGTCTAAAAATAGAAGTGACGTTTTCTTGTATGTTTCTTTTTTAAAATCATTATCTCTGTTGTGAATGTCTCCGCGCGCAAAGACACTTATTTAAATTCGCGCTTCTCGGCGTATTTCCTTAAAAAAAAAGTTTGTCTCGCTTTCTGGCTCTGCGCGTTTCCTTCCCTTCTGTCCGTTTTCCTCCTGGCGCAGCAGTGCGCCTTCGCGCGCTCCGCACACAAACAGGTCTCCACCACAGCCGGCAGGAAAACAGCAGTCTCCTTTTGACCGCTACGTATCACAGTTCGCCTCCAAATCCGTGCGTAAAATGTGCGCAAAAATGTGACCAGTAGTCTGCTCTTTCACCTCCTTTACTCAGTTCCATGTGGGCAAACAGGAAACGCGGCGTCCAACTGTAATCTGTAGGGAATATTTTGTCTAAAAATGAAAGTTACGCACAACAATTTATATCCGCCGATGCTAAAACTTGAAAATAAAAGAAAAAAATGAGTAGAAATTGATCCATTTTGAGTGTTCGTTTGCGCGTAAAAATGCCCAAATCGGCTCCTTCACGTTTCTGCCACTCTTTGTGACGCAGATGAAGTTTGGCCGCTTCCTTCCTGTGGAATTCGATTGTTTCCCACGTTTCAAGACAAAAAAAAAAGCACAATTCTGCACTTTTCTGTCAGAAACTGACTAGCACTGCACGGTAAAACTGTCAGGAGAAACTCGCGAAAATGAAAGGCTCCATTTACAGATCAGCTGCTGTGGGCTGTCATGTTAGTTAAAAGCCAACGACATACTTCCGCTTAGCTGCCGTAAAGGTCGGTGGATGTTTTCTGCCATGGGAACGAACAGTGTCATTTTTTAAAGGAAATGTTCGAGGTTTGGGCGATCAGGACACGCGCGCTTTCAGGAAAAAAAGGCGCAGCTGTGGTAGGCAGTTCGGGCAGAGAGATGAAAGCCCCGACTGACGGTCCCGCTCTGCTCATCCAACAGAACACCGAATCCGTCCGATGGTTCGACCGACGTAAAGGCGACAGACGGCGGCGGCAGCAGCGGCGGTGGACCTCCAGCTTCCGTCCGCGGCGCGCGTCTCCCTGCGCGAAGATCCAGCGACGGCGGCGAGCAGAGCTCTGCGCACGCGACCGCCAGAAGAGATCCCAACTCGGACAAATCCGATTTAAGCCACAGTGGCCCTCGCCGCATGTCCAGTGGATATTTCTCCAACGATTCGCCGCCGAACTCCCCGTTTCCGTCGAAGCCAGAGATGGCTGACAGAGCCACGCAAACACCGATCATCACCGACCAGGAGATGGCCAGGAGGTTTTCCGTGTCCCACAGAAGGGAACCTTTGTTCCCTCAAAGTAAGTCATCCTCGGTTCTTTGAGTTCATAGGGTTGTCGTATATAAAGTCAACAGGTGGTTATTAACGCATGAAAAGCAGAAACTTAAAACAACTTTTAGTCATTTTTTCCCATAACATTCCACTTCTGCAATCGTTCTTCCTCTTAATAAGTCTTCAACCTAAAGAACAATGGCTAAGATCTGACTTCTGAGAAGTCAAACTTCACTGCACCTTAAAACACGTGTGTCAAAGTCATGGCCCGCGGGCCGGATAAGGTAAAATTTAGTTCCCTCTGCTAGAATGTGTATCACCTGTCTCAGGAATCGTTACAATACACTACTATGAGGCTTTTTTGGGGGTCGTATTTGCATTTTCTCTCACATTTATATGGTAAATAACACTTTTTAAACTAATTTAAGATAAAACTCGCAATTTATGTGAGTGACTTTGTGATGGAAACAGAAAATTATGAAATATTTGTTGTTTCTTCTCCAAATGACTGGGGGCACAGATTCTGTCAGGCTGGATCAGCAGCAGCGGCCTGACAGAAACTGTGCCTCCTGTCATATTGGGCTACAATATATATCTGTTTCACCCACTTTCATATATGCTTTGGGGGTAAAAATATGAGAGTTAGCAAACAAATCAATGATCCCAGAGACAGGAGACACACATTCTGAAAGCGGGAACTGACCTTGGCACAACACCGGCCCTCCAAATCATTTCATTAATGGCCCCATGGCAGCTTGAGCTCGTTTTTAACTTGTATAACTTTGCCAAATAGATTTTTATGGAGAGTGAAATATTAAAGTTGTTTAAGGTTTAAATTGATTTATTATGAATTATTCACAATTATGTTTAAAAGTTACAGTTTTAAAGTATTAGCATTATGCTAGCTTTTTGGACTATTTTGGCATTTAAGATTTTTTTAGGCTATTTTAGAGTTGAGCTAAATTTCTGGTACATGCTATCTGTTCTGACTAATTTGGCTTTTTTTTAAAGCTGTTTGAGTTTAGCTAATATTTAATATACATGTTAGCTATTTATGCTAATTTAGCCTTTTTTAAAAGCTATTTGAGTTTAGCTAATATTTCAGCTACATGCTAGCTGTTTTGGCTAATTTAGGCTTTTTTAAAGCTATTTCAGTTTAGCCAATATTTCAGCTACATGCTAGCTATTTTGGCTGATTTAAGCTTTTTTAAGCCGTTTGAGTTTAGCTAATATTTCAGCTAGATGCTAGCCGTTTTAGCTAATTTATTTTTTTCAGGCAGTTTCAATTGGGCTAATATTTGTACAATAGCTGTTTTTATTCATTTATGCTTTTTTGAAGTTTGGTATTTTTTCAGCCACATTTTAGCTGTTTTGGCTAACCTAAGTTTTTTTTTTTTTGGTTTTAGGCTGTTTTGGTTTGCTAATATTTTAGCTGGCTGTCATCTTCAGAATTTTTAGTTATCAGTTTCAGCATCTTCTGTCAGAATGGACAGAGACGGACTCTGAGAACTAGATATATACAGTTTATACAGTTTACTCAAGGTGGTGTGGAAATTTCGTTCTTGCCAGATGCACAGGGGGGTCTGTAACAAAAAAACTCAAAAGAGGTATAGCAGGTCAAATCAAGGGAACACGGGCGTAGTACGTACAACCTCCAGGACAGTTTGACTTTGGGGATGCCAGTATGGAGATGGAGGGCAGCAGGGAATCTTGTGAATCCAGAAAAGCAACGCACCAGGGGGGCAGATATCCAGGGTAATAAAAAGGGTCAAAACTGTCTTCAAATATTCTTCACTTCTTTCCCTCCAAATGCTCTGACTGTAACTCAGGGCGTCTGCAGCTTCTGTGTGGGTGTGCAGCAAGCATCAAACTTTCCTTTATCTGAGATTTGCTGAAGGGGGAGTTCAGTGGTAACTGATAAAGATGAAGCAAATCATGCTCAGGAGGTTGCACAGCCATAAAAACAAACACCTTTTCTCCATCTCTTTCTGAGCCTATTTCAACAGTTTTCTAGCTGTCATCTTTCTGCCCCTCTCAGTTTTCGCTCCGTTCTGATTTATTATGTCGTGCTCGGAACAGCTGTTTGCATTTAACCGTAAATCTGACACACAGATGTGAAGACGTTCTGTGTTGCTGTTGATTCCTATAGCTGTGTTTCCATTACATATAGGCGCAAAACTTTATCAAAGTTCTAGAATAAGGTTGCCCTAAACGATTATTTTAAGAATCGACTACCGTCGATTAATTTTTGATTAGTCGACTAATCGGATCATTCGTAAACCGGATGCAAAACAGACATCTTAACTATCATTAGCTTTAAACTTAAGGTGTTTAAGCTATTAGGATAATAAGTTTGCTCTGTGTTTGCACTAATGTTAGCATAGCTTAGCTTAGCTAGGCAATGATCCCTCTTCAGGTGGATCGCCGTAGTGCTGCCATGGAACTCAAGTTCGGCCTTGCAGAGATTCCAATGGACACTTTTGTCTGTTATTTATTTATTTTATACCTCCCATTTTCGAGCTTCATGTGCGTGTTGTTATGGTTCCCAAGTCTGCCTAGAATTTCCTGTGACATCACTACTGACCTGGATTAGCACTACTGCGTATCTGCACAATGCTCATTTCTAACTTGTATAATTTTAACAAAATATTTATGGAGAGAAAAATATTGAAAGTTATTTTAAGGTTGACTTGTCCTGGAACACTCCTGCCTTTTATTATTCATAATTTTGCGAAAAAGTTTGTTTTAAAAGTTGTAATTTGCTAGCTTTTTAGACTATGTTGGCATTAACTAATATTTTTTTGGCTGTTTTGGAGTTTGGCTAATATTTTAGCTACATGCTAGCTGTTTTGGGTAGAATTGTTTAAAAAATGTAGGTTGTTTGTAATTATGCTAATATTTACATGCTAGTTGTTTGAGATAATTTAGGCTTGTTTAAGTTTTTCAGGCTGTTTTGGAGTTTGGCTAATATTTCATCTACCTGCTAGCTGTTTTGGCTAATTTAGGCTTGTTTTTCTTTTTTTAGGCTATTTTGAAGTTCAGCTATTTTTTTCAGCTGGATGCTAGGTTTTTGGCTAACCTACTTTTTTTTAGTTTTCTGCTTCAGTGTTTTCAGCTATCAATTTCCGCTATCAGCACTATCATTTTCAGTGGCCAAATTCAGCTTACAGAATTCACACCAGCATTATCACAGGTATTGCTAAATATGTAGTTCATAAATATGTTAAAAAGTTTTGGTTTTAAAGTTTAAAAATGTAAATTTAGGTCGATCAATAAATGTTTATCCTGTTCAGCCCGCAACGTAGATTGTGTTTTGGATTTTTGGCGTCAGTGCAATTGAGTTTGACACTCTAGAGCAGGGGTCGGCAACCTTTAACAGTAAAAGAGTCATATGGACTTGTTTTCTACAGATCAAAACCTAAAAGGAGCTGCATTGACTTATGTTAGCCTTTAAGTAATTTGTATTTGTATTTATAACCTTCTTTTTTTTAATAAATATGAATAATGTCTATTTTTGGCACGAACAAAAGCAAAAAAATATATAAAAAGAAGCTAGCATCTCTCTAAAGGAATTTTTTTAATGTTAACTTTAGTAGCAAAAAAAGCTAGCTCGTTGCTTAATTACTAGATGAACTTCAAATTAGCATAACGTTTCTCTGTAAATTAAATCAGCCAAAAATTTTTGCATGTTGCTGAAATAAAAGCTAAATTCAAAATTAGCCTAAAACCCCCAGTAGATAACAAATTAGCTAAAAATGTTAGCATATTGCTAAAATATTAGCTCAACGACAAATTGGCATAAAAAACTAATTAGAGGCCAAATTCCCCCAAAAAGCTAACTTGTTGCGTAATTACTAGCTGAACTCCAAATTAACATAAAATTCCTCAGTAAACCAAATTAGTCAAAAATGTTAGCATGTTGCTAATACAGAGGCTAAAATTCTAAATTAGCCTAAAAACCCCAGTTAGTATGTTGTTGAAATAATAGCTAATCTTCAATTTTCGTGAAAATTACTATTTTATTTTTCTTCAGCCAGAGAGCCACTATGGAGAGTTAAAAGAGCCACATGTGGTTCTGGAGCCGCAGGTTGCAGACCCCTGGTCTAGAACCTTATAATTATGTGAATAAACCCAAACCAACTCACATGATAAGTGATTCAAAAACAGCTCATCATCATCTATCAAAGGAGACGTCGGCGTCTTATTGGAGCGATGAGCTACGTGAGAGCAGCTAGGGATGAAGAGATGGTGGTTGGCGATTTTACGCTCAATCCGGTATCTGGTTGTTGGTCACATGACTTTCCAATGCAATTTTGAGAAATACGTCCATTTTGATTCACCTCGAAAACTTTTTTTTCTATGAATGTGAGCTTATTCTAAATTGTCGTCTTCCCATTTGTCATTGCAAATCCAATTTGGGCAATTTCATCGTCAATGGAAACGCAGCTGTTTCTGACTTGAGCTGAAGTGAGGAGACCAACCGTCACTGTTTTCATTATTTGTTGTTTCTGTGGGGGGTGGGGGGCTTTGATCTGGTTGCGAGGAGCAGATTTATGTGGTGTGATAATGGCTCAGGTTTTTTTCAGAGCCTTTGTTGTGTCAGATGTCGCAGCCTCAGATTCACAGCTGTCCTGACACGAGTCAGGTTAACAGAAAGGGAAATGGATTTCGAGAAACAATCGCACTGGGTTTTTGCTCAGACTTAATTAGGCAAAGGCCGGCTGAATCTGGTGGAAATGTGTCAGGGCAAGTTATTCTGATGGCTATTATGGAAGAGAGTGTCAGGGAAAAACCAGATCAACTGTAAACAACATAGTGCTCTACAGCAGTAGAATAGTACCGGTCCGTGGGTCACTTGGTACCACGCCCAGGAGAAAAAGAAATAAATACACTAATTTAAATACTTCAGTTTTATTTTATCTATTTTTTTAATTACTTGATTTTGTTCACCGCTCTGTCGACATGACAAAGTAAAAATAATAAAAAAACCAAACAATAAAACGTATTTGGAAAGCTTCTTTGCGGAGAAAAGAGTCAGCGAGGAACCTACACACGTGGACTAAATTGTTGGTACCCCTCAGTTAAAGAAGGAAAAACCCACAATTTTCACTGAAATCACTTGAAACTCACAAAAGTAACAATAAATTAAAATTCATTGAAAATTAAATATTCAAAATTATTTAAACACGTTAATGATCAGGTGAAAGTGAACGAATTACGGAATACCAGGCAGGGTACTCAGAGCATGTGCTGACCAGCTGAGTGGAGTTTTCACCGCAATTTTCAACCTGTCCCTGTCCCTGTCCACCGTCCCACCCTGCCTCAAAACCTCCATTATCATCCCCATCCCTAAAAAGTCAGCAGTGGACAGCACCAACGACTACAGGCCTGTTGCACTTACGCCTGTAGTCATGAAGTGCTTTGAGAGACTGTTCTGCCAGCATATCAGGACCTGTCTTCCTCCAACTCTGGACCCTCACCAGTTTGCCTACAGGCCAAACCGGTCCACAGAGGATGCTATCACTATAACCCTCCACACTGCGCTGAGTCATCTGGAGCACCAGGGCAGCTACGTGAGGATGCTCTTCCTGGACTTCAGCTCAGCTTTCAACCACATAATTCCGGAAATCCTGGTCCAGAAACTGTCCCACCTGGGTCTGTTCTTCCCCATCTGCCTGTGGGTCAAAGACTTCCTGACTGACCGCCCACAGTCTGTCAGGCTCGGCCCCCTACTGTCCAGCACCATCACACTCAGCACCGGTTCTCCACAAGGATGTGTCCTGAGCCCCCTCCTGTTCACGCTCTATACATCCGACTGTGCCCCGACCCATCCCTCAAACGCCATCATCAAGTTTGCGGATGATACCACGGTGGTCGGACTCATCTCAGGAGGGGATGAGTCTGACTATAGAGATGAGGTAAAAAGACTGACTGTGTGGTGTTCAGCTAACAACCTTCAGCTGAACACCACAAAAACAAAAGAACTGATCCTGGACTTCAGAAAGAGCAGAGCGGACCCGGCCCCTCTCTACATCCACGGTGACTGTGTGGAGAGGGTCCACTCCATCAGGTTCCTGGGCGTGCAAGTCTCTGATGATCTCTCCTGGTCTGCAAACACCACAGCGGTGGTGAAGAAGGCTCAGCGGCGTCTCCACTTCCTGAGGGTGCTCAGGAGAAACAACCTGGAGGAAAGGCTGCTGGTCACCTTCTACGTAAAGCAGACATCTTAACCCTTTTATTAGCTTTAAACTAACTAAAAACTAGATATATAGCATTACCTGTGATAATGCTAGTTTGAATGCTGTAAGACAGGGGTCTCAAACTCGCGGCCCGCGGGCAATCTGCGGCCCGCGGGATGATAATTTGCGGCCCCCGTCTTCATATGAAAGATTACTGTTAGTGCGGCCCGCAATGCTGAGATGAATGACAGTTGTTGTGTGCTGAGCTGAACGAACCAATCACGGTAAGGTATATGGTTCTGGAGGGTGGGACATCAGCGGGCTGTCCGAGCCTCCTCACTCTTTAATTCATTCCTCCAGTCAGCTGGACGGAGGAGGAGCCATGAAGCTGCTGGAAATGCTTTTCACTGAGCGTGATTCGCGGGCCCCGCTCCTCTTTCACCACGTGACAACATGTGAACACAGCCTGCCGCTTGTCAAAAAGCGTGTTCCTGATGCCACGTGACAATCCGGGCACGCTTTAAATATTCCGCGCGGACAAATCAGACCCTCACGATCGCTTTTTCCTCCTCCACGATCAGAAAAAGTCCTCGCGAGAGAGACTGACCACTTCCGCGTGCGTGAGTGATGCCCGCGAGCGAGCAGAATCTTCAAAGGTGCTTCCACACCAACCACATGTCTGCGCGGGTTTATAAACGCACGCTCAGCAGGTGGTATCCACACCGGAGCAGCGCGGTCACGCACGCAGCAGCGGAGAGGAGATTCTTCTATGGTGTTTTTACCGTTCTGTCTGCGACTGTGCGTGAAATATTGAACCGGGTTGAAGGCGCGCTTGAGCGCTACGTGCACGATTTGTGCGTAGAGCTTGAGACCAGATTTAAATACTTGCGTAGCAACGCGCGCTCCAGACGCGGAGGCCAGAAATTCTGGTGTGCGCGCATTTGCATTGACCTTTCAGTGAGCGCGCTGCTCTCAGCTCAGAAATGAAGGAGGTTCTGTAAATACAGACGTTTGAAACTGAATAAAAATAGTTTTCTCTTGTCCAGTGTTTCTCAGGTATTTTCTCTTAGGCACCCCCCCCCACACACACACACACACACACACCCCCACACACACACACACAACTTTCAGCTGAAAACATCATTAGTATCAGTTAATTTGCTCAAGTTAAACGTATATCTCCTCAAAAACATCATACTTTTATTATCATTAAAGAATAATAATAAAAAAATAAACTTCTAAATAATCTGTATTTTGTTCTCTTTTTTTTTAGAATACCTCAAAACTTCCAGACAAAGTAAAAACAATCTTTCCTTGTTTCCCTCCACAGTAGTGATGGAATTCTGTCATTTCTCAGAGATTCAGTTCATTTGCATTGGTTCACTGTAAACAGCGAGTCTTTCTGCTACCAAATTGAGTTTTAGGTTGTTTTTGCTATATTTAATTTACTATGTAGGATTATGCACAATATCCATCACTAATGTAAACATTATTCCCTCCAGGGGGTCCCACCATTTGAGAAACACTGTCAGTCAATAATTTTCCACAGTCCCTGCTCTGATGTATCATTGTTATTATTTTAATTTTAATTATTAATGATTGATTTTCTAATTCATTTTTTATTAATAAATTAATTCATTCAATTTTGTTTAAAAATAAAGATATTTGAGAACATTGGAATGTCAGCGATTTTCTTGTGGAAATCCTGATGCGGGGCCAGATTCTCTCCAGCGGCCCCCGGCTGAATTGAGTTTGAGACCCCTGCTGTAAGATAAATTTAGCTGCTGAAAATGGTTGTGCTGATAGCTGAAGATGCTGAAATTGATAGCTACAATCGCTTAAGCTGAAAGCAAGCTAATATTAATGCCAAATTAGCCTAAAAAGCTGAAAAATGCCTAAGGTTGTGTCTTAAGCCCCCCAATCACCATTTTCTTATGCTATCCGAATCTACTAATTCCAAATCGAGTGCATTTGAAATTCCCCAGAAGTGTTTGCGAAAACTAGCGTACATCGACGGTCACTAGATTAGCGGATTTAGACCACAATACATTGCGGTCAAACAGTTTCAAACAAAAAATGTTTAAATGGAATATTTGAATAAACCATCCACGTTTTCACCTTCATAACACAGTGGAGTCAGAAATTAATGTCATGAAATGTTCGCTTTTATTCGATTTTCACTTCCTGAAATCAATGACGTCATATCTGGTTTTTAGAATAACGAAAATAAAGTAGTGAGCAAATTACCTTTAAAATCCAGAGCACCAAATAATCCCACACTAGATAGTTTTTTAGCTGTTAGGGATTAGGGAGGGAAATCCCACACAACCTAAGTTAACCATAACAGCTAGCTTGAAGCTGAAACATTAGCTAAACTTCCTAATAGACTAAAAAACAAAACAAAAAAAGCTCATATTAGCCAAAATAGCTAGCATACAGTTTCAATATTTGCTAAGCTCCAAATTTGCCTAAAAAAGGGAAAAAAATAAATTAGCCAAAACACCTAGCGTGTAGCCAAAATATTAGCTAAATTCCAAAAAATCTCAAAAAAAGCCAAAATTTGCCAAAACAGCTAGCATGAAGCTGAAATATCAGCTAAATTCCAAAAAACTAAAAGAGGCCAAATTACCAAAATAGCTAGCATGCAGTTGAAATATTTGCTAATCTCCAAATTAGCCTAAAAAACTGAAAAAATCTAAAATTAGCCAAACAGCTAGCATGTAGCTGAAATATTAGCAAAACTCCAAAATAGTTTTAAAAACCTTAATAAATGCCAAAATAGTCCAAAAAGTTAGCAGACTGTCATTATAACTTTCAGCTCTACTCCCCTCATGACTCCATATAATATAAAGTAACGACTAATCGATTATTAAATTTGTCATCGACTGTTTTAATGGTTGATTTGTCGACTTATCATGCACATGTTGATATATAGTCGTCTGTCCACCATGCAAAATTTGCAGCTTAATTTTTTTACTTAAAAGTGGGAAAAAAAGAGTTAAGAGTCATGCACCAGTTTTTGGGTTTATGGTTCTTCATGTTTTCCTCTCATTTCGTAAAAGTTCTTCTTATCTTTGTTTTCTCACACGTGCAAACCTGGATGACTTCAGCTCTGTTTTTCTTTTTTCATTTAAGTCTTGTCATCCACTTGCCAGCAGTGGAACAGACTTCTTGATATTTAGGGACTAGATTCAGTAAAAAGTGTGCCATTACGTGCGTTTAAGGAAAAGCGTTCTGAGCCAAAAATGCTTTAGGCTGTTTATAATATTTGTACTGAAAGTGAAAACAGACGTTAAGTTTCTTTTCGAGAATTTGAAGTTGTAGTGTTTCACTTCTGAGGCTTGAAATATTCAGTCTGTGGGCTTTTTGATGTCTGACAACATATCCTTCCCCAGAACCAAAAATAAAAAAAAGACATTAGACGGGATATAAAGAAATACATGTCATTGAGTGAAATCATGTGGTTGGAGCAGTATTGTAATCAGGTGAGGGCAAAGGTACACAAAAGTAAGGTTGACACTAACTATTATTTTGATAGGCAACTAATCACCAATTATTTTTTCCAATTAGTCGACTAATTGGGTCATGCAGAAACTGAATGTAAAGCACACATCTGAAGCATCATTAACGTTAAACTAACTAAAACTAGATATATAACATTACCTGTGATAATATTAGTGTGAATGCTGTCAACTGAATTTGGTCGCTGAAGATGCTGAAATTGATATCTAAAAATACTGAAGTATTGATAGCCTGAATCTTTAGCTAAAGATTACATTGCTGAAGCTAATAGGCTGAAAAATACTGAAGCTATATAGCCAAGCTAATAATTATTAGCTTAAATTGCCAATATTAGTAACTGAAAAAAGCCTAAGTTTACCAAAAATAGCTAGCATGCAGCTAAAACATTAGCTAAACTCAATATTAGCTTTAAAAGAAAACAAGTCTATATTAGACAAAATAGCAAGCTAGCATCTGAAATATTAGCTTAAAAACAAACAAGTCTGAATTGGACAAAATAGCTAGCTAGCATCTGAAATTTTAGCTAAACTCAAAATTAGCTTAAAAAACAAAAAGTCTAAATTAGACAAAATAGTTATCATGTGGCTAAAATATTAGCTAAACTCAAAATTAGCTTAAAAAAACAAACAAGTCTAAATTGAACAAAATAGCTAGCTAGCATCTGAAATATTAGCGAAACTCAAGATTATCTTAAAAAACAAAAAAGTCTAAATTAGACAAAAGAGTTAGCATGTAGCTGAAATATTAGCTAAACTCAAAATTAGCTTAAAAAAAACAAAGAAGTCTAAATTGAACAAAATAGCTAGCTAGCATCTGAAATATTAGCGAAACTCAAGATTAGCTTAAAAAACAAAAAAGTCTAAATTAGACTAAATAGTTAGCATGTAGCTGAAATATTAGCTATTTGCAAAATTAGCATAAAAAACAAACAAGTCTAAATTGGACAAAATAGCTAGCTAGCATCTGAAATATTAGCTAAACTCAAAATTAGCTTAAACACCAAATAGTCTAAATACACAAAATGGCTAGCTAGCATCTGAAATATTAGATTACATCTAAACTAGCCTAAAAACTGAAAAAATCCTGAATTAAGCAAAATATTTAGCATGTAGCTGAAATATTAGCTAAACTCCAAATAGCCTTAAAACCCTATTAAATAGTAAAATAGTTTAAAAGCTAGCATAATATCATTATAACTTTCAAGTTTACTACACTCCGACTTGCTATAATATAAAGTAACGACTAATTGACTATTGAATTAGTCGTTGACTAGTTTAGTAATCAATTAGTTGTCGATTAGTCGAATAATCGTGGCAGTCTCACACAAAAGCTCTTTCTTGACTGAGTGGAGACAGATTCAACAGAGCAGCTTTTTTGTGAACTTTTCTCTTCATGTTTTCTTTTTTGTTTTTAATAATTCACACATACACATGAAAAGGCAAGCCCTCCACCTTTGTGTCAGCTCTGGTGTTTGATTCAGGTCAGATGGAGCTACCAAACAGTGAGTGGAAGTTTCATCATCTCCCACAGCCTGAATCTGGGTTTCATGCTTGCTGTTTACTTCAGGACAAAAACAGAGCTCAGCACGCAATCCTGTCACCTCCAGCAACAGCGATCAAAAATAGTGCTCCAGTGGGCTTGTTTACATCAGCCAAACTTAAGAAAAAAAAAAAAAGAAGAAGACTCCAGTTTTTAACTGCAGCGCTGGCGGCTAAATTTGCCTATCTTGTTGCTTGGTAACTGACAAAACTGTGCCTGGAGGTTTAAATATGGCACATAAAAGACAAAAACAACCCCACAAAAATGTTTGCAAGTCCAGTTTTTAATGATTTGATAAAGTTCTATTTTTCAGGTTCAAATGAGCAATTGTTATCTCCTCTGCCTCAGCACAAACAGAATTTTGCAGATGAAAAAAAAAAGTCATCCATAGGTTGAAGAATGCTTCCATAAATTTCAGCAGTCTCTGTTTTTATCTTTCGTTTCTCATAAAAGCAGCGATTACTTGCGCCGATTACCCATTGTCTCTTTTATTCTCCCTCCTTGCAGCGAGACAGACTAGATTGCAGTCAAAACAGTGCGGCGTACATGTGTGTACGTGTCGGCCTGTCATTAGGTGTGCGTGTTAGCCAGTCAAAATAGGCCTTTTGTACAGAAACTGCTGGCATCTCCAGGTCTGTTACATCCATGAAGACGGAAAGGAGATGGAAGCACAAACAGAAGGTCAACATACTGGCCATTATGTCAGCCCGAAGGAAAAATCTTGCTATCAAGATTGTGGATTTGTCTGTGTGCAGAAAAGTGGAGAAGTGTAAATTCCTCATTCATTTTCAGATTTTTACTTGTGTTTTCTTCTCATTCTTCTCCCAGTGCAGCACATGCAAAAACAACCTCCAATAATCCATTTCCTTTTTTTATTTTCAGCGTTTTTATTTTTTCTCAGTTTCTTTTCTGTTTTTTTCACTGTTTCTTTTTATGTGTAGTGTTTTTTTTTTTAAATTGTAACATCATTGCTGGTTGTTTGCAGCAGTTTTTTTTTATTTGCAACAGGTTTTATTTTTTGTAGCATTTCCTTTATTTGAAAAATCATTTCTTTTTTATTTGCAGCGGTTTTTATTTTTTGTAATAGCATTTCTTGTTATTTGGGGAAATGTTTCTTTTTATTTGCAGCTGACTTTCTTTGTATTTTTAGTGTTTCTTTTAATTGAATCATTTCTTTCTTTGCAACAATATATCTCGTTAGCAGTTATTTCTTTTATTTGCAGCGGGGGTCTCTTGTTTTTGCACCAGCGTTTCTTTTTCAATTTGCAGCGGTTCCTTTATATTTGTAGTACTGTTCCTTTTCATTTGCAGCAGTGTATTTTTTTTATTTTTTATGTGCAATAGCGGTTCTCTCTATTTTTAGAAGAGTTTCTTTTTATTTGCAGGATCATTTTTGCAGCGTTTCTTTTATTTGAAGCATTTCTTTACTTGCTGCATCATTTCTTGTTAGCAGTTATTTATTCTTATTTGCAGCAGTGTTTTTTTTTATTTTCAGCAGTTTTATTAATTTGTAGCAACGTTTCTTGTAATTTGTGGTGTTTCATTTCTTTATTTTCTACGTCATTTCTTCATAGCAGTTATTTATTTTATTTGAAGCAGAGTTTCTTGCTGTTTGAGCCACTGTTTCTTTTTTAATATGCAGCAGTGTTTATTGTTATTTGTAGCATTTTTGTTATTTATTTATTTATTCTTTTTCCAGCAGTTTTTCATGTTATTTGTATTTTCGTTTAAAATTTGCAGTCACTGTTCATGTGCTGCAATGGCGCGCCTTGGCGCTCATAGGTTTGAGCCTGTGGGCTGCTTTTAAGACCCAAATCTTTGAACCAATCTAGAAATCTTTTGCAGTAAGAACCACACAAGCTTAGACATCTAAATGTTGTAACTTAATATGAATAATGCTCTGTCGTTTCATACCTCTGAGGATCAGTAAATCGTTCTACCAGATGTCAGTTTAGCACCTTAATTAACATTCAGACTTTGCTTGTATGGAAAAATAAAAACATGGATAATTCAACTTATTTATTTGAGTTTGTTTGGTCAAATGTTATGTTGAAAATCCTGAGAAAAAGCATAGTTTACTTAAGAAGTTCTAAAAAAAAAAATGCTTTTATTTAAGTAGCTTGGCATCAATTGTTTAAACAGATCATTCATAAAACAAGCTCCACACAAAGTATTTATTGCTAATTCTAAAGATGAAGGTTTGTTTTTTGGCTGCTGTCGTGCTCATATCTCAGATCTAAAACACTTTCAGTCTGATTGATTGGCCTTCTCGGTATTGGAGGATGTGAGAAATATTAAATCTGGGTTTCATAAAGGTAATTATGACTCAGTAGAAGAGATCAGCGACTTTCACTCATACTGTACTACAGTATAACAGATTAACCACGAAAACTCACGCATGTACATACTGTAGGCCTACACACGTCATCTTTCAGTTGTGTATTTAAAGTTTGTAAATAGATTGAAAAACTCCTGATGTTTCAACATTCTTTATATGATTTTTATGGATTATGTTTTACCTGTAACTAAATGAAAAAACAACTAAAGGAGAAACATTGAATTTCTAGTTTTTCATTTTTTTTTTCGTATCCAAATGTTTCCAGGTGATTTCCAGCAATGTGATTTTTTTTTTTTTTTTTGGTTCACATAATCAATTACAAACTATTCTCTGTTCTTTTTCACAGGTTATAGTCCACCCTCTAGGTTGGAACAGGAAATCCCAGTAAGAGGCATGCAGGAGGAGCAGGCAGAGGCTTTTGGACAACAGCTCCGTTTAATCGGAGACGAGTTCAATCAAATACTAATGCAGCGGGTAAGTAATGCAGGTAGTCTGTGCTGAGTGTGTGTGGGGCTAAATTATGCGTTGAACGACAACAAAGTCATTTATAACGCAGTTCTTTCATTAGTGATCCTTGACAAACTTTAACTTCATATAGTTTAAAAATTTACTGTCATTGTGCAGACCATATATTTGCCGCAGACATCGCTAGCAGCTGAGCAATGCTAGCTAAGCGGCAAAGCTAGCTGCTTATTTGGCAAACCTAAATTAGCGACTGGTCAAGGCTAGTTGAGCGCCAAAGTTTGCGGCTAAGCAGCGCTAGCTGAGACACAAACGTAAGGGTTGAGCATCGCTAGCTGAGCGGCTAAGCTAGCAGCTGATCACCAAAAGCTGAACATTAAAGTTAGTGGTAGAGCTCTGCTAGGTGAAAAGTTAGCAGCTGATCATTGTTAGCTTAGTGAAAAGTTAGCAGTGAGCATTGCTAGCTGAGCAGCTAAGTTAGCGGCTGATTACTGCTAGCTAAGTGGCAAAGTTTGTGGCTGAGCATTGCTAGCTGAGTGGCTAAGCTAGCAGCTGAGCATTGCTAGCTGAGTAGCTAAGCTAGCAGCTGAGCATTGCTAGCTGAGTAGCTAAGCTAGCAGCTGAGCATTGCTAGCTGAACGACTAAGTTAGCAGCTGAGCATTGCTAGCTGAATGGCAAAGTTAGTGGATAATAAATGCTAGCTGAGCAGCTAAATTAGCAGCTGAGCATTGCTAGCTGAGCAGCTAAGTTAGCGGCTGATCACCGCTAGCTAAGCAGAAAAGTTTGTGGCTCAGCACAGCTACTAAGTTAGCAGCTGAGCATTGCTAGCTGAGCGGCTAAGTTAGCGGCTGATTACTGCTAGCTAAGTGGCAAAGTTTGTGGCTGAGCATTGCTAGCTGAGTGGCTAAGCTAGCAACTGAGCATTGCTAGCTGAGTGGCTAAGCTAGCAGCTGAGCATTGCTAGCTGAGTAGTTAAGCTAGCAGCTGAGCATTGCTAGCTGAGCGACTAAGTTAGCAGCTGAGCATTGCTAGCTGAATGGCAAAGTTAGTGGATGATAAATGCTAGCTGAGCAGCTAAGTTAACAGCTGAGCATTGCTAGCTGAGCAACTAAGTTAGCGGCTAATCACCGCTAGCTAAGCAGAAAAGTTTGTGGCTCAGCACAGCTACTAAGCTAGCAGCTGAGCATTGCTTGCTGAGCGGCTAAGTTAGCGGCTGATCACCACTTGTTTTGCAGAGAAAGTGGGGGTGTGTTAGCCTGGGGGCGGAGCAGACTCTTCCTGAACGGGACTATCTCATTTTGTGACATCAGCTTGTGAGAGCCTGCTCATTTTCAATGGTTGGAAGGGGCTGGTGCTCAGAGCCCAGGTTTTAGAGGAATTCTCGGAAATGCATGACTGGATCAAAATTTCATTTTAGGGTTGTTTTTGTTGTTTTTAGCCTAAACTAAGTAGCCCCGGTTGTTTTCTTGGACATAGTTTCTGCAGAGCGACAGGAGTTCAATAGAAATTTGCCTCAGAGTTATTGGCAGACCCACCAGTCCCCCCCCTTCTCATCGCCAATAACTAAGAGGTACGTATTCACATGGCCTCCAACTAGCTTACAGCCCCTCACACCGCCAGCCTAACATCACCAGTGCAGCAGAAATGGTTAGCAATGGAAGTTTTTACCAGTTTGGACGAGGAAAACAAAGACGTACACGGATCTATCAGTCTGCGAGTGGAAGCTTGTAGCCTGTCTAGTGTATTTTCTACATCATAAATTCAATCTTTTTCAAAAGTCAATTTCTCCTCTGCTTCGATTTGAATCAAGAAATGTTCAGAAATACATTTAATTTTGTTAATATTTGTCCTCCATCATCAGGAAATATCACAAGTACATGTTAGAAGCAGCAAAAACAGCTGAAGTTGAGCTGCAATTGAGACAGATTGAGGTTTTTTCAGATGTTTAGCCCTTTACCTGCATCTTTTCATGAAGCCTTCCACCTGCAGTTTAACTCAAAATAACAGACGATGTTTCTTCACAGAGGAGATGATTCCCTCATCGCCCGGCATAAATTCTCTGAACAGCGTTCCAGTTGTAAAGTTTGTAGCTGCTTTACAACTTCATTTCCTCTTTGATTGTGTTTCCTCGGCAACATTTCTCCGTGTTGCATCATCGTCACGGCTATATTTACTATCAAAGACCTGACTGGAGCTTTTGGAGTGACGAATTAGGAGAGGAGAGCGAGTCTGGCCTAGTTTGAACTCACTTTAATCTCATTAGAGGGGGGGATCTCATGGGTGGGTTGGATATTAAAGCAGAAAAAGAAAATCCCAACAGGAGTTTCTGCTTTCTGTAAGGAACTGAAAATGTCCTTTAGTGTTGGAATCGTAACAGTTGTGATTTTTCTTTCTTTTTTGTTGAAATTGCAGTCTTGTATTTTTTAAAAATTAACCTCTATTTATTCTATCTCTAAAATTTACATTAAAAAGAGCATAAAAAATAACCTGAAATGACTTTTTGACTATCTTAAAACTAGTATATGTTTGTTTACTCCCAAAAATTTTGTTATTTAGAACCGTGTACCAAATTGTTGCTTTACTGTTAGTTTTTTGGATGTGGTCAACCTGTCAGATACACGATAGCAACTTATGCTTTTTAAAAGAGCCACAGTACAAGTAAAAAATCAATATAGTGTGCAATCTTTGCATTTACATCAGAACTAAACTATTTTTTATAGGAAATTCAGAGTTTCAAAAAATATAACTATTGTATATCATATTATTTTGGCAAAAAAAAAGTAACTGTGCCAACATACAAAAAAAAAAAAAAAATCTGCAAATAACGAAAATGCTACAAACAACAAGAATCCTTGCATGAAATAAAATACTGCTGCAAATAATAAAAAGAAATGCTACAAATACTTCGAAACGCTGCTGCAAATAAAATTGAATGGAATTGTACTGGAGATGGCTCATAGTAAATTCTTGGTTAATTTGTCATTGATTTTTAGATTCATATTCTTGTCTTTTTCTAATTCTTCACACAGTGGAGCACAGGCACAAAACAACCTCCAATAATAGATTTCTGTTATGGCATTTGTTGTTTTCAGCGTTTTTTTCTTCTCTTTTTTTTTTTCTGCAACGCTGTTTCTTTATATGTTTAGTTTTTTTTTAAGTTGCAACATCATTTCTTGTTATTTGCAGCATTTCTTTTTTTTTTTAGTGGCCTATCTTTTTTTTTGTTCTTTTTTTTATTTTGCAGCACCGTTTCTTTTTCTTGAAGCTTTTTCACTGTAACTACTGTACATCATATTATTTTAACAATTTCACAAAAACTTCAGGAATTATATAAACGTTAAAAGCAGTGATCAAATAGCCCTTCAAAGAGAGAGTTGTAGAAAAATAGAGTCTATGGCAGGGGTGTCAAACTCCAGTCCTCGAGGGCCGGCCTCCTGCTGGTTTTTAAGAAATCCCGCCTCATCTGTTGCTGATTACCTGGATCAGGTGTGTTTAGCCAATGAAGAGCTTCCATAGAAAGGGTAGTTAGAAAACATGTAGGACACCGGCCCTTGAGGACTGGATCTTGACACCCCTGGTCTATGGTGTTGGACTTCTCTTCCACTCAATGACGTCATCAATAGTCAGCAAAGTTAACTATACCGACCGTGTAGCTCCTTACCTACCATACCAGACCAGGCTTAAGACAAATGTTGATTGTCACAGTTTTAGGTTTAGATAAAGAAAGCCTTAATTTTGCTCTGAATCGCACAAAGTTTATGAACTTCAGAACCACTTTGGTCTTTTTCTGGGTTTCATGCGTTGACATTTGAGTTTTATATCTGTAGTTGATAAAACAAAACACTTTACTGGGCAGATCACAACCGCACCATTTCATTGCAGCTTATATGGCCCTAAATAGCAGAGCTGGAAACCATTTAGCATTTTTGCTCTTGCATTTATTATCGGGTGTTGTTTCCTCTAAAACTTCAAATTCCTAAAAATAGAAACGAAACTGAAACCATCTAGTGAGTAAGAAATGCTGATCTTTCAGTTTTGTGAAGTACATGACCGAACTTTTCAAATTTTATACAAAACACAATGAAATGCAAAGTGGATAGAGTTCATTAGGTAGATCCGGTCTGCTTCCATTTATATGTGAATTCAGCTGTTGAATAAATTCTGGTTCTGCCCTCAGAATTACACGTGATGGTTTCAAAGCTCATCCAGTTTCATTGAAGAAGTAGTACTGAGTACTAAATGATAAGTCATGAAGCCTTCCTCCTTTTTAGTACTACGGTACTAAAAGAAGTGCAGTAAGATTCTAATTATTTTATCTATTTAACCTGAAGTTATTTTTAGCAATGTCTGAGGACCTCGTCTGACAGGAAAAAAAAAAAAAGTTAAAATAGTAAAACAAACTGATATGATTGAGACTGTTACACGAAAAGATAAAGTCTTTACCGAGGCATCAAATGTCCATGAAATGATCGCTGTCGTCTCACAGAAATTCCAAGTTTAGACAGGAAATATGTCAAATAGAATGTTTTACTGGCAGCTACAGCAGAGATTTCCTTTTAAAACAAAAGGGGTTTTCAAGAACAATTTGGTACAAGGATGTTATCATTATTTTATTATTCATGTTAATGTTTATCATTTTTTTCAGAAACAGAAACAGGTCCAATAGACCCATGGACCATATAAGATCAACATATAAGACATAAAGGAGGCAAAAATGTTTTGGAGGAAGACACCTGATTGGTTAAGACACGCCTTCCATATTTGGGAATGTAGCTACAATAGAAGAAATACGATCATTAAAAAACAAGCTTTGTATCAGAGGATCGTATGATGTGATGCAACCTGAGGCAGAAATTGGAATAAGATAATTATTTATTTTGCAAAAAAAGTATTGAAAATCTATCATCACACGTATGATATGTGTTTAATCTGTGTGTCCAGAGATAACAGAATTTGTTCAGTGCAGGACAGTGAAACTTGTTCCAGAAAGAACCCTTATGTAATAAAACTGTCGCTTATTAGAATGTTAGTAGTCTTAAAGTGAAAATATTCTAATAAATATTTATAAAAGGAATAACTTTATGTCATTTAAATTGTAAAATTAAAAAAAGGTTTTATGTTGTTTCCCAAGTGTTATGTTTTAACCATTGACATAAATAGAGATGACAAAATGAAGTCAAATCAGTCGCCATTTTTCCGCAGTCCGGATATCGATTTCGCCGTTTTGGGACGGACAGCGTTAGTAAACAGTGATTGGTCTGAGAATCTGTCAATCAAACGCTTCCAAAGTTGGAGGTGGAGCCGCCAAGCACTACATGCTCTTTTTGAGGCATCTGATTGGCTAGTTTATAACTTACGATAAAGAAAATATATCATTAAAAAATTAGGTTTATCAAGAATGTGTTAAAAGAGACACCAGAGCAAGAATAATTATTCTGACAAATAGAATGACTTTGTTCTTTTTTTTTTTTTTTTTTTTTTTTTAGTGACCAACCCGTTCATTAAAATAAATGCTAATAAAAAAAATGCAAAAAAAGAAAGATTCTAGTTTATTAAAGTATAATATTGTTATGTTAGTTATTAAATACATTTTTATTTAATTAAAAATAATAAATTAAAATAAACTTAAATAAAAAATAAAATAAATGAAGAAGTTAGATAAAAACTTTTACAAATATATTTAAAAAAATTAAAAATAAATAGACCAAAAAATATATAAAAACAAAAAAATAATAAAAAAGTGAATAAATACATATTTGGACCAATATTTTAATAATACGGAACAACAGACCAAAAAAATCCACAACAACTTTGGGACTTGTGAACTATAAAACTAGACACAGACTAATTCAAGATTAGAGACAACAAAATAATAATTCAAAGCTCTACATTAGCTATGAAATTGCGCAAATTGGATTTGCAATATTAAATTTGAGTAATGGAGACGCGTCAACTCGCATTTATCAAAAAAAAGTTTTTGCTCTTGGAGGAAGTGGTTTTTGAGGCGTATCAAATATGACGTTTTTGCAAAACTGCAATGGAAAGACTTTTTTCTAATGAAATGAGTCACATGACCAAGAACCACAAGAGGTCCCACAGCTCATCAAAGTTTAGTGTTTCATGAGAATTTTTTGGATTCACAGCTCCTCTGTACCCCCCCCCCACCACCACCACCACCATAATTTCTCAAAATCTTGCTGTTCCAGTCTGAACGAGACGCCGACGTCTCCTTTGATAGATGATGATGAACCTCGAGTACTGTGGCAGAAATTTTTATGTATCTGCTGTAAATCAAAGTACTGTTCACATCCGTCACCATGTTTTTCAAATCACTTATCACAAGATCGTTTGTGTTTATTCCTTTTAATTATAATTTATTGTAAACAGTATAATTACGAAAAACATTTTTTTTCCATTTTCCAAATTTCTATATAGTTTTTCTCATATTATCTACTCATATCAGCTGACGCGTTGGCATCTCATGACATCAATATATAAATACCAAACAAATCAGATCTGATGGAGACATTAATTTGGACATTTTAATTTAACTTTTCATTTTTTTTACAGGAAATCCCATTGAGATTAGATCTCTTTTTAAGGGAGACCTCAACTAGTGAGATAATGATGTATTTTATCAATATAGGATGTGTTTTATAAAAAAGAAAAACATAATTTTGATTTTAAAATGCCTCCTATGGTTTTGAATTTTCAGATAACATTTTGAAATAATCTTTTATCATTTCCAATCTGACAGATCTAAATGACTAAACGGACTTCCCCGTCACTCGTGTTGACAGGAGAGTTTAATTTGGGTGTAGAGCCTGCAGAGTGACACTCAGATGAAGCAGCACACCAGACTGACAATCTTTAAATATCGGAGGGAAAATACAGACACAACCAACACACAGGTGGTTTTAATTGTCCGTGCAAAACCAAATTTTGCTAGGCAACCAGAGACTACAAAAGTGCATGATGGGATGCCTTTCTGTAATTCCTTCGCCCTCATTTCATTTGAGCCTCTGTAACTCCGTGTCTGTCTTAGTTAAACATTTACACACTGCCTACACAATTTTGTGTGCTTTTCGAACATCTGTAAACATGCTCAGCATGGTGTCCGTGCACACGTGTGTGTGGTCGTTCGTGACAGTGTAGTTTTTATTATGGCTCAAGCCTGTATTTAAATAACTCTCAGGGAGCAAAGCACAAGGTTTAATTATCCTGACCAAACACACACACACACACACACACTCTGCATCTTTCAGTAAGAGGTACAATCCTTTGTCCCAAAGACAGAAATAACCATCAGGAACATTGTGAAGCAGAAGGGTGTCACTGGCTGGCCACTTGTATGTTTGTTTTTGTGCATTTAAGTGCACGTTGAAAGCTGGACGGCGGGAGAAAAACCGCCTTTTTTAACCCTTGTTTAGCCTCTACAGCAGGGGAGTCGAACTCAGTCACCAAAAAGGGGCCAAAATCCAAACACACGTTAGGTCGCGGGCCAAACAGGCAAAACATTTATTGAAAACATTTAAATTTAATTTAATTAAATATAATTTTGAACTAGATATACAACATTACCTGCAATAATGCTAGTGTGAATGCTGTAAGCTGAATTTGGCCGCTGAAGATGCTAGTCCTGATAGCTGAAGAGGCTGAAATTGATAGCTAAAAAAATGCTGATGCTAATAGGTAGCTAAAATATTAGCCAAATGCCAAAACAGAGTAAAAAAAAATAACGTTGGGAATCATGTAGCTGAAAAAATAGCTAAATTCAAACAGCCTACGAAACTGAAAAGAGCCTAAATTAGCCAAAACAGCTCTCGTGTAAATATTAGCCTAAGTCCAAAAAACTTTTAAAGAAGCCTAAATTAGCTAAAACAGCAAACATGTAGTTGAAATATTAGCTAAACGCAAAAACAGCCTAAAAATAGCGTAAATTAGCCAAAACAGCTAGCATATAAATATTAGCCTAATTCCAAAACGGCCTAAAAAAAACATAAAAAGAAAAGCCTAAATAGCCAAGACAGCTAGCATGTAGCTGAAATATTAGCTAAACTAAAACAGCCTACAAAACTGAAAAAGCCTAAACTAGCCAAAACAGCTCATGTGTAAATATTAGCCTAATTACAAAACAGCCTAAAAACTTTTTAAAATTCCTAAATTAACCAAAACAGCAAACATGTAGTTGAAATATTAGCTAAACTCAAAAATAGCCTAAATAATCGTACTGAATACCAAATTAGTCCAAAAAGCTATCAGAATGCTAATTTTCAAAACTTTACAGCCATAAATTTTAAACATAATTATGAATAATAAAGATGCAGGAATATTATTTTAGAATAAATCAACTTAAACAATAAATAACTTTCAATATTTTACCCTCCATAAAAAAAAATTTTGTCACAATTATTAAAGTTAGAAATAAGAACAAGATAACATAATACATTGAAATGATTGAGGGCCGGGTAGAATAACCCGGAGGGCCGGATCCGGCCCCCGGGCCTTAACTTTGACACATGTGATCTCCAGTCAGCCCATACTGTGATTCTCGTCTGCAGACTTCATGCAAGACGCAGAACATTCAGAGGAAATTGTGGCAGGAAGTGATTGTACAGGTGGATTCACAACTAAGTCACCATCACAGACCTCAGTTCGGCTGAGAGCCAGCTGCGCCGATTTTCAGGTTAGTGCGGTGGATTGTGAGGGCACGCTCCACCGCCACAACCTGTCTTTCCGCAACACATCTTGAAATATAAAAACCGATTCATGAAAGTGGCATAAGTTAAAAGAAAATTAGGGTTTATTGGCAGCTTTACGCCTTTCTTTTAGCTGTGGATGAAAATACTTTGATAATAAATTGTAACCCAAACTATTGTCCATAAATGTCAGATATTTGTTAGCATCTCCCTGAAAATCAATCAATTAATATTAATCGATTTGAATCAAATTAAGCTCAATAATCGATTCAAAAAAATATAAATCAATTTAGCACATAAAGCTAAAGTTTGCTAGCTTGATGCTAATTTTTAATGGAGTTCCCCATAAGGCGGCTAACGCTAACACTTGGTCGACGTGAAATTTTCCAAACTTTTTCAAGAAAATATTTTTTAAAGCAACCATTTGTGGTCTAAAACCCAGTTTTTTCCTCATACTTTCTTCTTCTTCTTGAATAAGATGTAACGCTATAGTGCAATCGCCACCTAGTGGCCAAACTGAAACGCCCTCCAGGAGAGGCACAACAAAGTTTACAATTAAAATAATTGTTAGAGCTTCTGCTTTTGAGAATTCATGTATGATATTAACAATCTCAAAATTCTTAAAAAAAAAATAATAATAAATCAAAAATTGCATTACGACAATAGATTAACCCTTCTTTAAGACCAAAGCCGTGAACATAAACTGCCGTTTATTGGCAGCTTTACGCCTTTCTTTTAGCTGTGGATGAAAATACTTTGATAATAAATTGTAACCCAAACTATTGTCCATAAATGTCAGATGTTTGTTAGCATCTCCCTGAAAATCAATCAATTATTAATCGATTTGAATCAAATTAAGCTTAAGAGATCAATAATCGATTCAAAAAAATATAAATCGATTTAGCACAAAGCTAAAGTTTGCTAGCTTGATGCTAATTTTTAATGGAGTTCCCCATAAGGCGGCTAACGCTAACACTTGGTCGATGTGAAATTTTCCAAACTTTTTCAAGAAAATATTTTTTAAAGTAACCATTTGTGGTCTAAAACACAGTTTTTTCCTCATACTTTCTTCTTCTTCTTGAATAAGATGTAACGCAGGGATGTCAAACTCATTTTGGTTCTGGGGCCGCATTCAACCCGTCTGATCTCAAGTGGGCCGGACCAGAAACATAACAGCAAAATAACCTTTGTTTAACGTGTTATCTTTAGCTTTGTTTTTGTTTTGTTTATTTCTTAGTTGCAAAAACTGTTTCAAACAACCTAGTAGTCTAATCACTTATTATTACATTTTTATTTACTGAGTCCAAAGTATTTCAAATAAAATGGATTTCACTAAAAAAAAAAAAAAAAAGGTTTATTAAATTTTATACAGACTCAATGTTTTACATCTGACATTAAAACAATCCCAATAGTAAACTTGAAAGGGGGTTACGGAAAAAATATAAATGTTTTAATCAATGAAAAATCAAACTAAATGAACCCTCTGGAACCGACGGACGCCCTCAGACGTCCTGCTGTGCAGCTGTGAAATCAACGTGATAAAATAAAAGTTTTTATGTTCTAGAACTGATATTTTATTGAATTAAAGGCAAAATATGGCCTTTATTTTTAAGTTTTTGGACAAAAACATCATGGAGCTGTGAGGTGTGTCATGTTCCTCTACCAACACAAACTCTTCATATTTGTGCCCAAATGAGGAACCTGGGAATTTCACCTGAAATTTCTTTTGCATTTTCAGTCAAATATTGTTGATTAGTTTGTTGACTAAATTTAGTTTAGTGGTTTTTATGAAATTACACCCAGAACTGTTTTTTATGTTGTAAAAACAGTTTGTTAAATATTTTGGGTGTTCCACAGCAATGTTAATGTTAATTTCTTGATCTTTTGAGTTTCATTTGCTCCCCCTAGTGGTTAAATTGCGCATTGCATCCATTTCTTTAAAGAACCATAACTCGCCACAGGAATGGGCTAGAAACTTGCTTTCTTTTTTGAAAATTCTTATATAATTTTTTCTTCATAATTGGGCCGGATTAAATCATCTAGCGGGCCGGATACGGCCCGCGGGCCGTATGTTTGACACCTCTGATGTAACGCTATAGTGCAATCGCCACCTAGTGGCCAAACTGAAACGCCCTCCAGGAGAGGCACAACAATGTTTACAATTAAAATAATTGTTAGAGCTTCTGCTTTTGAGAATTCATGTATGATATTAACAATCTCAAAATTCTTAAAAAAAAAAAAATAAATAAATCAAAAATTGCATGACGACAATAGATTAATCCTTCTTTAAGACCAAAGCCGTGAACATAAACTGCCGTTTATTGGCAGCTTTACGCCTTTCTTTTAGCTGTGGATAAAAATACTTTGATAATAAATTGTAACCCAAACTATTGTCCATTAATGTCAGATATTTGTTAGCATCTCCCTGAAAATCAATCAATTATTATTAATCGATTTGAATCAAATTAAGCTTAAGAGATCAATAATCGATTCAAAAAAATATAAATTGATTTAGCACATAAAGCTAAAGTCTGCTAGCTTGATGCTAATTTTTAATGGAGTTCCCCATAAGGCGGCTAACGCTAACACTTGGTCGACGTGAAATTTTCCAAACTTTTTCAAGAAAATATTTTTTAAAGCAACCATTTGTGGTCTAAAACCCAGTTTTTTCCTCATACTTTCTTCTTCTTCTTGAATAAGATGTTATGCTATAGTGCAATCGCCACCTAGTGGCCAAACTGAAACGCCCTCCAGGAGAGGCAGAACAATGTTTACAATTAAAATAATTGTTAGAGCTTCTGCTTTTGAGAATTCATGTATGATATTAACAATCTCAAAATTCTTTAAAAAAAAAAAAAAAAAATTGCATGACGACAACAATTAACCCTTCTTTAAGACCAAAGCCGTCTTTTGAAGGTGAAATCAAAACTACGTGGGAATGATTATGAATATGAGTAATTATGAAAATGAAGCGTCATTCTTTTTTACGTGTCCTGTGGTGGAAAAACAGCCGCTGTGTGTTTGTTGTATAGTATTATTTCCCTATTTACAGGTTTGATTGTTAAAAAGAAAAAAAAAAAAGCATTTTGATAAAACGAGTTTCTGAGGCTGGTGAGGTTTCATTGTGCCTCTTAGAAGAGAGCAGCAATCTGCCCAAACTGCAGTGGATCTGCGTGTGCATGTTCTTTTGAGGGCTGTTTTGTTTTGAGAGCTATTTTGAGACTCGGCATAGTAAGCTGTGGTAGCCAAATAAAATCACATGAGCGTTTTGGAACTGACTCAATGTTTCCACTGTGAAAAAGAAACAAGGAAGAAATGCAAGAAAGCAAGTAGAGAGTCAGAAAGTTGTTTCCTTTCAGTTTTTTAGAAGATAATACCAACAGAGAAAATTATTATAATAATTTTCTTTTACTTTGACAATTCTTTTCTTCCAACTGTGTGCAGCATTTTTGAATAGTAATACTAATAACTAAAATAAAAATAGTTTTTTTACTGTTTGCTGGTAGGTCTGTGCAAACTAAAGTCACTGAAGAAATCATTAAAGGATATAGTTTGTTTTATCCACACATTTCACATTGACTTTATATGTTTATGTGGAGACAAATTAAGTATTTTTGCAGGTTTTTTTGTGTTTCAAGATCATTCCAGGGGTTACTGAGGTCAAGGTTTAAACCACACGAGCTGCGTCTAATCTCCGACGTATCGGTTTGGAATGTCGAGGGTTTTTGGTTCATGTCAAACTCTCAGCTTTGCCAGTTTGTCAGCTGAGAAAAAAAAAAAAAAAAAAAACAGCTGTTGCAGTGGAAACCCGAGCCCCTAACCATGTATGAAGCATAACCAAAGAACTCATCGCCTCTGCTGTCTTGTTAGCTCTCAGATTTCCTATTTTTTTATTGCTTTAATCAATAAAATGACTTTAAAGATGAGCATTTATGTTTTTTATAGCTATTATTGTAGATTTTTACCTATGTGATTTATCTAAAATTACGATAGTTGTTGTTTGGCTGGTAAATAATGGAATTTATGTTTAGAAAAAAAAACAAATGAAAGGAGCGTGGTCAGTATTTTCATATAAAAGCTGTATTTTTTTTAATCTATAAAATGATAAAAACCTAGCTAAGACAAACCAAAACCAAAGGGGTTAAATTGAATCTGTCTGTGTGAACTGAAATGAAGAAGGTTAATATAAACGTATTGTACAGTAAATTTATGGATATTAAAATAAAATCGCCAAACAACACTCACAAAGTTTCATTTTAATATTATTTCTTAAAAGAATGTTTACTTAATGTTGAAAAGCTTGTAAAGTAACACAAGGAACAGGAACACATTTGTTCTAATAGCAGATAAAGAAAAAGAGTTTTTCACGTATGCATTGAGCCTCGTTTCCACTCAAAGTTGGACCATCGCGGCTCATGTGGGGGGACGTTAAAGACACCAAAAACAACAACTCATCCAGCAGCTCGTCTTTTTCTTGCTTTACTTTTTGTACATAACAGGAATTTAATGTAGTTTAAAAGAAGATTGCACGGTTAAGAAGAATACCACCATAAAGAGGAAAGCTTAGCTAGCTTTGATGTACGGGTCAGAACTGTTTAATGGGTCCATTTCGCTCAAAATACTGGATCAAACTGGAACGTACCGGACTTCTCAGTAGAAAAGAGGCTAATAGCTCCAATTTATATTGGAAATGTCCAAAACAAAGACTGGACCAGACTCGGTTTAAACAAGGCAAAATGGGTCCAGTTTTTTTTTTTTTTTTTTTTTTGTGAATTTTATTTTTAATTCCAAAAATACAATATAATGAAACTTCTAAACTTAATCCAGAATCGCAGGTTCTCAAAAACTGGATAGATTGGAATGTGTGTTTAAATAAATGTCAATCCATTTGCTAATCTATTAATGTCCCTAGTGGTGGAAGTTGGAACTGCACCCTCGTGCATTTGAAAGACACGAAAGTTCAATTTCACGCGACATGGTGTTTGATTTTTCTTTTTTTTTTCTTTCTTTTTTACAAGATTTGGATTTGGAAATGTTTTATTTAAAGCAATTAAAACAAAAATGAAACTAAACTAAACAAATCTGACCACATATATAGATTCAACCATATGATAAGAAGTTTTACAAAAAACACTCTTACACAAATACTTGTAAATAATAATCATAAATAGAAACAATAACTCTTATGCATGCAGAATATGACACAATAGTTGTATCTTACATTTAATGGTTTCCAACTTTTTCTAAATTTATATACATTTTTATCATTCATTATTTTACCTCCATCTTCTGCAGATGAGCATCCAGTCAGAATAAATGATCATAAGTAATACACTTACTTATTAAATGACAAACGATTGAATATTGTCAGTAACAACAACACCACATCAGGAAGTGGGTCAGCCAGTAACCCTCTTAAAAAGTCCCTGAAATCTCTGCAGGCTCTAAAAAGTTTTTTATTTTACAGGAAGTATAGCGCTGCTTTGCTGGAATTGCGTCACACGTAACTTTGTACTTCCCCAGTCAACTTATGTAAAGGATTTGACTGGATTGGATGAGGTGTGCTAAATACTGATCCAAAACAATTTACTACATTAAAATAGGCTAGTAAAGACTTAAAACGTTGATCTAAAAACTTTGCTAAAATGTTGGTATATAATTATGAGAGCTCCTTTTTTTCTGCAGTTTGCATTCATTTAAATGATTGCATGTATTTTTTTATCTATGAAAGCATAGTTTATTTTTCTGCCTGCAGAGTGGTTCAGTATGGAGTTAATAATATTCTGTTCACCTGCTTCCTCCTCTGGAAAGAGCTTTCTGCGGTTTCTGGCACTCGCTTTGAAACAAACCACACCGCTTTGATTCGCCTCTCGCTGTTATTCCTAAGGATCCTGTTTTTTAAGTGTGCTTTCACACCCGAGGGGCTTTTTTTGGGCATGACGCGTTCATGTTCAAGTGGAAAAACCTGATTTGGGTCTTTTGAGATTCCATGGATATTCTTGTAAGAACTTAATACCAGGCTTGAGATTTTATCAGAACAGAAGCAGCTTAGACTTGTTTGTTGAGAGATCACACACAAGAATTCCAGAATATTCCACCTAAACGTTATCAAGAAAATCCTTTTTTCTGTTGAATAAGTGTATAATGCAAGAAAAAGAAACATCTCTTTATTTCTCTTTCCTCAAAAGCAGGCAATCTGTTGCTTCTGGGTAGAGTCTGCGTCCAGCTGATAGCTGAAGATGCTGAACTTGATAGCTGAAAACACTGAAGTTGATAACTAAAATCACTGAAGCTGATAGATGAAAACACTGAAGCTAATAGCCCGTTAAAACATTAGCAAAATGTCAAATTAGCTTTAAAACCTAAAAAAAAAGCATAGGTTAGTAAAAATAGGCTAAAATAGCCACAAAAAATTGCAATAATTAGCCAAAATAGCTAGCATGTAGTTGAAATATTAGCAAAAAAAAACAAAAAAACTTAAATTAGTTAAATTAGCTAGTATGTAGCTAAAACAAATAACTAAACTCCAAAAAGTCTAAAACACAAAAAAAACTAAATTAGCCAAAATAGCTAGCTTGCAGCAGAAATATTAGCTAAACTCTGAAAAAGCCTAAAAAACAACTCTAAATTAGCCAATATAGCTTGCATGCAGCTAAAACATTAGCAAAACTCTAAAATAACCTACAAAACAAAAAAGCCTAATTTAGCCAAAATAGCGAGTGTGTAGCTGAAATATTAGCTAAACTCCAAAATAGCCTAAAAGACAAGAAAAAAAACTTAAATTTGTCAAAATAGCTTAAATTAGCCAAAATAGCTTTTATGTTGCAGAAATATTAGCTAATTTCCAAAAATGTGTAAAAAAAACTAAAAAGAAAAATTTGAAATTAGCCAAAATAGCTTGCATGTAATTGAAATATTAGCAAACTAAAAAAAAGCGTAAAAAACAAAAAAACTTAAATTAGCTAAATTAGCTAGCATGTAGCTAAAAAAATAGCTAAACTCCAAAATAGCCTAAGACACAAAAAAATCTAAATTAGCCAAAATAGCTAGCTTGCAGGAGAAATATTAGCTAAACTCTGAAAAAGCCTAAAAAACAAAAAAGCCTAAATTAGCCAAAATAGCGAGTATGTAGCTGAAATATTAGCTAAACTCCAAAATAGCCTAAAAGACAAAAAAAAAAATCTTAAATTAGCCAAAATAGCTTAAATTAGCCAAAATAGCTTTCATGTTGCCGAAATATTAGCTAATTTCCAAAAATGCGTAAAAAACTAAAAAGGAAAATCTGAAATTAGCCAAAATAGCTAGCATGTAGTTGAAATATTAGCAAACTAAAAAAAAAAGCGTAAAAAACAAAAAAACTTAAATTAGTTAAATTAGCTAGCATGTATCTAAAGAAAATAGCTAAACTCCAAAATAGCCTAAGTCACAAAAAAACCTAAATCAGCCAAAAAATCTAGCTTGCCAGCAAATCTTAGCCTAAACTCTAAAGCCTCTAAAAACAAGAAACAACTCTTAAATTAGCCAGCTATAGCTAGCAAAATGCGCTAAAACATTATGGCTATATTTTCCAAAAATGCGTAAACAAACTAAAAAACAATATCTGAAATTAGCCAAAATAGCTAGCATGCAGCTTAAATATTAGCTACTCTAAAAAAGCCTCAAATGCAAAAAAAACAAACAAACTCTAAATTAGCCAAAATAGCTAGCATGTAGCAGAAATATTAGCTAAACTCCAAAATAGCCTAAAAGACCAAAAAAAAAATAACTTAAATTAGCCAAAATAGCTTTTATGTTGCCGAAATATTAGCTAAATTCCAAAAATGTGTAAAAAACTAAAAAAAAATCTGAAATTAGCCAAAATAGCTAGCATGCAGCTTAAATATTAGCTAAACTCTAAAAAAGCCTCAAACGCAAAAAACCCCCAAAAAAACCTCTAAATTAGCCAAAATAGCTAGTATGTAGCTGAAATATTAGCTAAAATAGCCTAAAAGACAAAAAAAAACTTAAATTAGCCAAAATAACTTAAATTAGCCAAAATAGCTTTTATGTTGCCGAAATATTAGCTAATTTCCAAAAATTCGTAAAAAAAACAAAAAAAAAAAAATCTGAAATTAGCCAAAATAGCTAGCATGCAGCTGAAATATTAGCTAAAATCTAAAAAAGCCTAAAACGCAAAAAAACCCAAAACTCTAAATTAACCAAAATAACTAGCATGTAGCTGAAATATTAGCTAAACTCCAAATTAGCCTAAAATACATTAATAAATGCCCAAATAGTCCAAAAAGCTAACAGAATGCCAATATAACTTTCAACTTTACTAAACTCTGACTCCATATAATGTAAAGTAACGACTAATCCACCGTTATATAATCGACTGTGTTAATAGTCGACTGTCGTGGCAGCTCTAATGGAAATAGAAATGGAGGAAAGCTTTTTTTTTTTTAACATTCAGACGTGCGTTCACACCTGGAGACGGAGAGAGTAAAGAGAGAGTTGTGGCAGGATGTCGAGATCTATACTTACCTGTTTCCTGTGGATGTAAACATGACAGTAAAGGTGCGCCTTTCATTTTCAAAGCATCAAGCCGTCCGTGCTGTTTATGTGAACATCCGATGCGTATCACAAGGTGGCCGGTGTTATGCCAGAGGACTTCACGAGCGCATGTCCATGCAAATTCTTCACGGGGAGAGTTTTGAAGCGGACATGGTGTTCCACTGAAATGATGGTGGACGACAAATAAATATACTTTGCTGATTTGTGGGTTCAGTATTCTAAAAATCAAAAGCACAAATACAAGTATATATTTTGTCATAAGTGTGAAATAAGGGGTTAAGTCAGAGAGCCTGATGTCCTTTTTTGTGGTTTCTGTTCCAGAGAGATGCAGCCAGACAAAGAGAAGACGTGTTCCCTCTGAACCTCCTGCGGCGCTTCAACCAGCAGCCCGTCACGGCGCTCTGCGTGAGCCTCGTGCTCCTGGTCATCGGGCGGATCATGTACCTGCAAGGCAGTTCCGGCCAGAACCACTCCCAGGTCTAACCCTCGGGAAACCCAGCAGACGTAGCAATTTGTCTTTGTTTTATTGTTGGGGGGCCTTTTTCCCCCTCTGTTAATAGTGAACTCTAATGTTTTTATTGTTGCACCGCTTTTTTTTCTTTCTTTCTTTCTTTCTTTCTTATTTACCAAAGATGCAAGCTGTTGCACTTTTTTCTAGCGTATGGGTGGTGCACTCACCCACAAATGCCAGTGTACACCCCCACCTGTGGAAATGTGCCTTGGACATTTTTGTTTTTACTTCTTTTTTTTATTTTTTTTATGTTTGTCAATAATGGCTGTGGTGAGCGTCCAACCCGTCAAACCCCGGGTTGTTAAATTCTTGGGTCTGCACACTCCGTAACATGATGGGAACCCACTGGACCAACATTAGGAAGGATTTCTTCTCCATACTTTGCTCTTTTAAGAGTTCATCTCCACCTAAAAAGGGTTTTTATACTTTTTTATCATTTGAAAAACAATTGATATGCAATTAAACCACATGTATTTAACAGCTGGAATTCAATCTGGTCAACTTAAAGACTAATTTAACCTCTTAAGATCAGACATCCCAATGTTGTTGTTTTTTTTACCACAGTGTGTAGATAGTTATTTAAAATATGAGCTCAGGTCTTATGAGATTAAACCTTTGTGTTTATTCAGACTGGACACATTTGATCTGATTAAAGTGAACCAGAGTCGATCGGAACTAGGGCTGCCACGATTAGTCGACTAATCGACTATTAAAATAATCGACAACTAATTTAATAGTCGATTAGTCGTTACTTTATATTGTATGAAGTCAGATTGTAGTAAAGTTGAAAGTTATAATAGCATTCTGCTAGCTTTTTGGAATATTTTGGCATTTATTAAGGTTTTTTAGGCTATTTTGGAGTTTAGCTAATATTTCAGCAGCATGCTAGCTATTTCGGCTAACTTTAGCTTTTTTACGTTTTTTAGGCAACTTTTGAGTTTAACTTATATTTCAGCTATATGCTAGCTGTTTAGGCTAATATAGTATTTTTCCATTTTTTTAAGGCTAATTTGGAGTTTAGCTAATATTTCAGCAGCATGCTAGCTATTTCGGCTAACTTTAGCTTTTTTACGTTTTTTAGGCAACTTTTGAGTTTAACTTATATTTCAGCTATATGCTAGCTGTTTTGGCTAATATAGGATTTTCCCGTTTTTTTAAGGCTAATTTGGAATTTAGGTAATATTTCAGCAGCATGCTAGCTATTTAGGCTAACTTTGGCTCTTTTTATTTTTTGTTAAATTTGGCATTTAACTAATATTTTAGCTGGTTATCAACTTCAGCATCTTTACATCCACTTTGGCCATGAACAGATTAGTCGACTAATCGGAAAAAATAATCGGTGATTAGTCGACTATTAAAATAATCGTTTGTGGCAGCCCTAATCGGAACGAACTTCGGTTTTCTCTAAGAGTCTGAATACGATCCTAGAGTTAAACAACTGAACCAAAACAGCCACCGTAGACGGTCATTAGCGGACGTAATACACACTGCTTCTCACGCCGTTATCCCAACAATCTACTGAGTATATGTCACCAACACTTATTAGCGTACCTCCTCGCATCCTCTGAGCAGTCAGCACAGCAGAGTGGGCCCCATGTGGTTTAAAAGTGGTAAAAAATTTGGGCCCCACCTGTGTTTGCCCATATTGGTTAAGTGGGCGCTCAACTTTCCAACCGGAACAACTCAGTTTACCAGTCTGATTACACCTTTTGTCGTTAAAATAAAAATTAAAAAATCAGTCATTTTCTATGCTTCAGTGTTCATTTTGGATATAAAAAAAAGCCTAAAAAAGTATTGAGGGATTTTATATTTTTCACAACCAGCAATAAAAAAAACTGTATCTGTGATTAAAAACAGGCTTGAACTTGATATGGTGGAAGATGTCTCTATAACTGTTACCAAACAGCCCAGGTTGCCAAAAAAAAGCCAAGAATTGATTTTTTATTCATATTTTTCAAGCTTTTCTCACTGATTTAAATGTTTATGAAAATCAGTAAATAAAGGTCAGCACAACTAATCCTCTCTTAAATTTGTGATCTCAAATACAAAAATATAAAAAAAAAACTCCAATTGGGTCATTTATGTCATCAAAGAGGCGGAAAAAGTTATAGAATTAGAACGTCGGTAGTTAGTCTGTGAGAAAAGCCGCATAAGAACACGGTGATGTTTTATCCCCTTAAACCTTAAAAAAAAATCACTTATTTTTCTGCTTTTAAGTACATTTAGATCATTTTAAAACTAGTCGCATATTTGCAACAACAGGAATGAAGGCATTCTCTGCCTCCGAGTATTCCTTCCTAGTTTTTTTTAGGTTTTTCCTTTTATTCAATGAAAACGTCATTAAATAAATGACTTTAAACATGATTGAAAAGTTTTACTATGTTTGAAAATGACAGTTCAAGCAGAAATGTTAGTGTTGGAACCAAAAATATCGATATTTTGTACACTTGGCGACCAGATGATTGCATGTCTGGTTCGTTGATTTCTTTTTTTTCTGTTGCTGGATTAGTTGAGCTCAAAAAGAATGGTACGCAGGTTGTGTTGTGATTCCATTTGACAACAAAAACTCCTCTATTTCAGTTTTAATAAATGAATCGTTCTTGTTTAGCAGTTAGTCAGGTTTTCATTGAACTTTTACGATGTTGCCAGCTGCAAAAATCGTCACGTTGATCCTCTTAGAGGTTTTCCAGCTGCAATTTGTAATTGTGTACGTTTATATTGACGATACAAACTGATTTTCGAGTTATCAAAGGTATATACATATGATCTGATATGATCTACGTTGATACGACGCCACGTCGAAACATAAACGGCGTCCGACACGGACGTGCAAAGAGCGAGTCTTCCTTTCCGTTGAGCCTCCTCGCCGCTTCTGCGCTGCGCCGCCGCTGCGTCTCCACTTCTGATATTGTGCCATGTGAAACCAGCAACCTCATTCTGAAGTACTGTATTACAGCGGGAGCGTGAGAGGGAGCATGGCGGCGAGGAAACTGAAAGGTAAATGACTGCCTTCTGAAACTGATATGGAAACTTTTCGATTCTTCTCTCTGATGTGAAGGCGTTTCTGCACAGACGCACGCAGGGTTTTTCAGGTTAATGATTTGTACAACTTATTAATAATTATGTGCCTATACTTGAACAGAAGCATAAGGAAAATATTTTCAATTAAATAACATCAATGAATGCAATGTTCAACTGTCAAAAATAAAGGAAATGCATCAAAAAAACAAAACCTTTTTTGTAAAAACACCAGACCAAAAAAAAAGATGAAATGTGAAAAGAGGGAATGTGTTGTGCTTTTACTGAAACTGCTGTACAGAACTGCATCTGTATATATCTAATTGTTTAAAGTTATTAAAGAAATTATTTCCAGATGACCCAGTAACATTGTAGCGTTACATATTATTTCCTGTTTGATTGATAAAATTGTAAAAATATACTGAAATGTTCTGATTTTATCGCTTTAAATTCATGCCTGTATATAGCTTTTACATTTTTTTATAATAAAATGTATGAAAACAAAACTGTGTGTTATCTTTTTAATAATCATTTATATTCTTACAGGTTTGACTGATGTATGTTTGTATGTTAGTTAACCCTTTGACATCTGAAAAAATCTTTACTTTTTAACCGTTAACACGATAATTCCAGTAAATTTCTCCTTCAAAAGCTAACGGAGTTATCTTGTTAACCATTAAAAAATTACAGTAAATCAAAGAACATAAACACTATAGCTCCAGTGTAAAAGGGTTAACTGATCTAGTGCTGCCACAAACGATTATATTAACAGTCGACTAATCACCGATTATTTTTTCCAATTAGTCGACTAATCGGATCATGCAAAAACTGGATGTAAAACAGATAATAAACGAGCATTAGCTTTAAGCTAGCTAAAAACTTGATAGATAGCATTACCATTGATAATGCTAGTGTAAATGCTGTGAGCTGAATTTGGCTGCTGAAGATACTGAAATTAGTGGTTAAAAACGCTGAAGCTGATAACTGAAAATGCTGAAGCTGATAGCTAGCTAAAATATTAGCTAAATGCCAAATTAGCCTAAACAGCGGAAGAAAAATTCTAAATTATCCAAAAATGTGAACTATTCTTCAAATTTGCCTAAAAAAAACCTAAAAAAAAATTAGCCAAAACAGCTAGGATGTAGCTGAAATATTAGCAAAACTTCAAAATAGTCTAAAAAAAACTGAAAAAAATCCCAAATTAGCTAGCATGTAGCTGAAATATTAGCAAAACTTCAAAATAGTCTAAAAAAACTGAAAAATCCCAAATTAGCTAGCATGTAGCTGAAATATTAGCAAAACTTCAAAATAGTCTAAAAAAACTGAAAAATCCCAAATTAGCTAGCATGTAGCTGAAATATTAGCAAAACTCCAAATTAGCCTAAACAAATTTTTAAAATCCTAAATTAGCCAAAATAGCTAACAGGCAGCTGAAATATTAACTATTCTTCGAAAAAGCATAAAAAACAAGAAAACAATAACTCTAAATTAGCCAGAATAGCTAGCATGCAGCTAAAACATTAACTAAAACTCTAAAATAACCTAAAAAACAAAAAAAAGCCTAAATTAGCCAAAACAGCTAGCATGTAGCTGAAGTATTAGCTAAACCCAAAATAGCCTAAAAAACTTCAATAAATGCCAGAATAGTCCAGAAAGCTAGCATAATGCTATTATAACATTAAATGTTACTACACTTTGACTCCATATGACATAAAGTGACGATTAATTGACTTTTAAATTAGTCGTCGACAATTTTAATAGTCGATTAGTCGTCGATTAGTTGACTAATCGCGGCAGCCCTAAACTAATCCTATGCCTTCTTTCCAAACTGTGCTTCAGTTATTGTAAAATTCTTTCTTTTACTTTACATATGTTCGTTTTTGTGTGTGTTTTATCAGGAAGGCTGGAAAGTACGACGTCTTCAGACTCACAAGTTTGCATATTACTGTATGTCTTCCACTTGATTGATCGACGAACAGATTAATTGACTTTTAGTGTCACATTTGTTTATTAATTTGGGATTTAAGGGGAAAATCCATACTTTCATCGATCTTTGAGGGAGTTGCAATATTTGCTACTTCCTGGTCAAATTTGGAAATTAATGTGTAATTTAAATAAATGCAAAGTCAGTTTGATGCAGTGCAGAAATATTGCTGTGAATTTCTTTTTTTTTACTTTTTCAAATAAATAATCTGCTGATAGATGTATTTTTCCTTCCAAAAACACAAAGATTCCTTTCAAAATGTGACTTATTAAGCATAAATTACCACTCTGGGAATATTTCAACGGTAAAATAGCGGCCCCGGGATTATGTCGATTTTCTGGTTAGCAACAGTAATGCACACAAGCCTCAAACCACTTTTTTTTGTTGCATTCTGAGCTCAGCTCACACTGTACGAGTACATAGACAAACATGGATACACACACTCATTTATCAACAAGCTTTTTAAAATAAATGCCTTGAAGTCTCATTTCTGTTGAGGCCAAAATAATTTATTAGTAAAAGTAATTTATTTGTTTCTTTTGTCCTCGACAAAGAAAACCAAAGCTCCTAGACACAATATTGGTTGAGAGAGAAAGCGGTTTGAATGTGGTGAAGAACAAACACAGAGACTGAAACAATTTAGCCCATGTGAGCTAAAGAGAGTGAAGGACTCGGACATCTGTTAAAGTGGTCAAACTGTTTTTCCAAATATGTCTTTTCTTTTCAAATTTTCTGTGAAATAGTTTCTGCAGAGCGGCAGGAGTTCCTTAGACATTTAATTTATGGGAAAAACTGGAGTAAGCCCGCCCTTTTTTTCCCGTAATCTCTGTGTTTACACTCTTATAGCCCCTTACAAGCCTAAGCTAACATTTGCAGGGCAAAAAAAGTGGTGAGCAAAACTATCCAGGTACAGTTCTGAGCCAGATACCAGCTCAACGTACGTACAGATCTATTTGTCTACAAGAGGATGCATCAGAATGGAACAAAGAAGCCGATTGTAGCACCTTTGTCACTGCTACAAACTTTTTCCAAACTTGTTTCATTTGCTCCGGATTCACAATGATTTGAATACAGAAATACTCAAAAATACAATTTAAAGACACATTTTCTTTATATATTTGTTCTCCGTCACAAGAAAAATACACCAGAGAAATTATTTTCATTGAAGTGAGTTTTTTTTTAAAGATTTAATTTAGAGAAGTTATAAATTTGCTGAACTGGTAACTGGTGCACACCAGTTAGTGATTTGTGCACACCAGATACTAACTGATGAGCACAAGACACTAACTGGTGAGTACCAGAAACTAACCTCTGCACCCCAGATACTAACTGCTGCATGCCAAATACCAACTGATGAACACCAGATACTACTAACTGGTGTGCACGAGATTCCCCTAATTGGTTAGCACCAGATACTATTAACTGGTGAGCACCAGATACTATTAACTGGTGAGCACCAGATACTAACCGCTGCGCACCAAATACTAACTGATACACACCAGATACTAACTACTGAGCACCAGATACCAACTGCTGTGCACCAGATACCAATTGCTGCACACCAGATACCAACTGCTGGGCACCAGATACCAACTGCTGCGCACCAGATACTAACTGCTGCGCACCAGATACAAACTGCTGCGCACCAGATACCAACTGCTGCGCACCAGATACAAACTGCTGCGCACCAGATACCAACTGCTGCGCACCAGATACCAACTGCTGCGCACAAGATACCAACTTCTGCACATCAGATACTTTTGTGGTGCACCCCAGATATTAACTGATGCGCACCAGTTCATAACCAAAACCCTTTTTTTTAATGTCCTTTAGGGCCTCTGTCAGGGGGGTGTGCGGGTGGGGTGGTGTGTGCTCTAATGAGTCTGTCTCATTTTCAGGGCTCTTTGGATTCAAGTCCTGACTTCCAGCCATTCAACCCACAACCAAAAGTTAAATTTTTATAAGAATTACAAGATAAAAGTTCACTTTATAAGAACTAAGATAAACTAAGATAAGCTTTTTCACGACTTGTGTCATCTTTGGAATTCAATTATCTTAGTTATTTGGCATAGTGTCAAACTGAATTTTCTATTTTCAATGTCATCCAGATTTTAAATTCGGAGATTTAGCTTTGGCTACTGTTTTCTATTTAGATCTTTCTGTTGGATTTTCAATTTTAGATTGAAATGGAACTCACAGTACACTTTCCAATTTATTTGGATGGAGACATTTTTAGCCGAAGCAACAGGAAGTACTTCTAAACATGGTTTCATTTTGTGGTTTTAAAATAGTTTGTTTGGAACCAACATCTGTCTCTTGAAACTTAACCACCGTGTGAAACACAGGAGGAAACGTGCGTGTATAGTTTCCTTACAGATACCTTTCACCAGTAACTGTCTTTTTCTTGCACACAGATGGTGTTAGGGCCAAAAGGAGACGTATTCAGGATGCTGTGGTCAGAGATCTGTTGTCTGTTCTCTTACTCTGTTCGGCGTGAAGTGAAAACAGTAGAAGAATTAATTTCTGCAATTGCTTTTAAGACTATCTTAAGTTCCAATGTATAAAATGGAGCCATTCGAATAAAAGAGCATGTTCTTGCAGCATTTTTCTCACCATGAAGGAAATACATAAAATAGTTTAAGATTAAAACTGTGTTTCTGAGTATTTCTTTATTTGAATTGTTGAATTGTTGATCAGGAACAGATGAAAACTTGCAACAATTTAAGCTACAATTATAATAAAACCGTTGTAGACATTGAAACAAGTGTTCAACTCTTGCTCAGTTGTTTTGCTATGTTTCCAAATTAGGGTAGAGAGAAGAAAACTAACTGTCAAACCACCTACGGATTTATCAAAAGGAACCTTTAGTAACTTGTTGTTTTTGTCACAAACGGGCAGACAGCTGGATCCAAGACAGACAGGAGAACAGGAGTGAAGCACTGCTAAAAGTCTACAAAGCTAAATCAGAGTCCGGCAGGCAGGGGTCATTGGAGAACAACCAGAGAGGTCAGCGTCCAGGCAAGGGTCGGGGCAGGCAGCAAACAATCAGAGTCGAAGACGAAGCAGAAGATCCGGTCATGATAATGACGTTTCTAGGGGTGAGAGCAGGGGCTGATGGGAAGTCTAATGTGGAGACCCAGGAAGAGGGGGAGACAGGGGACGATTTATGAAAATTTTAGCTTATTTTGATAAAAAGTAGGGATTTTAAGAGAAATTTATGCCATACAATCCCCAAAATTACCCCAGTTGCAACAAATATATAACACATAAATTATAATTACATGTACTGTGATAAAACAAAACATATCATTGTAATTAATATATGAAGAACAGTTTTAATATGCATCGACTAAGAATAAATCAAAAACAAAATGTAAAAACACAAATAAACAAGTTTTACTGTTCTAAAATATTATACATTTTCATTTTTTTTGGTTTATTTACTGTAGTTTTCTTCCACAACAGCAATAAAGCAACTGTGAATGCCGGATAATGTCTCAAAGCTATGCGGGACGTTCCAGTATTACTTGTTTTTCCATCGCTGTTCTCCTCACATCCAGTTTGACAGAACGTGCAGCTCATCTCCATAAAAAATCCCAAATCTTTCCATAGTCTCACCTCATTTACAGGCAGACCAGTAATAAACCGCGTACCCATGCTGTCACAACAGATGCTCTCTTCTAACTGACCATCCAAACGCACACAAACCTCGTGTGTTCAGCGAGCGTTACTGTGTATTGGTTATTATCCCAACTTTTTTTTTGCTTAATTTTAAACTGTTTGTAAGAAATCTATCAAATGAATTTTATTAATGAAGTCCTACAAATTTTACTATAAAATTTCTTATGTAATATGATTGCTGAAGTCTGAGCAAGAACTGTATAGTTTTATGGACAGACATTTGACAAACAAATTAAGTGTTTGTTGTAGAAAATCATCAATTTTAAGCAAAATTCCTTGTATGGTTTGATTTATATCTTGTTGTTTTAAGGGTTTTATTTTAGTTCAACCTCAGTATAAAAATGCAACAGAAGAAAGACATTTTTTTGGAAGAATGTTGCTTTCAAAGAGAATGTGTGTGTGCATGAAGTATAAAAGCCTGTTTTTATGTTGTTTCAGAGCATTACGTGAGAGCACCAATGAAACGTCAAGCCTCCTGTTGCAGGAACATGCTTTATTGTTGCATCACCTTCACTCATATGTGAATCAACAGCAGCTAAATACAAATGATCCAGATTTGATAAACAAAAAAAAAGCCTCCATTGGAAAAAAATCAACAGAAAAGGAACAAAAAAAATTGTGAAAATACATCATAGACCAAATAGAGTAAAAGTATTCTAAAAGCACAGAAAACCCACATATAAGGAGACAGGATCCCATGATGCAGGCAGCGGCAGATAATTAATTTATATAGCACCTTCAAATAGCCAAACAAAGCGCTTTACATTAAAAGTTCGACGAACGGTAAAAACGACAATTAAAATATTAAAAAACATTTACAGTTACGTAAGAGCATGAAACACCAGATAAAACCAAAGATTAAAACAGTAAAACACACCAGCAGAGCAGAGTCTCTTGCTGTGTCAAACACCTGGCGGTAAAAATGGGTTTTAAGAAGAAAATGGGCAGTGAGGATGCCTGCCGAACACTCAGCGGTAAGGCGTTCCACAGCTTCGGTGCACAGATTGAAAATGCTCGTTCCCTTCTGAGCTTCCACTTAGACCTCGGTACCTCCAGGAGAAGCTGATCAGCTGACCTGAGGCTCCGGGTCGGGGTGTAAGGACAGAGAAGCTCAGAGAGGAACGGCGAAGATTTAAAAACAAATAAAAGAATTTTAAAATGAATTCTAAAATTCACAGGCAGCCAGTGAAGGGTAACCAGGATGGGGGTGATGTGGTCCCTCTTACGTGCTCCAACCAGAACCCCAGCCGCAGTGTTCTGGACCAGCTGGAGACGGGACAGGGACGACTGGCTAACACCAAAGTACAGAGAGTTACAGTAATCCAGCCGGGATGTGATAAAAGCATGGATTACTGTCTTAAAATTACGTTTGGATAAAAATGGTTCACCTTCACCAACTGCCTCAGATAAAACTGAGCTGATTTGACAGTCAAGTTTAAAATCACCGTCCATCTTAAAATCCAAATTTGGCATGGACTGCCTGAGATGAGGAGTCAGAGGACCCAGCTCCAACTGAGGAGGCGTCACAGGAGCTGTTAGGACCGAATACCATCACTTCCGTTTTCTTGTCGTTAAAACTTAAAAAGCTGAGGGACATCCAGTCTTTAATGTCTTGAAAACAAAACAGTAGTGTTGTCCTTCTGTCCTTTCTTTATTGGTGAATAAATCTGACGCTGAGCCTCACTCAGTTTGAAGTATTGTTTGTGCCACCCTGACTGTTTTGCTGAGCGTTTCTATCTAGATCTGATCTTCTGTTTCTGACTCTGATTGCCTGCTGCCTGCCCTGACCTCTGCCTGGACCCTGACTACTCTAGTCTCTTCTTTGATGCTCCTATGGTTGTGATTGACCTCTGCCTGTCTGACCCTGGTTTAGCATTGTGGACTTTTAGCTGTGCTTAGTTCCTCTCTGAACTGGAACCAGTTGTCTGCCCACTTGTGACAGTTCTCTCCTGGACCTGCCGCGGCGATGGCGCATGGTTGCCTGGAGCGTTGGGCCGGTCACCTTTGGGGGGCCCTGGCTCGTCCCCAGGGTTGAGGTTGGGGGTCACCAAGCGCTCCCAGGTGGTGGTGGGCTACTCTTCCGGCTGGAGATTTCACTCTCTGTGCTCCTGAGCCTCCCCACTCTCAGCATTGGGCTGGCCCCAGTCTAGGTGGCTAATCCAAATGCAGCAGGTCGGCCAATCCCGTCGGGGAACCCTGACTACCGCGCCTATTTCAGTGGGGGTCTTGGTGCGGCGATGACTGTAACACTCACCTGAGCACAGCTGTCAGCTCTGCTCTACACAAATAGTATCCGTGACACAATGAAATGCTATACCTTTGTTGGTTTGTTTGCATAAGCGTGTGTGTGAACTGTTTGTATTGCTTATATACTGACATGCCTGTATGCAAAGATTTTTGAAGCCAACTGGTATGTTTGTAAACATTTGAGTGTGTGGATGGAGAGGCCCCGCCCCTTTTGACTAACATTCACACTTGAGCATTTTGTTGCCCCCCCTTCCAGTCCAACAACAAAAAAAAAGAATACGAATATGGCCAATATAAATGAAAGTTTAGCCTCAATTAAAAAAAGGAGTTTATACAAATATACAGCCTGTGTATCAGAAGACCCAAAACTCATTTAGGCCTTTAGTTCTTATCTGTTTGCTCAGCTGTTGGACAGGACAGATTAGAAAAAAAAAGCTTCAAACCAAAACATTTTGTGGATTAAAACTTCTTACTGCCTCAAATCTGTCCAATTCAGGAAATTTCTACCATATAATTAAAGTTTAGCTTATGTGCTACAACATCAATATGTATAATTGGTCCAATTTTTTGACCAATTATTTGAAATCATTTATCCAGAACCCCAAAAAATTGGACAAAATATTTGTTTTTAATTAATATGTGATTTACTGAAGTCAATATAAAAAAAAGTTGACTCAAGAACTATAAAGTGGTTTCAATATCAACAAAACAAAAACTTTTTCAGATGTCTCACATGACGAGTTTTCTTTTTTTTTTTTCCATCTGTTGCCAGGTAAAACATGACAGTGCCAGTTCTCTGTTCACAGCAACACTAAAAACAGGAACTGTTTCTGTATTGTCTGCCCTTTGCGCTTATTTCTCCACTAAATTGAGTAACTTGCCGTAAAAGGTAAGCTGACGTAAGTTAGTGGAAATAATAAATTGCTTGTAACTGATGCACTTCCTGTGCTGGCTCTCCTGCACAACTAACTTCCTGTTTACAGCTGTAAGATCCCACAGAGCCCTGATCCTCTAATATCAGAAAATGCTGCTTCACGTAGAGGCCTGATACCTGCAGTGCAGTTGGCTGAATGTCAGTAAGTTATTCAAACTGATGTAATCTCACTTTTTGCTTTTTTTCGTGAAGCATGAATAAAGGTGCAGAGTGGATTAAAGATAACAGCCTTACATCTAGATTTTAAAGTCCCACTCCAACCGTATTTTTTTTCCTTTTGTAAAATTGTCCCCAGTAGACTTTTAGTTATGATTTTGAGGTTTTGAGCCGAACTCAAAAAGCCTTTGTTGTTTTTTAGGATATAGTTTATGTCCTGTGCTCACTAATGTTCATTTATTCTGGAATAATATTCCTGCCTGTTTTTATTCATAATTATGTTAAAAAGTTATGGTTTTAAAGTTTTAGAAATTGGAATTATGCTAGATTTTTTAAACTATTTTGGCATTTACTAAGATTTTAAGCTATTTTGGAGTTTAGCTAATATTTAAGCTACATGCTAGCTGTCTTGGCTAATTTAGGCAAAACGTTTTTATGCTATTTTAGAGTTTGGTTAATATTTACATACTAGCTGTTTTGGGTAATTAAGTCTTTTTTTGTTTTTTTGGCTGTTTTGGAGTTTAACTAATATTTCAGCTGCATGCTAGCTGTTTTGGCTAATTTAGGCTTTTTATAAAAAATTTTAAGGCTGTTTTGGAGTTTGGCTAATATTTACATGCTAAGTGGTTTGGCTAATTTAGGAATTTTTTGAAAGTTTTTTCTGCCATTTTAGAGTTAAACTAGCTTGCTAGCTAGCTAGCTAGTAATAAATTAGCAGCTAGCTAGTTAAACTAGCTAGCTACAACTTAGCTAGTTACATGCTACCTGTTTTAGCTAATTTAGGCTCTTCTTTGTTTTTTTTTTTGTTTTTTGGCTATTTTGAAGTTCAGCTATTTTTCAGATACATGCTAACTGTTTCGGTTAACCTAAGTTTCTTTTTTTAAACATTTTTTAGGATAATTTGGCATTTAGTTAATATTTTTAGCTCGCTATCAACCTCAAAGTTTTCTTTTTTCAATTTCAGCATCTTGAGAAAGGGAAAGGTACAATGCATATTAATGAACATTAAATCAAATGAAAATGTGCCAGATTATAGCCTCAGGCTAATTTCCATCTTCACTTATCAGTGCTAGTATCTTCAGTGGCCAAATTCATCTTACAGCATTCACACTAGCATTATCACAGGTATATGTAGTGTCATGTTCTGGTTTGGTTGTTTTCTTTTTTTGCTTTTGTGCAGGCTGCTCTGACTCCGCCCATTCTCCTGTGGTTCCTGCTAAGCAGTCACAGCTGTCTGGCATTCACTGCGCAATCAGGCTTTGTGTATTTATCCTATGAATTTTGGCTAATGTATATTAAAGGCCTTGGACTATGCCTTTATGTTCTTCATGTGATTCTTCCCTGCAACTGGGTTTCCTCCTGATTGCCCAACCGTAACATGTAGTTCATAATTATGTAAAAAAATTACGGTTTTAAAGTTTCAAAATTTCGTTTTAGAGTGTTCACTAACTGTTGATCCTGTTCGGTGTGTTTTGGATTTTTGTTTCCTGTGCAATTGAGTTTGACACCTCTAGCTTAGAGCTTTATTTGCATGCACGAGCTAACAGCCTCAAGCTAGCATTAGCAGCGCTAAAATAACAACCAGCAATATTAGATCAATCTAGTTATACAGTTTTGAGCCAGCTTTGACATGGACATGAACGTTGAAGATTCATCATTTTTCTCACACTTGAGCACCAAGGTGTGCAAAAGGGTGAGTGGAGAAGGGGGAGTTTGGCACGCCCATTTCAGGAAGTCTACCAATCTGAGCTTTTTCTAGCATCCAGTTTTCTGCTGTGCTTTGAATTAAGAAATAATCAGAAATACAATTTTTATCACAAATTATGTTGTACAGGTGCTTTAGTGTGAGAAAAATGCTACAAGAACATTTTACAACACAAAGACAATTGTCACTGGATTGTGTCTGAAGTTTCCATCTAAAGTTCTTCACATATAATAGAACCAACAAAAAGCCTAACTGGCATTGGAAAAAATCAAATATTGTTTTGCAGCTAAATGTTCAACAAACACATATGATTAAAAACAAATGTTCCAAGTTTATGTTTAAATTTCAAGTTTAAAACACAAAGATAATTTAGAAACACCAAAGTAGTAAGACGTAGTTTTAGAACAAAAGCAGGATAAGGTTTATTAATATACCGGTACTTAGTAAGATTTATTAACATCTAAAGTAAAACAATTGTCTACATATTAATAAACTACTCACAAGCTTAACAAATGTGTTATGTCTTGCTACTTCTGCTAGACATTTCCAGTTCTTCCGCTCACCTGAAAAGTGTGGCCAATGAGCCTTAATTGGATCCTGCTGGCTATTTAAGACCAAAAAGACCACATCCATGCAGAAGCAGCACACTGGTTGGGTTTTACTTGGTGTAGTGCTGGTTTGTTTCGTTCTTTGTCCTGAGCAGCTTTATTTCTTTTCTTAAGGTAGAACTAGGTTAGGCAGCTGCTGGCGGTCAGCAGTCTCCATGACTTACTTTATGTTAGGCCAAGGTTCCAATTCCCTCTTGGTTTGCTTGACTCAGCACTCTAATTGCTTTATTTTTGTTCTTTCATTTCAGGACACAGGATTTCCTTTATTTAATGAACTATATTCCTTTTATTCTTATTGGTGTCCAGTATTTGTGATTCTCCCCTTATATATTTTTTTCCCATAGGGGACGTAACAAAATGTATTAAATATTATGGCTGCCAGAAACGATTATTTTAATGGTTGACTAATCACAGATTATTTTTCCCGACTCATTGACTAATCCGGTCATGCAAAAAGTGGATGTAAAACACACAACTTAACCCTCATTAGCTTTAAACTAACTAAAAACTAGATATATTCAGACTAGCATTATCTGTGAAAATGCTAGTGTGAATGATGAAAGATGAATTTGGCAGCTGAAAATGCTAGTGACGATAGCTAAAAACGCTAAAATATTAGCTGAATGCAAAATTATCCTAAAAAAACTGAAAAAAGCCCAAGTTAGCCAAAACTACTAGCATGTATCTGACATATTAGCTAAACTCCAAAATAGCCTTAAAAAACTGAAAAAAAATTCTAAATTAGCCAAAGTAGCTTGCATGTATCTTGAGCATTATCCTAAATTTCGAAATACCATAAGAAAGTAAAAAAAAAAAAAAAGATTAAATTCCCCCCTCATCCTTCACTACTAAAAACCTAAATAGTGCAGGACTGTACAGTGCGCTGGATTTAAAAGGTAATTCGGACACGATGCTCACTACTTTACTTTCGTGTTTCTAAAAAACGGATATGTTGTCATCGATTTCACAAAGTGAAAAATCGAATAAAAATGAACATTTCACGGCGTTTATTTATGACTCCGCTGTGTTCTGAAGGGGAAAATGTGGATGGTTTATTCAAATATTGCATTTAACCACGTTTTTCTGTTCGAAATTGTTCGACTGTTCAAACAATGACTAAAACGGAAGTTTTAGTCATCGGTCCTAAAGCTGAGAGAGAGAGGGTCCAATTTTATCTGTCTGCCAAAAATGTGGTTGTTTGTGACAAAGTTAGAAACCTTGGTGTAACGCTAGACTCAGACATTAGCTTTGATGCACATACAAACCAGGTGATTAAGTCAGCTTTTTATCACCTGCGTAATATCTCTCGAGTCAGACCCTTTCTCTCCAGAGCCAGTGCTGAAATTTTAATTCATGCTTTTATAACATCTAGACTAGATTACTGTAATGCGCTCCTCTCTGGTGTAAAGAAAAACACAATTAATCGGCTGCAGTTGGTCCAGAACGCGGCTGCACGCCTTTTGACCAAAACCAGAAAAAGAGAGCACATTACACCGATTCTGAAGTCCCTGCACTGGCTCCCCGTCAGAATTAGGATTGATTTTAAGATTCTTTTATTAGTGTATAAGAGTATTAGTGGTCTTGGACCTTCTTATCTATCCGAGTTACTTTTAGCCTATGAGCCTCCAAGAACCCTCAGATCCTCAGGTGCAGGCCTGCTAAAAGTGCCTAGAGTTCGAACAAAAACCCATGGCGAGGCCTCGTTCCGGCACTATGGGCCTCGCCTGTGGAACAGCCTGCCTGAGGAGGTGAGGACTTCATCAACTGTGGAGGTTTTTAAGAAAAAACTCAAAACTCATCTTTTTAGGTTAGCTTTTAACTAGCTTTTAGTATGTGTGTATGTTGTATGCGTATATACATTTTATTGTGTTATTTATAATTTTATACATAGTATCTTTTCCTACTTTTTTTTATGAATTATTACTGTCTTTTATCTTCATTAGTAATTTTTTTTTTATTATTATTATATATTATATTAATTAACTCATTGGCTTGTTTCTTTTACTTAACATCTGCTTTTAAACTAGTGTCTTCTCACATTTGGCTGGGTCGTCTGCTTCCTGGCCCACGGGACATGGTCCTGATGTACCCACTGCTCCTTCGCCTGGGGTTTCTCCTCAGCTGGTGGGAGGCTGTGGGTTGCGGGGCTCTGGCTCCTTGGCCCAGGAACTAGACGACCAGCTGACAGGAGGTTGGTGTTGACAGCGTCTTCAGGGTTCTCTCATTTGACATTTAAGAAACGTGAGGGTTCCTATGTATTCATATTTTATCATTTGTTTTATTTGTCTGTTGGTGCACTTGTTCTTATACATGGGATTAGGGGTTGATTTTTATCTTTAACAAGAGGGTATTTTTATTGTGTTGTTTGTTTTATGTACAGCACTTTGAAATGTATTTGTTTATGTGAAAAGTGCTCTATAAATAAAATCAATTTGAATTTGAATTTGACTGCAATGCATTGTGGTCTATATCCGCTAATCTAGTGACCATCGATGTACGCTAGTTTTTCACAAAGACTTCTGCGAAGTTTCTAGTGCACTCAATGCAGAATTAGTTGATTCGGACAGCTCTAGAAAATGGCGAACGCACTATATAGTGATTGGGGGGGAATTTGGACACAGCATAAGTTAGCCAAAACAGCTAGCATCTAGCTGAAACATTAGCTAAACTCTTTAGCCTAAAAAACTGAAAATATACTTAACAAGCCAAAGTTAGCATTTAGCTAAAATATTAGCTAAACTCCAAAATAGCCTAAAAATCCTTAATAAATGCCAAAATAGTCCAAAAAGCTAGCAGAACGTCTTTATAACTTTTAACACTCTGACTCCATATAATATAAAGTAACGACTAATCAACTATTAAATTAGTCTTTTCAGAGACTCACCACAGAGAAATCAAATCCTCCCATTCCATCCACAGATCGATGAACCAATTAGGTTGATATTTCAGACAAATTGTGCATTTAGCATTAGAGATTATACACTCAATTGTTTAAAATTGTTTTAAAAAAAAATATTTGTCCCAGATTCAACAACATGGGCTGTTAATGCACAAAAGGCAGTCCTTTAATTTGAGGAGTATCTATAGAAAAATATAAGAATTTTTTAGGGGAGCCCCTGGAGGTGGTTCAGGCACCTGGCTCGGATACCTCCTGGACACGTCTCTGGACAGGAGAATGTCTATGCTAAATAGCATGTTTTTAGGTTGATGGGTATGGCTCACTCAGAGCAAAAGCTTCACTGAAATCAGATTTTCAGCACCTTTTATTTCTCAGCTTCTAAAGAAAGCAAAACATCAAAGAGTGGTGGTGAGGCGATGAGCACAACCACATCACAGTGAGAAGGTTTAACCTCTTCTTTCTCAGGGCCCCCGTGAGGGTGGTCAGAAAAAACTACACAAGATTCAAATTAGCCTTCTTTTGCAACTACTAAATACGAGATTTAGAAAACAATATTGATGGATAAGTCAAATAAAACATGAAGAAAGGCCTCCAGAAGTCTTAAGAAGAAGACATGTCTTTTTAAGTGTTATCATTTCCTCTCTATTCGTATTTGTAACAAGCTACTCCTTTTTAATTAACTAATAAAGTTTTAATTATGATAACGCTGAAACAATTTGCAATTTGGAATAATTTACTGACGTTTGAATTTTTTTTAAAACTGGACTAGAATAAGTCTTTATGATGTGTGTTTTGTCTACTTGGACATGTTTAGAGTCCTACCAAACGTGTTGGCTGTTTTCCTTTACATTGAGGAGTGGCAGGTCAGTCGACCGCTCAAAAGAGACGGGAAGCAGCTGAGTCACACTTTACTGACTCAATTTTCTCCTGAAGTCTTCTAAATGTTTGTTGCTACGGAGATTTCGAGCAGAAAGCTCAATATTTACAGTTTGATGACGCAGAACACAGGTACGCTCTTGCCAGGACATTTGGGAGACTTCGGCCCGCCCATTTTCAGTTACTGCATCACAACTGTGAGCTTTTTTAAATGAAATTTTCTAATCTGCTCCTTATTCACCACCATTTGAATAAAGAAATACTCAGAAATTACGTTTTACGCTTAAGGATTTTATATGTGTGGGACAAGTGCTGCATTAAAAAAACAATTAGAGTATGTAAAAAAACGCTTTTTCATTAGTAGTAACGATAATAAAACCTCTTTTTGTTTATTCTAACGGGTCAGTAGAATCTTTGGGATCAATGCACTTAAGTAGGTAACATGCTGGTTTTTGTTTTAAAATAAAAGGTTCAATGTTGTGAAATCAGGAAATGAGAACAAGTCCGACCGGTGTCTTGAGTCACTCTTTTAATGACCACTTTCGACAGTAGGAGGTTTATGAGAAAAGTTTTGTTACGTAACACAAGCGCACGCGAGATCTCTCCTTAAGTCAGACGCCATACAGAAAAAAACCCTACAGTAGTCAAAGCTATAATAGTGACAAAAATATATTTAAAAAATATATAAAGAACCTCAAAATGTGATTTTTTTTCTTTTTTTTTAAATTATTTTCAAAATAAAAGATGCACTGTCATCTCAGGGTAGTTCTGGGCAGTTAGTAACCAATGAGTTAGTAACCAACTCAAGGCTTTTTCTACCTCACAGGCTTTACAAATTTGCATCAAACTTCCCGTTAAAAGTTGCAGATTTGTTCAAAACTCTTAAAGTGTGACATTCAGTGGTCTTTAAAAATGGGAGATTGTTCCAAAACGACTTGACCTTTATGCTGTCCTCCTTCCACCAAAAAAATTACAAGAGATAGAGAAAGTTTTGCATATTAAATCTGTTCATGCTGGAGGTAGCTTTAAGCAAACAAGACGTCTTCAGGTCCACAGGGATGTAAAAATGACATAGTTTATCATCTATATCAGGGGTGGGCAAACTTTTTGAATTTATGGGCCAGAAAGGGTTCTAAAATTTGGCATAAGGGCCGGACAAGGAGCAGATGGAAGGAGTGATTATGTAATGAACCTCATAAACTAAAAAGATAATATGGAATTTAGAGAAAAACATGCTTTAATTTGGATTAAAATTCACATATATTCATTTAAAAACTGAAAATTGGGGAATTTTTAATTCTAAATTTTGATTTTTGTTCTCTTTTTGGATTGATGTTCTTCAGAGGAAAATGCGAACTCAAAGAAATCTGAACAATCACCTTCTTACTCAGAAAAAAACACACACAGACGCCAGAGAAACAACACCATTCATGAGAAGAAACCAGAAATACAAAGAAAATAAAACAATAATTAGGATTTTTGATTCAATGTATTTTAATTTGGAGGGCCAGATTAAGTAGCTTTAGGGGCCGTATGTGGCCCCTTAGTTTGCCCACCCCTGATCTATATGCACCTCAGCATCAATTTATAAATGTAACTAATCTAAATGAATTAAATGCTAATTAAGTAATCCTTACTTTAAAAAAAATGTTATTTTCTTTTTTTTTTTTTGTTCTTTTTCCCTCTTTGCCATCAGCAGTCTTAGACATCTGGGTTTTGTTATTTTAGTTTGGGGTTGGACTTTGGTAGTCTTAGTTTTTGGGCTTTGTTTATTTGTTTTCTTCAGGTAGTTTTGGTTAGGCAGCCATTAGCAGGCAGTCTCCCTGACTTATTTTATGTTTGGCCAAGAAGCCACCATAAAGAGATAAAAGAGCCTCATGTGGATCTGGAGCTGCAGACTCCTATAGGCCCTTTAACGATCACATTTTAATGAGTTGCTGTGTCTCACTGTTGCTTCACTACTCTGTTTATATCCCTACAGTGGCTGCTTTGGTCAGCTGTTGTTCCACTCCGAGCGCGGAGCATATTCAGACTGAGGAAACTGGTTCACTTTAGGCAAACTGTCTGAATAAATCAAATAATTGACTTAGATGAAACTTCGAGCAGCAATGTTTTTTTTCCGAAATGCATAATCTTTGATGTGTTTATTTTCAGTTATATCAATGCAACAACTCTCTCCCAAGCATTTCCAGACCTGCAACAGGCACTGACTTTGAAATAAGGATTTTTTTTATCCAAAAAAGTGTTTATTTTCTTCAAAATAGTCAGCCCGCTAACCACTAAGCCACTAAGGAAATGTACTCTGCAAAGAGTAGTAAATTCAGATTTTGCTGTTGTTATTTTTGTTATTTTAATGAAGCATTAACACAAAGTCCTCTTTTGATGCTTCTACTGTAATACATTAGTTAAACAAAACGATCCTTTTGCCTCAAATAACAATGAAGATTTTTTGTGGTTTGGTGGTTTCTATTTCCCAATTTCCAGCTTCTGTATTTGAAGTGTCGTATTATGAAACATTACATTTTTGTATGTTATTTCATAAAATGTTTCATTCTTGCTTGTAAGCCCAAAAGTCCAGGAGATTTTTCTTACATTAAAAATTATAAAAAGGGAAATTTCTAAAGAGAAAATGAGACGTTAGACAAAAGCAGCTGAAGTTAAAAAGAGATGCTGAGGCTGGTCACGGCGTGATGCACTTTGATTTCTCAGAAACAAAGTTGTTGAAAGAGGAAGTACGTGTATCATCATGTGTTGCCCTCAGCATACGTTGGAAAGAGATTTCTGACTTACGTTCTGGTTAGAGCCGAGGTAACAATGCTCTTGTGTAATTCTGAAAAAAAAAAAAAAGACTATTACCGTAAAATGACAATTTCTCGTAACATGTCGTCTTTCATGCAGGAAACACTCCAGACAGCTGCAAAGTTATGCAGGTATTCTAATGATATGTTTAAATCTATGCAATATTCTACATACTTTTAAACATTTGAGCCAATTGTTTAATCACAAAGAGACATTATTTGCTATTCCATTGAATAATAAAGAGCTCTGGTGACCTTGGATGCTGAACATTTTCTGTCCCATGATGACATGTTTCTGGAATCTCTTTTTTCCTGACGCCTGTAAATAAATCTTCACTAATATTTGTAAATATGAAAATACAGAAATTAGAATAATATAACAATTGGTCATCCTCTAAATTATTTTAGGTGAAGCATATCCATAGTTCCTCAAGAATTAAAAAAAAAGGAATCCAGTATTGTAATTTGAGTCAAAAGCGTAACACATATTTCTGTAAATCACGTTTGGATATGACGTGTTTCCAGTAAAAACTGGAAGGTGAGTCAAACCGGGTGAACAAGATTACAACATTTTCTCTATTTTGAGTCAAACTAATCTTGCCAAGGTACCAACGTGTGTGCAAATGATTTCATGCTTTGACCTATTTTTTTCAGAATGACAGCTTAGTTTTTTCACCGTAACAAAAGGAGAAATGCAAGCTTGAACCGACTTCTTTAATCTTTTTTTTTTAAATACACATAAAATGAGTTTGTTTAAACAATGCAATCCTAAAATAACAAATATGATATGTATCATAGCAACTAACAAATCTGTCAAATCCCAAAAATGTCCTCTAAATCAAAAAATATGACACATTTTTATCATATTTTTAATTTAACACCTTGATTTGATGCAAATCATTAAACCATTTCAACTCCAAAATTAGCGCAAAAACTTGATTTTTAAAATTGTTATAATGATTTTTAATTGCTGGAAATAAACACGAGTAATGAGTTATTGAAACTTGTCTTCAAAAAAAATAAAAAACATAAAAAAAACTATGGGATGGCAAAGGTAGGCGATTGCCTGGGGGCCCCAAACTGAACATTTAATTATAGTGTCTAAAATAAATGTTATTCCCATAATTATTCCCATTAGCTCTGACATTAAAAAACACCCTACATCACTGAAATAGCATAATGATGATTTTAAAGTATCCTGAGGGGTTAACAAATGTTACATTCAATAGATTTTGTGTTTTTATTCCAAGTGTAAATTATGACCCCTTCTCCCTTCCCCTTCGTTTATCCCTCTGTGCTTGCTGCAAACGGAGGGTGATGAAAAAACAGTGTCTAATAGTTCGGACGTGACTTTCGTTCGATTAAATCATCAATAATCGCCGGTCCGCTAACGTTAGCGCGGAACTTCCAGCGCTTGAATATACATAACAACAGCGGTTTTATAACTTTAAAAAGGTCACGCCACAACAAAAATGCATCACTTACATTTAAATGTAAACGTCTGTGGTTCAGAGAACATCCACGTGAAGAAAAGCGCTTCTTAGTGTGACGCGGTTTACGTTCGCAATGGTGGACTTTGGACCCCTCTGTTTGGAGCGCGAAACTTAAAAAACAATAATCCCGGACCGGACTTCAACATGCCACTTCAAATCAAGGGGGAAGGGCTAAGGGGAAGGGGAGTATTCGGATTGGGCCAATATATGTATTATTTGTCCCTTATGCACGGGGGTTAGGGGCCAGAAGAATCCGCGAATGCGGAGAACCCCAACCCCCGCGGCCAAAGGATTTCTGTAACTGGTCCATATTAGTCAAAAACGCTTCTGATCATTCTTTGTAAAGCATTTATTAAAGAACATTGGAGTCTTGCTCAATATAAAGAGTTTTTTTTAAATATTTTTTATTCAGAACTAAAGATTGTACCGCAGTACCAGCGTATCTTGTGGAGTATCTCTCTGTACATTAAAAGCAGGAGAGCGTGTTTCCCCCTAAATCAAATAATAAATATCTGCTCTGTATGATTTTTATCCTCCGCTCTTATCTTCGTCAGCAAATCAGGTTTTCCTTTCGCCCGTTTCTGAGTCAGCTCATGCCGTTTCGCTATGCAGGGGCGTAGAGCGCGGAGGGGGAACGCCCTTCCGCGCTCCCTCTCCGCGCTCCACAGTGCAGAGATACACCTCAGCAGCGCAGCACCCCCTGCGGATGCAAACATTTCATATAAATGTCTTAAGTTGTCTGAGTTTTGGTGACGAACCAGAAGGGAGAAAAAAAACGCAAATACGCTGGGGAGCACTTAAAATGCATTTCTTACATTTAAGTGTTTTAGTTTTAAATGCTTGTAAAAACATTAGAATTTTTGACATTTATACTAACTTAAAGAAGACCATTAATAACATTATTTGACCAGGTAAAGAAAATAAAAATAATTAATACTCCTGCTGCAGATGTCCCCGTGTTATTGTTAATCTGGGGCCCCAAAACCATTAAGTTCGCCACTGTCACAATTCATAAGTTTAAAATCTTTAGTCAAACTTTTTAAAAACATAAGCTTAATTAATGACATTTTTAAAAGTTTTTTTTTTATTTTAAAACCTTAGTATTTTATTAATTAAGTTGGTAAACCGGTTTCAAGGACTACATATTTAAATGATTTTTATGAGCACAGCAAATCCACAAATTTATGAACAGTCATGTTTGACTATATGATCTGACTCACAACCAGCCTGAAATCTCAGGTACTTTCCAGATGGATCCGTTGCTACGTAACAGCGTAAAAGAACTTTCCTTCCTCAGTTGAGACAATCAACGGTTTGTCTTTTTTTTTTACCACATAAAGTAAAACTTTCGGGCAAGATGAGTAATGGGTTCTAATTAAACCTTCAGATGTTCCAGGGAAACATAAAAGGTGAGTTCCTGAAAAACTTTAATCAATAGTAGAATTTTGCTCTTACACCTTACAGAGTCAAACTTAAACTTTTTGCAACTACATTCAAGTCAGGAATTTATTAATATTAGTATTGCATTATTATTTGGTGAAATATTTATGAACTTGCTAAAAATCCTATAATTTACACAGCAGAAACACTAGATAACAGGAAGGAACAATCATTTAGATATGTACAAAACATTTTTTGGTTAACTTTATTTTTGTTTTGTTTTAAAGAGACGATTCACAAAACCTTTGCAGGAGTGTTTAAGTAAAATAAAATAAAAACAAAATTACAAAAATGTTTTTGGGTTAATAGTGACAGAGGATGTGCTGACAACATGAATCTGAGTTTTTAAGCAATATTTAGGATTTATTAAAATGCAAATGTACATTAATAACATTTAGAGGGTTTTTATTACCCATTGAATCATATATTATAAATAATCTTCATCTGTATAAATGGGATAGTAATGCATTCATATTACTTGTCAATAAACCTTTTTTTTTACTGTAAACACATAAATAAAATAGCTGGTTTGCTTTAAATTAAAAGTAAAGGGATGCCCTCTATACAATTTAAATAGTTGTTTTATTTAATTTTATTAAGGTCTCACTAACATTTTTCCTTATTTTTTTTTTTAAATCTTTTTCCACTGAATCTGGCATTTATCTGTTTCCCCGCAGTACTGTAACGTATCTTTACTGACATTACCTAAGAAAATAAGGTGAATATGATTCATTAAAGAAACAAGTGTCTTCTGTGAGCATGTGAAAACCTGCACTCGCGGCATTGTTACTATCTCAAGATTTATGGTGTCATAATTAGTTTGAATCATCTTTGCTGTTTCTTGAAAGTCAGTAAAAGCGTTCAGGCAAAGGGTAAACACAGATGAGTCATTGACAAGTAAAAAAAATCCCACAAATTATTGAGCCAAACTTCCTGCTTTTCATAAATTCTTGTTTCAGTTTTGTATTTTTAAGTCTTTTCATGCTTTCTCACTAAACTAAATCTTTCTCTCTTGTTGTAAGCTTTAAAGTTTAGTACTTTTAACTTGCTTTTATTTACGTTAAGGCACACAAGCCACAGTTTCAACAATTGGTGTTTTTTATTTTATTTTTTTTTTACTTTTTAAAATGTATTGATGCATTTTGAACTGAAAAAAAGTAATCATAAACAGAACAATAACAATATGCAACTAGAAAAGTGCATTACCTGCGACAATGCTTGTGTGAATGCAATTTGCAGAATGTGGTTGCTGAAGAAAACCTAATTAGATGCCAAATTAGCCAAAAAAGCTAACTCGTTGCTAATATGTTAGCTTAATTAATTAGCCCAAAAAAACTCAAAAGTTGCCAAATTAGCCAAAGAAGCTAACACGTTGCTAATATGTTAGCTTTATTAATTAGCCCAAAAAAACCTCAAAAGTTGCCAAATTAGCCAAAGATGCTAACATGTTGCTAATATGTTAGCTTAACTCAAAATTAGCGCAAAAAAACCTCAAAAGTTGCCAAATTAGCCAAAAAAGCTAACACGTTGCTAATATGTTAGCTTAATTGATTAGCCCAAAAAAACCCAGCAGTAGCCAAATTAGCCACTAATTAGCCGGTATTATCTACTGAGGTTTTTATAGGCTAATTAAGAGTTTAGCTTCTATTTTAGCAACAGGCTAATATTTTTTACTTATTTGTTATGCAATGAAGTATTTATAGGCTAATTAAGAGTTTGTTTTTTATTTTAATAACAGGCTACTATTTTTGACTAATTTAGTTTACTATTTTAGGCTATATTGGAGTTTAGCTAGTATTTAAACAACAAGCTAGCTTTTTTGGACAATTCTACTGATGTTTTTTGTGGCTAATTTGAAGTCTAGCTAATATTTAAGCAACACATTAAACATTTTAGCAAAATTATCATGTATTAGAGATTTTTAAGCAATGTTTCTACAAATTTTTCAGAAATTTATGTTAACTTCAGCACTTTAGTTTTTTAATGATATTTCCAGAATTTTAGCAGATTTAACATTTTGCACATATTGTATTTTCAGCAAATCTCTTTGATTATATTAAATTACATCACCATTTTCAGCAAAAAGCTTCAGCATCTTTAGCGACTACTTTCAGCAAAAACAATTCACAGTAGCATTAACGCAGGCAATGCAAAATTTCTAGTTCATATATTGTTTGTCTTAATTTTAAGACTTTAAAATGATATAATATTAAATACTTTAAGAGACAGTTGCACCATATTAAATAATATTTGGATCAAATCATTAACAGAAAATAGGTTGATTTTATCCTCAATACTCGTGTTAATATTTTTTTTTATCTAAAACTAACATTGTGAACAGAAAATTACAAGAAAAAGAAGATTTAATACCCTTTTTTCCAGAATTTTATCTTAGGCTTTAAGAAACATCTTAGTTCCAGGATATTTGAATCTACTGTCAGTTCTTTGATGTAATAGTGGACTTTACAGGGTTAAAGACCAGAAACCATCAGAGATTCCAGTCCTGGGTTTGTTTGCAGATGGATCTTCAGGACTCTTTCATCGGAGGGAGTGGTAATGTTCTTTTAAAAATTTGCTGGACCAGAACTTGTTTAGTAGGAGAGGATTTTAAAGACCACCAAAAAGTTTACAAACAGATAAAATTACTGTGAAGAATTAACAACAAAAGTTGGATGGCTGGCACAAAGCTGCAGCCTTTTTTATGTTTGCATAAACTGCTTTTTTTTTTGTAAGCACAAAGATACTTTCTAAATGGTTTCTCTCAGAAAAGTCTGAATACAGGGCCGCACCTACCATTAGGCAAGGGGCGGCCATCGTCTGGGGCACAACTCTTCTGGGGCCCCACTTAACCCTGTAGAACCAATTACAGCAGCCAAATAAATAAATAAATACATAAAATGAAAAAAAACATTAAAAAGAAGGTAAAAATTAATAAATAAAAAAATATTTGTTATTCCCATTATAATTTAACTCTGTCATGAATAACCCAAATCACTAAAACGGCATTAGACTGCTCATGGGAAAGTGTTTCATCCTCCCCCGTCTCTCTGCAGTAATGGAACATTCCGTCAACAGCAAGTTAGAGAGCAGACAGAAACTCTTTGAAAAGATGTTGGTAAAAAAACAAAATGTGGTAAAACGAAGAGTATCTGACCATTATTATACTGTTGATTAAAAAAATGTAAAGAAAACGATCCACACAAAATTCTAACAAAAAACAGAACGGAATCAAAGAAACTCAAGAAGTAGATTGACTGGTGTATCCTTCACTCTTTGTGTATGGTTTATCTGTTTGTGTGCTTGAGTTGTGGTGAATGAGTTGGAGTGAATGTTTCTTTCTGTAGGTGTTTAAGCTGAGAGCTGCAGCTCTGCGGAGTGTGGACCCGCCCACCTACACCTGATCCTCGTCATGCCATCAACTGTGGACCAGTGACTGAGGATCCACACCTGCATAAAAGATCTGACATCCTCAAGCAGAGCGGCAGCTTTTGTAACACCCTTTCTGGTGGTCAGCGTGCCCATGGTGTGAAGTGCAACCTTAAGCTCCTGTCCTCTTTTTCTGTGGACTTTGGTGGTGAAGCTTATTGTTGTAAGAAACCTTGGTGACAGTTGTGTGTGCTTTTTGTTTTTTGTATTCATATTTGATAGAACTGGTGGGTCTCAGTCGCAGTCTCACTCTCATGTGGAGAGAAATTGTGTCGTGGTGTTGAAATTTATGGAGTTATATTTGTGCCACCATATTGAAAGCAAAAATCATAGTTTTGAGATCAAATTTTTTTAAGTTGCAAACAAAATGTTAAGTTTTGCAAATAAAAAATTTGACCGGCAGAGACCGCTGCCATGTTAAACGGGGTCCTGTCGGGATTCTGTCTACCTAGAGACCCATTGAATGCACGGCACTTTATTGGATAGAATCTAGACCAATCAGGAGGCTGGCACAAATGTAACACTGAGAAAAAAAGTTAAACGCAAAGCCAAAGATAGAGTGAATGGACGTTTGTTTGCAATTTTTTTTTTTTTTTGTCAAAGGACAAAAAAAAGAAGTTGCAAAGGCAAAAAAAAAAAAAATTGCAAACAAAAAAAAAAAATTGCAAGCAAAAATATTTTTTTGACAGCAAAAAAATATCTTTTTGACAGCAAAAAAAAATTTTGCAAAGCAAAAAAAAAAATTTATTTGCAAGACTTAACATTTTGTTTGCAACTTAAAAAATGTTGATCTCAAAACTATGACTTTTGCTTGCAATATGGTGGCACAAATATAACTCCATAGAAATTATCCCTCTTTAACTTCTTTTGTTGCAATCTGTTTATGTTCATTTGCAGCTAACAGCAAATTAAAAGCTGCACACGACCACAGCGCTCCAGTCTGGGTTTCTTAATTTTGTGTTACACCTTCTTTTCCCTTCCCTTGGGTTGGGGTCGTAACAATGACAGAAAATGAGAGGAGTGGCTGAAAACAGCAATTTTTGAGGATATATATATATATATATATATATATATATATTTTTTTTTTTCCATTGACAATTTCATAGTGTCCTGTTTTATTTGATTCATTTTGATTTGATCCTATTTTGATTTGACTGGGTGATAACACATCCAAACAATCTATTTAATTTACAATTCACAACTTAAATCCCTTTTTTCAAGACATAGAGGGTCAATTATGTTGTGGTTCAACTGTACATTTATTTATTTGTTTATTTTTGTCAAATGTCAAAAACTCTTTTTTTCGACGGGTCTTGAGTTTTGGGATCCTCTTGTCTTGTTTAACGGTCATTTAGCCTCTCTGCATCTTTTCAGTCACGTTTGAAGATAATGTTCATCTTCATCAACTTTATTATTTTATTTATTTAAAATTGAACTAAGGACTGGACATTAAAAGCTAAACATAATTAAAAAATGTAATAAATGAATAAAAAGATAAAATCAAAATGTGCATGATGAAAGAAAACATTGAGGATAAAAACACAACATGGTAAAATCAGAGCCAAACAAGTCTCAATCTAGATTTAGTTATTTTTTTTAATCTCTTCTTGGTTTCTGTTTTTCTGTTTTTAACTTGATTACCTCCAGAACTCTCAGCTCCATACTTCTATAGAGTTTTACCTGTTTTTTTTTGCTAATGTTTTGACATTTTTCATTTATCCTAGTATTTTTTTTTCCCAACTTGGTGATTTTAAACCACAACATTTTTCTTTCAGATTTCTAATATTAAATTCTATTTTTTTGTATGATAATTTTCAAATTCCTAAAAACCACCCTGAATAACTGTTTTTATTCCTTTTTCAAGTAATTTTACTTTTTATTTCCATAGACATATACAGTATGCGTATATGTATAATGTTATTATTTTTATTTATGTAGCTTGAAATCATTTTCCCATCTTTTCTTTTTAGTAATTTCTGTGAAAAGCAGATGTTCAGTTCAAAGCATTTATTTCAGACATGGAAGAAAAGTATGTAGAGCAACAAATAAGAAAATCATTGAAACAACAAAAATCTGAAAGGGAGCAAGAGGAAGAAAAAAAAATCTTATAAATTCTCAGCCCTGAACAATAGAACACTATATTCCGAAGCTCTGAGCACCCAAAGTAAAGTTCAGTGTCCTAACTAAAAGTACATAATATTTTGTTTGGACATGGTTTCAAGCATTTACAGGTTCTGTTCCACAGTTTCATTGAAACACAAAACCTTTTTTTTATTTCTTTGTGCTTTATGAATGAAAAATTTATTTTTTTACCCTAAGATTGTATTTTTCCTCCTTTTTAATTAATAATATTTGGATATCGGTTGGTAATAAATTCTTTTCTGCCTTAAATATTATTTGAGTTGTACAATACTCTAGTATAGGAGTCTGCAACCTGCAGCTCCAGAGCCACATGTGGCTCTTTTATCTCTCCATAGTGGCTCTCTGGCTGAAGATTAGCTATTATTTTATCAACATGCTAACGTTTTTGGCTAATTTGTCTTCTAGTTGGGTTTTTAGGATAATTTAGAGTTTGGCTAATATTTTAGTGAAAGGCTGATGTTTTCAGCTATTTTTTTTTTTTATCTACTGATTTTTTTTTTTATAATTTAGAATTTAGTTTATATTTTAGCAGCATGCTAACGTTTTTGACTAAATTAGTTCACTAGCATCTAAGCAACAAGCTAGCTTTTTTGCTACTAAAGTTAAAAACGTTTAAAAAAATTCTCTTTTTAGGGGTGCTAGTTTATTTTTATATATTGTTTTTTGCTTTATTGTGACAAAAGTAGATATTTTTGGCGAATTTGGCCTCTAATTAATTTTTTATGCTAATTTGGAGTTTAACTAATATTTAAGCATTATGCTAACATTTTTAGCTAATTTGTTATCTACTGGGGATTTTAGGTTAATTTTGAATTTAGCTTTTATTTCAGCAACATGCTAACATTTTTGGCTGATTTAATTTACAGAGAAATGTTATGCTAATTTGAAGTTCAGCTAGTAATTAAGCAACAAGCTAGCTTTTTTGCTACTAAAGTTAAAAATGTTTTAAAAAATCTCTTTTTAAGAGACACCAGTTTATTTTAATATATTTTTTTGCTTTTGTTCGTGGCAAAACAAAAAGAAGATTATGAATAAAAATCAAAATTTCTTAAAGGCTAACGTAAGTCAATGCGGCTCCTTCTGGGTTCTGATCAGTAGAACAACAGCCCAAATGGCTCTTTTGGTGTTAAAGGATGCCGATCCCTGCTCTAGTAGATCATAGAATGTGAGTAATTTTGATTGTATAGTTTGTTTGTGTGCTCCAGGTAACATTCTTAGTGAATGATTCGTGTTGCTCTCTTTTGAAGAATTGAAAGTGAATGTAACGTTGTCTTATAGTTATTTCCCCAAACTTCTACACAATAAGAAAAGTATAGTAAGACCAATGAACAATATGAAAAGTGGAGAGATTTGTGGTCCAGAACCAGTTTTACTTTATTAGCACAGAGATACTTCTGGACAGTTTAGTATGTAAATAAGAAATAAGTTCTTTCCAGGTTGGTAAGGCGTTGGTACGGTGGCGTAGTGGTTAGTGCTTTTGCCTCATAGTTAGAAGGTCCTGGTTCAAGTCCCAGATGGAGAATCACAAAGTTTGCATGTTCTCCCCACACATATGTGGGCTCTAACAAGATATTCCAGCTTCCTGCCCATCAGCAGCTGGGTTAGGCTCCAGGACCCAAAAGGGGTTAAGGAAAATAAATGAAAACTTTCCAGGTCAACTTTTAATCTATTATAACCCCAAGAAATTTATCTTCAGAAATTCTTTCAACAGTAATCATGAAAAAATAAAATGGCTTTTTAATTAACAGGTATCATCTTTAATGTCATAAACGTTTAAATAAACTGCCAGTAGGGGCTGCACGGTGGCGCAGTGGTTAGTGCCCTTGCCTCAGAGCAAAAAGGCCCTGGTTCAAATCCCAGCTGGAGAATCAGAAACTCCAATTGGGGACCTTTTTGTGTGGAGTTTGCATGTTCCCTCAACTGTCTAAAAGTGCCCAGCAGCAGCCAGGATAGGCTCCAGAACACCAAAATGGAAAGTGGCTAAGGAAAAAGAATGAATGCTTTCCAGGTCAGCTTTCAATCTATTATAACACCAATAAATTTATCTTCAGAAATTCTTTCAAGTTTCACCCCATTTATGTGCATGTCAATCTTTAGATTGTATTATAATTACCAAGTTACATTATTTTATTTTACTTAAATATAGTCAAAGTTTATTTACATCAAATCACATCTTCACTTTTTCCATCTTCATCTTTACAACTTCTAGGAATTGCTGCAAATCATCCCCATCACAAAAAACAGTTGTGTCATCAGCAAATAAACTCATTCTAATGTTCTATAAACCTAAATAAACTAATTCTAATGTTCTTAACATATATAAAACTAAATAAACTAATTAGAATATTCTATAAACCTTTAATAAATCATTAATACACATAGGAAACAATTGTGGTCCCAAAACAGAGCCCTGTTTCGCACCTTTCTGACCAAAAAATGGAAACGAGCACTTCTGACCTACACATTTAATCCAGTCTAACACTATCCCCCTAATGCCATATCCTTCCAATTTATTTATTAATATGCAGTGATTAATTGTATCAAAAGCTTTTTTTATTGCTTATCTTTCATTTATAAAGATTTATTTTCCATTTTAAATCTGTGAGCAATTCTATTTTGATTGCACTTGCATGTGTTAATATAAGAAGTTCTGCATAAATGAAGTTGATTGATTTTATTTTTTGTTTGAACTGCAGCTGAGGTTAAAATGACATCCCATAATAAACTATAACTTTGAGATCGCACACAGATACAATTAGAATGAGTTTATTTGCTGATGACACAACTGTTTTTTGTGATGGGGATGATTTGCAGCAATTCCTAGAAGTTGGAAAGACGGAGATGGAAAACGTGAAGATGTGATTTGATGTAAATAAACTTTGACTACATTTAAGTAAAAGAAAATAATGTAACTTGGTAATTATAATACAATCTAAAGATTGACATGCACATAAATGGGGTGAAACTTGAAAGAATTTAAGAAGAGAAATTTCTGGGAATCATGGGATTTGAACCAGGGCCATTTTGCAGTGAGGCAAGTGCACTAACCACTGCGCCACCGTGAAGCCCGTGCTGACAGTTTATTTAAACGTTTATGACATTAAAGATGATACCTGTTAATTAAATTGCCATTTTATATTTTCATGATTACGGTAGTCAGGATTTTGTTTATTTTTTACCGTGTATTTTGTTGTGAGAGAACAGAAACATTTTCTGAATCTCAAATCACGCCAGATACTGTATAATTCTCTTGTGTTGCCGTACTTAACCTACTGTTCCGAAATTGTTGGGGGGTGGGACTTACGTGGAGAACAGCAGAGTTTCTGCAATTTTTAGACAGTATTGTGAAAAATTCATGTCGGTCCCCTTCCCAAAATAAATAATGGTTGATTTTCTCTTTAAGTTTCCACCATAGCAGGTGTGCTGCTCTGCACTGCAGCCTTCCACCTTATTTAAATAGAAGATTGTTTTTTTTTTCAAATACTACAAATAAATACCATATTAGTTCTATAATTTAATAAATTTCAATCAAAGCACGTTAAAAAAATGAGTTTTATCAGGCTGATCTCACGATTCACAGCAGAATTGAGTAAGGATTAAATAGAATATATTTACTTAAAACATTATGTTTTATTATTTGTTAACTCGCCAACATTCACGGCCCTAAATTAAATAGAATTAAATAAAATAGAAAATAATAATATAAAGTTAAATTTTATAAAAAGTAGAATAGAACGAAATAGAAAGAAACCAAATATAATAGAATAAAATAAAGTTAAGTAGAATAGAATACTTTAAATAGAATAAAATAAATTAAAATTAAATTAAATAGAATGAAATAGAATGGAAAAATTGAACAGAATAAACCAGAATATAAAAGAAAAGAATAAAATTTAGTGGAATAAAGAATAGAATTTAAAATTGTTCTAATTTTCCAATATTTAACAGTCTTGAAGTTTGGTTCATTAAATCCATTAATAACTAGTAAAGTTGCATTAACTGCGATAATGCTAGGTTCAATGCTTTTTTGCTGAATGTGCTAGCCATAAATTGCATTAATTTGCATTAATTGTATTCATTGCATTAATTTGCATAAAATGCATGAATTGTATAAGCTGTATTAAGTGCTAAAATTGCATTAATTAACTAAAAAAGCTAAAGTGTTGCAAAAATGTTAGCTTGACTCATAATTAGCACAAAAATCTTCATTAGTTGCCAAATCAGCCAAAAAAGCGGACATGTCGCTAATATGTTATTTAACTCAAAATTAGCCCAAAAAAAACTAAATATTTGCCAAAAATATAAATAGCTAAATATTAGCCAGAAAAGCTGACATGATGCTTAAATACTAGTGTAACTCAAAATTAACCCAAAAAAAGGATATTAGCTGACAAATTACCTAAAAACTTTAGCATATTGCTAAAACGTTAGCTAAACTTAAAAATATCCAAATGAAGCCTCAGTACTATTATTGTCCAGAACATGACGAATGTTTTTATTTTATTTTAATTTATGATTTTTGCTCACCTAAACTCTGGTCTCTACTGTACAAATGTTGCTGGTCCTGCTGAAAATAATCTCAGTTTACCTAAAAATGGACTATGGGTTGGTTCATTTAAGTGTGAATGTTTCTCCAACTTTCCGTGAAACAGAAAAATAAAAAAAAAACTTGGTTGGTAAATATACTACAGTAATAAGGTAAGTCCATGTGCTGTCAGACATGAAAATCTGAGTGATGCCAGGACTAGCCAATTTGTTTTTCCTTGTCAGAGCGTGTCTACTTCCCTCCAAACAGACACATTTTTGGTTAATCAAAGAGTTCTATGTGTGACAGCGAGTCAAAGTAAATGAAAGTGTTAAAATGTATTCACCTTATCCACACATTTGAATCAAATCTCATCAAAGGGCAAAAGCGACCTTAGTCAGTTGGGACAGGTGTGCCTAAAAAGTGTCCAAAATTTAGAGTTAAAGTTAAAATTCTGTCAGGAAAAGCCAAACTTGCCACAGAAAATTGTTCCATTTGCAAATGTTTTGGAATGTATGTGCTTATAGTTTTAATTTACACAAAAATAACTCCAAAAACTTGAGAGGAAAAAGTGAAATCTGACATAAAATTCTCTCAAAACTCAATAAAATAAAGTTATTGGAACCTTTTAGAAATTGTGAGTAATAGTTTCTTATCAAGAGTTTTATGCTGTTAGTTTTTATTGAGACACCTGTGGCAAAGAACAGGTGTGGGCAATAAAAGTAATTACACTTGCAACAAGTTTGAACAGAGACACAGAGGACTCAGTCGTGCAAGGCTTGTTTATTTGTATAGTGCATTTCAGGTAGAAAGACAATTCAAAGTGCTTAACATAAAATATTGAAAGAAACAGTTAAAGTGTGATCATTAAAATTAAATAAAAGTTAAGAAAAACAGAATTTAAATTCAAGTATAGATAAACAGTGCTGCAGCAAGAAGGTTTCATGTGTCTCCCAGCACAATCTCCAGAACATGGAGGAGATTTCAGGAGACTGCTGGTTATTCTGGGAGAGCTGGACAGGGCCGTAGAAGGTCCTCAACCCCTCAGCAGGACCCATACCTGCTCCTTTGTGCAAGGAGGAACAGGCTGAGCACTGCTCGTGCCCTACAGAATGACCTCCAGAGGGCCACTGGTGTGAATGTCTCTACCCAAACAATCAGGAACAGACTTCATGAAGGTGGCCTGAGGGCCCCACGTCCTGTAGTGGGCCCTGTGCTCACTGCCCAGCACCATGGAGCTCCACTGAAGAACTCCAGAATTGGCAAGTCCGCCACTGGCGCCCTGTACTTTTCACAGACCAGAGCAGGTTCACCCTGAGCACCTGTGATAAACGTGAAAGAGTCTGGAGAAGACAAGGAGAACGTTCTGCTGCTGCAACGTGGTTCAACATGACAGGTTTGGTGGTGGGTCAGTGATGGTCTGGGGAGGCATATCCATGGAGGGACGCACAGACCTCTACTGCCTAGGAAATGGTGCTCTGACTGCCATAAGGTATCCAGATGAAATCCTTCAACCCATTGTCAGACCCTACGCTGGTGCAGTAGGTCCTGGTTTCCTCCTAATGCACCACAATGCCCGGCCTCACGTGGCAAGAGTCTGCAGGCAGTACCTGGAGGATGAAGGAATTGAAACAACTGAATGGCCTTCACCATCCCCTGACTTAAACCCAATAGAACATCTCTGGGACATTATGTTTGGGTCCATTAGGCGCCGCCAGGTTGCTCCTCAGACTGCTCAGGGATGCCCTCACACAGATCTGGGAGGAAATGCCACAAGACACCATTCATCGTCTCATTAGGAGCATGCCGCGACGTTGTCAAGCATACAAGCTCGTGGGGGCCACACAAGATACTGAAAAGCATTTAGAGTTGCAGAAATGAAGTTTGGGAGAAAATTGACTATCCTGCAACATCTTCATTTCACTCTGATTTTATGGTGTCTACACAATTGAGCCTCTGTAGACTGAAAACTTTTATTTCCATTAAAAGACATGGCATCCTTTTGTTCCTAGGACACTGTCCTGACGTTATTTGTATAGAAATCCAACTTCATATTGAGATCTGATGATCTGTTTCTTCAAAGTGCTCCTTTAATTTTTGTGAGCAGTGTATATCTGTGTGTCATCTGCATAGCTATGGTAACTTATGTTGTTGTACTTTGTAATCTAGGCCAGTGGGAACATGTAGATGTAAAAAAAAGTGTCCCCTGGTTGGAGCCTAGGGGAGCTCCAAATGTAATTTCTGTTGGCTCTGACGTGAAGTTACAAATTGACACAAAATATTTCCTGTTTTCCAAGAACCTGTTCAAGTAAAGTAGAGGTTTTCGTCTGCAAACAACATGCAACAATTTACAGATAAAACAATAATTTTAGTGAAAAAATGGAAATATCTTTCTTGGAGAATCATAATACACCTGTAAATACACATACACTGTATATAATAATGTACGTAGGCTGTCTCATTATTGTTGTGCATCAGTCCAATAATGGCTCTGGTATCAGACCTTTCACAATGGTGCTAGTGGTGGAAATTATAAAGCAGTCATGTGTGAAAAGAGTAAGTTAAAGGACAGAGAACACAGCCCTGATGAGTCCCAGTGCTTAGTGATTAGGTGAGTGTCCAATCCTAATTTTTTCTGTTTCAAGGAAACCTGCACCCATGTAGAAGTTTCAACCAGTTTGTGTGGAATCATTGTGTTAAAAAAAATAATTCTCTAATATATTTTGGTCCAAGTGTATAAGTGCAGAGTTGTAATAATTGCTTCCTTTGTTGATTTTTTTTTTTTTTTTCAGTTGGCAAAACTCGTTTGGGTTCAAACCAGCATTCAGCAATGATTCATGTGAGAACAAGTGAGTGTTAGTCATCCAGACGATTTGCTTAGTCAACCTAGAAATGAGGCCTTCAAAGAGCATGAACTGTCAAACATGGCAGAGGTTCAAAGATGTGCTGTGGTTGTCTTTCTTCTTCTAGTGCTTCAAAATTGCATAACCTGTATCATGAGATCTTGTGGGACTTCTGTGTGATTTTGGATCTTTGTGTGTCAGTCAGTTTATTTCTTTCTGTGGTGGTGCTGAGGCTGGGGCTCCCATTGAACCAAAGCTGGTGGAGCGGCCTTCAAAAGCATCATGTGACCTCTTTTCTTGTAAATAAAATGTTTCTTTTTTATGGAAATATATATATTTTTGGTGGTTTTGTTAATTTAAAGGACAAGAACATCACTTTTACGTCGTGCATCTACGGATCCCCTAGATCGAAATGGGGCATAACATAAATTGGGGGCTCGTCAGGGATTTGAACTTGGGACTCGAGCTGCATATTAGACAGAGCTGTTTCTGCTACATGAGAACAACTGCCTCAATAATTTTGAATGCCGAGAAAGACTAGCGGTTGTCTGCAGCTTTATTGTTCTTTGAAATCAAAGGCTTTTACTCTAATACATTCTTACTCTTAAGTCATTTCGTATTGACATTTGGCTAAGGACGCCTTCCTGTCATTTTTTGATGTTTTGGGTGTTCCTAACTTGTTGTTTTCTGACTTGTTAGCTGTTCCCGTTAAATCCTAATTTCCCAAACTCCAGGCCGCGAACTGGAACCGGTCCAGTACTGCGATGCGGAGCGCACAGGTGTCCAAGCCTGGTATCAGTACCTGGTATCAGGCACTGCATCCAAGCTTGATGAAGCACTAGGTGCGAACCAGTACCTGTTTAGGGTTAGTGTACTGGTACTGGGTTAAAATACTGGTACTAGATGCGAACCGGTAAGGGGTTAGGATTAGTGTATTGGTCACTAGGTTAAGGTGCTGATAAAGATATCGGACACGTCCCGAGGGCCATTTTTTGTCTAGTACTGCGTCCCAAGGGCTGTAGACCCCTGCTTTTACGAAGAGCCAGCACATCAAATAACCCAAAATGTAAAAAAATGATGCGAAGGGGTCCTTAACTAGACCGGAACCAGTCAAGTACTCCCACGTGGAGCGCACCAGTACCCAAACCTGGCGCGAACTACTACCGGGTTAGGGTTAGTGTCCTGGTACGGGGTTGAGGTAGCGGTACTGGACACGACCCAAGGACCAGTCTGCCTCTCGAGGGTTGTGGACCCCTGCTTTTACAAATAGCCAGCACATCAAATAACCCAGAACGTCAAAAAAATGATACGGAGGGGTCCTTAATTAGACCAGAACCAGTCAAGTACTCCCACGCAGAGCGCACCAGTACCCAAACCTGGTACCGGTACCCTAACCTGTCACCAGACGCTGTACCAGACATGAACTAATACTAGCGGCACTAGGCGCGAATTATTAACGGGTTAGGGTTAGTGTACTGATACTGAGTTGAGGTAGTGGTACTGGACACATTCCAAGGACCAGTTTGCCTCCCGAGGGTTGTGTACCCTGATTTTAAGAACAGCTAGCAAACAGAAGCAAAGTTTCCCTGAAGAAACGTTCCAAAAACATTTGTTTGGTTTTTGTTAGCTTTTAGCTTTAGGCTACTAACTTATCAATCAAGGTACCTACGCAGGTCATGTGACCAAGAAGTTTGTTATGAAAAGAATCTGTCAATTTTCCAAAATAAAACTTCCTTCAGAATCAGAAAATAAGCTAAACATAAATAATCTAAGTTAGCGTATTTATTCTTTTTTTTTTTTCTGATTGAGGCCCAGTACCAAGAGACTCAAGGATCGGTACCGGTCCGCGCGCCAGGGGTTGGGGACTGTTGTTCTGGAGAGATCCAAAAACAGCAGCTGATCATCTTTCACATCTTGCTGAAGAGTTTCAAAAGATTCCAGTCGAGATATAAGAAACATCGATACAAGACGGGACAGATTGTCTGTTATCTTTTCCCAACCGATATTAAGAGAGGCCATGCTGTTTTTGAGTGAAATTTTTTGTCAGGTTTGAGTTTCCTCCTCAATTTATGTCATTCCAGAGCAAACAAAACTAAAAATGCAAATAAAAAACATGTTTTCCCTGACAGAACTGCAAGAGTACTAAAACTCTTGACCAAGGCTATTCATACAAACACAATGTTTTATTTATTATCCGTATTTTAAACGTGCTATTCTACAGTTTAATAAGTAAGTCTCACAACAATTCAAAAGATAGAATATTGTAAAAATGATCTGTATTTCTGGTTCTAAACCATTTATCCAAATGTAAATCTGAATATGACCCAGCAGGCTTAAGGACTCTGGTTACAGAAGAGGACGTTTGCTCTTGCGTAATTTAAATGCATGTACATTTTTCCGACACCAGCTGTCAACAGTCTGTCTTGTGGTTGACCCGTCATATCTGTAGTTCTTTCTGACAATCACAGAGTAGAAAAACACGTTCAACTTGTTTGGTGTGATCTGTGTAAAGTAACTGTATTTCACACAATGCTGATGCTGAATTAATTAAACATTTGTTTTGACAAACAGGAATAAATAGTGACATGGAGAAGTACACTAAAAAAATAAAAATAAAAACAGACCTGATCCTTGTAAATATACCTCATGTTCTTCTTTTGGACTGATGGTCACTTTAAATGTAAGGGATTTAGGTATTGGTTGACAAGTTCACCAATGAGGAACTGTTGCCTGGGTGGTCAACGGTCTCCACCAATCAGGTGTCTGCTTTGGCTCTGCCTCTTGCCTTTCTTCTCCTATCGTGAATGCGGCAGCTGAATGGGTCAGAAAAATGATGACTCACCGCACATGTCACTGCTGTGATTGGATGAACTATTTTTAAGCAGATATATAAGCAAGCAGAGACTCGGTGGGTGCTGAGGTTGACAAGAAGAAATTACAAAATAAAAGCTTCTGTAGGTGGCACCAGTGATAAACTGTTTTGAAATAGGAGTTCAGCTGTTGACAGTTGATACAGTGTACTTATAGTGATTCTCCTGCTTCTTTCTGAAAGTTTTTAGTCATTTTTTCAGCTATTTCAGCAATCTTCAGGGATCAAAACGTTCAGCTTGTATTTTCAGGATTCATAAACATTTTTAAAATATTGAGCAAAATATGCCCCATGGATAATAAATAAGAAAGTCTTCAAATGTTAAGATTTAAAGTAGATTATCAACAAACCTTTTCATTTAATCATGGGCTATGTTTTCTTCTTTTATAGTAATTTTCAGTAAATTTGAGTTTGGCTAATATTTTAGCAACGCGCTAACATTTTTGTATGATCTGTTATCTACAGGCAGATTTAGAGTTTAGCTTCTATTTGAGCAAAAGGCTAATGTTTTTGACTAATTAAGTTTACCAATTAATTTTAGGCTAGGTTGGAATTTAGCTAATATATATGCAACAAGCTAGATTTTTTGACTAATTTGACTCTACAGAGATTTTTTTTAGGGCAGTTTAGCTAATATTTTAGCAACAGGCTAACGTTTTTGATTATTTTAGTTTACAGATTCAAATTAGGCTATTTTGGAGTTTAGCTAGTATTTAAGTAACAAGCAAGCTTTTTTTGGCTAATTTGGATCTATTGATTTTTTGTGGCTAATTTAGAGTTTAGCCTCTATTTTAGCTACAGGCTAATGTTCTTGATTCATTTAGTTTACTGATTAATTTTAGGCTATTTTGGAGTTTAGCTAATATTTTAGCAACATGCTAACATTTTTGTATGATCTGTTATCTACAGGGGTTTTAAGGCAGATTTAGAGTTTAGCTTCTATTAGAGCAAAAGGCTAATGTTTTTGACTAATTAAGTTTACCAATTATAAGCTAGGTTGGAATTTAGCTAATATTTATGCAACAAGCTAGATTTTTTGACTAATTTGACTCTACAGAGATTTTTTTTAGGGCAGTTTAGCTAATATTTTAGCAACAGGCTAACGTTTTTGATTATTTTAGTTTACAGATTCAAATTAGGCTATTTTGGAGTTTAGCTAGTATTTAAGTAACAAGCAAGCTTTTTTTGGCTAATTTGGATCTATTGATTTTTTGTGGCTAATTTAGAGTTTAGCCTCTATTTTAGCTACAGGCTAATGTTCTTGATTCATTTAGTTTACTGATTAATTTTAGGCTATTTTGGATTTAGCTAATATTTTAGCAAACATGCTAACATTTTGTATGATCTGTTATCTACAGGGGTTTTAAGGCAGATTTTAAGTTTTAGCTTCTATTAGAGCAAAAGGCTAATGTTTTTGACTAATTAAGTTTACCAATTATAAGCTAGGTTGGAATTTAGCTAATATTTATGCAACAAGCTAGATTTTTTGACTAATTTGACTCTACAGAGATTTTTTTTAGGGCAGTTTAGCTAATATTTTAGCAACAGGCTAACGTTTTTGATTATTTTAGTTTACAGATTCAAATTAGGCTATTTTGGAGTTTAGCTAGTATTTAAGTAACAAGCTAGCTTGTTTTTTTATTTTTTTGTGGCTAATTTAGAGTTTAGCCTCTATTCTAGCTACACGCTAATGTTCTTGATTCATTTAGTTTACTGATTAATTTCAGGGTATTTTGGAGTTTAGCTAATATTTTAGCAACATGCTAAAGTATATGGCTAATTTGAATCTACTGGGGTTTTTTAGGCTAATTTAGAGTTTAGCTTCTATTTTAGCTACAGGCTAATGTTTTTGATAACTTTAGTTTACCAAATAGTTGTAGGCTTCTTTTGAGTTTAGCTAATATTTAAGCAACATGCTAACGTTATTGACTAATTTGCTAACTACTGGGGATTTTTTAGGGTAATTTAGAGTTTAGCTGCTATTTTAGCAACATGCCAAAGTTTTAGGTTAATTTATAATTTAAATTTTTATGTTTTTTAGGCTAATTTGGAGTTCAGCTTCTATTTCAACAGCAGATTAACTTAGTTTACTGATTAAATTTAGGCTCTTTTGGAGTTTAGCTAGTATTTAAGTAACACACAAAATGTATTAAGCAATTTTACTACAAATTTTTCAGGATTTTAGGTCAACTTCAGTGCTCTTTCATAGTGTTTTGATAAAATTTTCAGTCTTAAAGCAAATTTAACATTTTGCAAATAGCTTTTGCTTTTTCAGCAAAAAGCTTCAGCATATTTCGACACTACTTTCAGTAAAAAGCATTCACATTAAGGTAATGCAGCTTCTTCTAGTTTGCATTGCTTTTCCTCTTCAGCTCTTTGAGTACCTCATTGAATAAGAAGCAAAAATATTTCCAGATAAGACTAAAAAAAATGGTTAAAAAATGAAGAAATGCTTCATATGTCATAAAGAAGTGTGGAAAACAGTGACAAAATACAGATGACACAACAATTTTGGTCTTCCTCTTATTATGAGTTTTCTGGAAGCAGGTTGCATTCATTGTCATTCTGCATGATTAAGCTTGTTTTGCTATAAAGTCTGTTTTTATTTTTCTTTCATTTATTTAAAAAAAAAAAGTTATTCAACTAGACTTTAAACCACTCAAAGTGCTTTTTTGTCATGGCTTGTTTAAGATCATTTTTATTGCTCATTTTAATTTGCAAAAAACAGTCGATCCATAGTGGAAGTTTGTCATTTTATTTCTTTTTTTAAAAACTTTTACAAAGCAGAACCAGAACAAAGGTTACATGCAAAAAGATTTTTAAAAAAAGCATTATCTTTAAAAAACGCAAGTCTGCAAAACTTCCTGATGATGTGACTCACAATGACATCATTGTCTGTGACTGGATTCACATTTCAACATGCCGGCTGATGTCCACCTTTAGAGAAACAAGAAATACAGTGTTTCCTGTAATTGCCACTCCCAGTTCGTTGTTGTGTTTGCATTCCTTTTCGGAAAACCTATTTCAACAAACACATATTGAGATTATAAACAAGGAATTAAAAAAAAGTGAGGTATTTATTAAATTAGATGCATTCATGTTTTATAATGCAATGAGACAGCAATATTTTAATAAGTAGAAAAAAAGAATACAACCTTTTTAAACTTCCCTTCTTTAAAAAACAAAAAATATTCACTTAAACAAAAACAACATAACACAACAAGAGGTTTTATTTTTTAGCTATTTTTTCACTGAAATGATGATTTGAGTCACTTTCTTGTGAAGTGCAGTAATAATGGTTTCCCAGTTTTCCTGCATTTCCGCAGCTCAAGTCACGCCTCACGTGGTTGGAAAATTACTTTTGGTGAGATGCTCTCTGGGAGTGTTTGAGCCATGATTCACCACTGCGGTGGCAATTGACCCTCAGTTGGAGAGGAAAGAAAATAAACGGGTGGGTAAAACTGTAAAACGTAGAAGAGTTAACATAATAAAAGAAAAAAACCAAAAGCATGTGGTTTAGCAGAGTCTTCCTTTTGTGCAAAGAGACCGTGGGTAGTGTTCGGATTTACTCCAACGCCTCAACTCTCCCTCTTTATGCCGAGCACATGTTGCAGCCACTACTATCAACAAAGCTGAGGGAGTTCTTTAAAGTTCCGCTCCAGCTGTATTTTTTTATTGTAAAAGCATTCCCAGTGGTTTTTATAATTGTGTTTTTTTTTTGTTTTGTTTTCTTTAGAAAAAAAAAAAAAAAACTATTCACTTCTTCTGCAGCGCTACAGGAGTTCATTAGAAATTCTCATCTGGGTTGTGGGCGGAAACGTCATAAAGTTCTAGGAATTTCGAAAAAACTGTTTCTCCATTACATCATAATTTTGTGATAAAGCACAAACCAACTCACACGTTAAGTTAGTGCTGGGCGATATGATGATATATATCGTGTATACTTAAGCTAGCATGTAGCTTAAGTATTAGCTAAATTCTAAAACACTCTATAAAAAACTTACAAAAAAGATTAAGTTAGCCAAAACAGCTAGCATGTAGCTTAAATGTTAGCTAAATTCCAAAATACCCCAGAAAAACTTACAAAAAAAGATTAAGTTAGCCAAAACAGCTAGCATGTAGCTTAAATGTTAGCTAAATTCCAAAATACCCTAAAAAACTTACAAAAAAAAGATTAAGTTAGCCAAAACAGCTAGCATGTAGCTTAAATGTTAGCTAAATTTCAAAATACCCTAAAAAGAACTTACAAAAAAGATTAAGTAAGCCAAAACAACTAGCATGTAGCTTAAATATTAGCTAAATTCCAAAATACCTAAAAAAAACTTACAAAAAAAGATTAAGTTAGCCAAACAGCTAGCATGTAGCTTAAATATTAGCTAAATTCCAAAACACCCTAAAAAATAAACCTTACAAAAAAAAAGATTAAGTTAGCCAAAACAGCTAGCATGTAGCTTAAATATTAGCTAATGAATATTCGTACTCAAAAATTTCGGGAAGCAGATCGCGAATACCTGAGCACCCGGATACTCGTTACAGCCCTCGTGACAACAGTCATGGATGACGACGCGGCTTCGTGACTGTTTCCCTTCTGACTCTTTACCAGCTCAGTGGCCTTGTGGTAGAGTGTCCGCCCTGAGATTGGAAGGTCATGGGTTCAAGTCCAGGCTGAATCATACCAAAGACTGTAAAAATGGGACCCAGTGCCTCCCTGCTTGGCACTCAGCATTAAGGGGTTGGATTGGGGGGTTAAACCACCAAATGGTTCCCGAGCGCGGCTGTGTCTGCAGCTCACCGCTCCCTTAGGGGATGGGTCAAATGCGGAGAACAAATTTCGCACACCTACGTGTGTGACAACTAATGGGACTTTAACTTTACAGAGAGATTTTTTTTTGTGCATCTGTCACAATAAAAAGAGTTGGAATGTAAGAATGTGAAGTTTATTTCATAATTAACATTTATAGGCACTTTCAAAGCAAGATTATATTAAAAATATCGCAACTTTTGTCGCCACTTTTCACCAAAGCTGCCGCAACATCAGGCATTTTTTCAGAGAATAGCTGAAAATCTACTTTATTGTTTCTTTATTGATATATATCATATTGTGATATAAAATATTTTATATTGCGAAATACTTTTTTTTCCATATCGCCCAGCACTACGTTAAGTCATTAAAAACACGGCGATGGATGAGAATAAGTATTTTTTTTGTTTGATTTGGGAAGTGTGCAGCTAGTCCATTTATAGTTTGTGATTAAAAAAAAAAAAAAAACTTTTTTAACAAGTGAGCAACTGTTTTTTTTTGTTTTTTTTTTTGAAAATACGACTAGATCCATTTAAGTTTGTCACGGCACTCGCGCTCATCTTCAAGGAGGTTCTGGCTAGCAGCACCTCACAAGCCCAAGCTAATATTAGCATAGCAAAAAAGAAAAAAAATTATATAATAATGAGTATTATCGGAGCAATCCCGCAATTTTAGCATCTTCAGCTATTGTCACTTGCATCTTCAGCTGTCAAATTCAGCTTACAGCATTTACACCAGCATTTTCGTAGATAATGCTAGTATGAATATATCTAGTTTTTAGTTGGTTTAAAGCTAACAATGGTTAAGTTGTGTTCTCTACATTAAGTTTGAGCATGACCCAATTAAATAATAATAATAATAATTGATATATCAAATCTACTGGATTTATAAATTGATTAGAGGATAAATGAAATGAAAAGAAATTATTATTGCTGAAAATCATAAATAGACACATGAATCCATTGAATTTATTTCCTAAATGACATGAAATCTTCCTCTGAAATCTTGTTCTGTTTCTCTTTCAGCTGACAGAAACATTAATATTGTTCAGCAGTTTTCTCATATTTTGCAGCTTACTCTTTAAAGGTAAATCTGACACAGTAAACACTAAAGACAGTTTTTAGGCTTTGAAAACCAAAAAAGTTGGCGTGGTTGCGATGCACCTCTCAGGTTTGATGTGCCGGAGCAGCACGCGGAGACTTGTCTTTAAAAGTCCCCGTAAAATCCTAAAAGCTTTCCCCTTAATTCCAACTCCTGACAAACTGACTCAGGAGTGATTCATTACATTTTAAAGATTTCTCTATGCCAACTCACTCGAATCAAAAAACGGTTGTTGTGATTAGCAAGCTTCAACACTATCAGATCATAAATCTCCAATCTTAAATCCCACTTTTTTTTTTTTGGCTTTTCCTATAAAATATATGGGAATCATTTTCACCCATATTTTTAACTATTTTATTTTTACCACATTCTGCAACTCTTTTTTAATTTTTTTTTTTCATGTTAACTCTATAAGGTGACAAACAAAAACAATACATCATTTGTTTAAATAAAGTTATAAATGTGTGAAATGGGCAAAATTCCTGATATTTTTATAACAGCATACATATAATAGTACACAAAATACTAGACAAAAAAAGTATTTGTATATGCTAATATGATTGATAAATTATATTGCGATTATTATTAAAAGTTTTCAGTTTTGTATGATATGTAAAATATTAGCTTTAATCAAGTTAAATTTAAAGGAAAACGAACATTTTTAATTGGATGTAAACTCAAATAATTTAACAAATTACAGAGCTTTTGTTAATTGGTCCAACATTTACTGTATTCATTGTCAATTGTTTATTAAAGATATGATTGTTTCGTATATGTAATCAAATATAATAAAATTAACAAATTTACACGAGTTGCTGCTTTTTTAAAGTTTTTTCTAACATATTTCCTTAAATATTGTAATTTTTGATTGTTCTAATAGTATTAAATTTTCCAAAAATAGAAAATCTTTTAAAAATGCTTTTTAGTTTGAATGACAAAAGTTTTTAATCCCACCCCGATTAAGGAAGATACCCCAAATCTCACCCAGGGGGCAACTTTGCACACGTTAAAGAAAAAAAAAAAAAAAAAAATTACTCTGTATTTTTAAATGTTTCCCAACAGTAGCTTTACTGATTATATTCAAAGCTTAAAAAATAAAAAAAAAACATCATAAAATCACCAAACAATGTCTGTCAGTGGAGCAGATTTATCAGTTCATTTAACCACTGAACGCTTGGAAATTCTAGAAATGTTGTTTTTTTTTTTTTGTTTTTTTTTTTGCGGTGTGCAGATTGAATGAGACTTTCATTGTGCGTTGGTGTGTGTGTGTGTGTGTGTGTGTGTAGCGGGGGCATGTCAGGGCGTGTTCCCGTTCGCTGCTGCCCACAGCCCTTAAGCAACGCAGTAAGTTAGCGACGCATGGCAGAGCGGCCTTCACGTCGTCTGTGTGACTCAGTGAACAGCAAATACATACTGACACAATGTGAAAATAAAGATTTATATATGTATATTTGATTAAAAAAGACATTAGTTTTTGTTTAATGTAATAGTGCATATTTAACCTTCACTTTATTACCTTTTTTTCTTCCAAAACAAATGATTAAACTATGAATTGAATTCTCTAATTATATTTATATTAATATATATAGTCATTCTCTAGTAACAATTTAATATTTTTTAGAAAATTTGAAAAATCTAAACTCGACATATTGTATGAAATGTCCAATATACTCACAATAAGTTGGGAAATTGTGAAAACTTGGTGGATGTTGTACACGTTTGTAGTATTTTAGGTTAGGGAGGAGTCGCCAACCTTTCACAGTAAAAGAACCGTTTGGGTTTGTTTTCTACTGATAGAAGGAGCCGCATAGTCGGATTCTAGTAACAATGTTGTGCAGCATAAGATAATATGTACTTTTAACTCATAAAAGATTATTATTTTTTTCCCTCTTTGTCCTCAGCAGTCTTACACTGCTGGGTTTTGTTATTTTAGTTTGGGGTTGGACCTTGGTAGTCTTGATTTGCTGGCTTTGTTTATTTGTTTTTTTTTAAAGGGAGCCGCTGACTCTTACAGTCGATACGGCGGGTCAGCGGTCTCCATGACTTATTTTATGTTTGACCAATCCTCGTGGAGAGATAAAAGAGAAACATGTGGAGACCTCTGGCTCTATAATGTTTCAAAGTGTCTTACTTTTTGGGGTTCACACCTAAAAAAAATTCTGAAAGAAATTTCTAAAAAGATTGGCTCTATTTTTCTTAAACCAAAGCCAACAGTAACGTAGTATTAAGCTGCTTGATCCCTTACAAGTGATTTACTAAGGATAAACTCCTGTTTGACGTTTATTTGTTCATTATAAAGTACTGACAAATACTAATAAATGTATTTATAAGCAGATTTATACAACAAAGCTATTGCTGATACTAATTTTTGGGGTAATAAATATCAAACTGATGAAAGTCTTGTTTTTTCTCATCCATTACTATCATGTCACAATATCCTTAATGTATTGTGTGATTTACGTGATTGATCTGTTGCAGATTCTACAGAAGTATTCATAAATACTCTCTGTAACCATTAATTAGCAAAAGTAGATTTCAGAGAACACATCTGTATCCGTCAATAATATTACCCCCCTGAAGGACTCGTCTCACATAATCCGATTAGGTAGGCACATGCTGTCCGTCCTCCATAACAAATCAGTTTGACAGACGCAGAACACAGAGACGAGAACAAGAACTGAACCTTCTACTCTGCAACAATGATGACTGAACTTTTTGGAACATGTCCAATCCATCCCTTAAGTGAGAACAGAGCCAGAAGTGCATTAAACTAGTGAACACACACCCTAAGCACAAATGAAGGGCATATCATGAAACATCAACTATTTTGAGACTTTAGGTGTTTTCAAATGCTAATTCCTCAAGAAGAACAATCTCAAAGTGGTATTTTGAACTGTTCATGCTTCTCTGAGCATTCCTCTGAGCACCAGCCCCTTCTAACCCATGAAAACAAGCGAGGTCTCACGTTAGGTGGGTTTGGGGTGACTCGCGCCTCGCCTGACCGAACAGCGAGACTGTATGAGAACAGGAAGTCGGGGATGTCATTAACATATTCACTATAGTAAATATTTACTATAATGGTTTTAATGATAATTATCAACACCTGCCCACAGACAACAGATGAAAAATAGCTTAATTTAATATCTATTGTCCCACAGAAATTGTTAACTTTTAAAGGCAACAATAACACATAAAACCACCAATTAGTTAAACTATTGTTCATTTTTACATCAGTGATTCATCAGTGATTTTCTTTTATTTAGCGCCTATCATCTCTGATCAGCATCACGTCGAAGTACAAAACCTGCCTGAACACCGTTTCCCACAATGCACATTTTTTTGTAGTCATATAGACAGCTTGAAGCCAGTGCAGCGCCAGATTTCCAACTGCACGCGCCTGATTGGTCGCCTTGGACCCGCCTCTTTCCCGCAATATTCTCATGATGATTGACAAGTGACGCGAGAGTCCAAACTACCCAGCATGCACCGAATTCCAGACGATCTACGCACGCAAGATCTTAAACACACCTATTGTGTTACAGATAAGGGAACCGCCCCTTTCAGGAGGAGTCTGCAGGGCCAGCTCCGCCCCTCAGGCTAACACACAAACATTTACTTTCTGTGATCCATTCATTTTATTTTCACAATAAGTGCATCCATCTTTGCAAAAGGTCGGATGTTAGCCGAATTGCTTCCATACCCCTACGGCTCCTCCCTATTGTCCGAACTTGTTTTAGAGCAGCAGTATCCCTCCGCCAGTATGGTGAGAGTAAAGTAAAGAAAAATACACATGTAATTAAAACCAATGTTGTTACTGTTTTGGTAATTGGGGTGTTGCACCCGTTAACTTTGATAGTCCGTGAGCCTTCACCTGCAAAGATAGCCGGTTTTGCTTTTCCTTTGCTCCCCTAGTGGTAGAATTGCGCCATTGCGGCCATTATTTAAAAAAAAAATAACCCTAACTCCCCACAGGAATGGGCTGGAAACTTGCTTTCTTTTTTTACATCCTTATATTTTTTTATCTTCACAAACTGGGCCGGATTAAACCATTTGGAGGGCCTTATTCGGCCCGCGGGCCGTATGTTTGAACCCCCCTGAAAGACCCTTTAAAGAATTATTCAAAATTCTTTGCAATTTGATCAAAACTCTTTGTTGAGAATGTTCTATTTGAACCTGTAAAGCATTTTAATAGTCTGTTTGGAATAATCCGTTGAACTGAAAGTAACTGAACACTATAATCATAATAAGCTGGTTGTGTCAATGCAATGATCGAAAATTATATTTTATTAACTTTTTTAATTAGACGGAGTTGTTGTCATTAATGTGTCAAATGACAAGTTCAACAGAACAAAATAAACATGAATTTAGAAAGAACATAATGGAAGGACTCATTAAATTAACTCCTGAATAAATAAAAATTCACACAAACAAAAAGGAGTGGCCGAAAGTTACCGCTGAGGAGAAACCGCCGTGAACGCCTGCAGGTGTTCAAAAGTCTCCCTGGGTACATCTGACAAATAACAATAAAAGCGAACAAATGCTCGGGTGAGTCAGCACTGCGCTGGAAAAATATTTGCAGTCACACGGAGACATCCAGGTGCCGGAGCAAAGCGCGAGAGTACACATTGATGTTTATCTTCACTTCTGCAGACTGAAGGCAGAATGCTTTACTGTGACACGTTTATTATTAATGTGATGTTTGGATAAAAATCTCCCCGTCTGACAGTCTGTAGTCCGATCGGACTGCAAGTGCTTGGACATTTGCTTCTCTTATTTTTTACTATATACATTAAAAAATAGAAAAAAAAATGTGAATTTTGATATTAAAGAAGTATGACTATAAAGATAAAAATCCTTTTCTCTTTAATTCTCTCGTGCAAATTTCTTTTTCTTTTAAAATTTCTGGCTATTTTTAAAGTTCAGGGTTATAAAAGAAAAAAAAAGGAACCACATCAAAGACTGAAAGTGAAAGTAGCTGAAATGATTGTTTATTTATTATTTATTGGTTTATTTGTTTATTTATTTTTTTTTTTTAATAAAAACAATAATAAAAAATAAAGTAGCTGAAACGATCATTTATTAATTTATTTTTAAATAAAAACAATTATATAAAAATAAAGTAGCAGAAATGATTATTTATTTGTTTATTTATTTTTAAATAAAAAAACAATTATGAAAAAATAAAGAAGCAGAAATTATTATTTATTTTTAAATAAAAAAACAATAATAAAAAAATAAAGTAGCTGAAATGAATATTTATTTATTTATTTTTAAATTAATAAAACAATGATAAAAAAAAAAAAAAAAAGAAATTAGACGGTTTTATTGTTCTGACCATCTTACTAACCCGTAATGCAACACTGGCATTGATGATGGATCAGACAAAATAATAACTAATAATCAATCAGCATTAGTTAGGTGTAAGACGTTGACTTCTGGGTAAAATTTTGCCTTTTTCTCTGTTGAAATGCCTTTGAAAAAGTGTTAAGAATAATTAAAAAAAAACGTATTTATTTGAGATGTCTGTTTTATTTTAGGTTGTATTTAAAAAATCATGAAAAGAAGAAAATTCATGACTTTAATAATGCATTTTTATCAAATAAAAGAACTTCTTAACATAAAAAAATAAAATGTTTCATTTTGTAAGATCAGGTGGACGAATTTAGATGTTGGTGAGTCTGATTGTAGGATTGAGTCTACTTTGGTATAAAAAAAAACAAATTATGAACCTAATAACATGTTTTTAGTTCTCTAAATCTGCAACAAATTTCAGTTTCCACTAGAGTTTGACTCAAGTACTTTAGCTTTCCTGCACACCACAAAAGTGTTTGTTTCTGCAGATAGTCCGTATCGTTTAGCAGGTGTGAACGCTCACCTGAGCTTTGGTGCAGACAAAACATGCAAACCTTGCTCTGCTTAAAAAACAAGAGTCTTGGTTCACTAACATTGCAACGCTCAGTGAGCGTGGCTGTGAACAAACAAATCTCCAAATTCTGCTCGTCGTAGTCGCGCCACAAACACAACATTCACCTCTGATGAAGGATAATGGAAGATATAGCGCTGAATGAGATCATTGAATGTACTTTTTTGAAAAAAATACTTTAAGAAATTAGTTGGAAACTGCTGAATTGCCAAATTCCATGCCCGGGGTTTTAGGCCGCCGCCCAAACCACAATGCACCGGCCCCTTCAGAGCTCCCTGTAGGTGGTGGCCCACTGGGGAGTGATCCCACGTCGCTCCTTCGGGTTGGACCCGACCGGGGCCACCAGGCGCTCGTCTCCGAGCCCCAACCCCAGGCCTGGCTCCAGGGTGGGACCACGGTGACGCCAATCCTGGCGACGTGGCGGGATCTCTGATATCTATCGTTCATAAAGGGGGTTCTGAACCGCTCTTTGTCTGGCTCGTCACCCAGGACCTGTCTGCCATGGGAGACCCTACCAGGGGCAAAAGCCCCCAACAGCATAGCTCCTGAGATCACTCGAGCACTCAAACCCCTCCACCACGTTAAGGTGGCGGTTCACCTTAACGTGGTGGAGGAAGTGGCCGGGAGAGGGAAGTCTGGGCATCAGACTGCTGCCCCCGCGACCCGGTCCCGGATGAAGCGGAAGAAGATGGATGGATGGATGGTGAATTGCTTCTAGTTTAGATTTTTAAAAAAAGCTATAAACTGAAAATTAAAGTAAGAAAAACGTTTAATGAATTCAATGATATGCACCAAACCAGCTGTAAAAATCTGCAAATATTAAAAAATAAAGATAAAAATAAAACACTGATCTTCATAAGAACATCTGGAATTTTAAGTAAAATTTCTTTCTTTCAAATATGACAAATTTCACCTTAGTTACTCTAATTCACAGAAATTAGTAAAGAACGAGCATCGACACGTTTTAAAAAACACCAGTACAAATATTTTTGTGCATAGAAATAAATGTTAGAAGAATGTGAGGCTCTGCATCGCAAGAAGTTGAGAAACTTCACACTTCCTTTGTTAAAGGTTAGAAAACGAAACTCTCACTAGTTGATCAGAAACCACTTTTCTACGTCTCGAGCTGCAACAAACCCAATTAAAATAATAAAAAAAAATGTAATGTCTGTTGAATGGGATCTTTCTTTCTCTATTTAAATATTTGTTGTTTACTTTTTACATTATTTATTATATTAAAATTCAATTATATTTCTTCCAATATTGATTTTCAAATAAAATTTGATATTAAAACAATGATAATACAGATTACTGTTCTTTTTGCATTGAAACATGCAACAATTCCACTCAAACACACTAATACTTTCCTAAAGTGTTATTGTTTCCTACAGTCGGTGCTGAATAATGCTTCGTAAGCACCCAAACAAACGGTCTGTGTTCTTTTGTTTACCTAAAACAATCATGCAAGAGACAGCAATTCTAATCCGTCTGCTGTTACACGAACCCCTCAGATGAAAACCAGCGAGTGACATCACGGACCATCCAGAATCGGTTTGTTTTCTACCCCAAAATATTAGTTTGCTAATTTTTAGCATCTTAGATTTTATTTATGATGAAATATAAAAGGATCATGCAAATAAAATTATGTTTCTTTGTAAAAACTAACTTTACAATAAAAATTTAAAAAATATTTACATAAAAATGTTTTTAAAAGTCGTACAAACTTATTAAAAATATATTTTCAATCTATAAATTTTGTTTTGAAGAAGAATTCTTCAAATCCATGAAGCTCTTTTCCTATTTTTACATAAAGAAACATTTATTTTAAAAATATTGTAATTATTATATCTAATGCATTTAAATTTCTTCAATAAAATAGAATATATTTAATGTTTAAACTTTGATTAGTTTCAATCTTCATTAAAAAAAGCTTTTTTTTTTGCTCTAAATAGTTTTAGTAACAAGCCAATCATGTCACCTAATTTTTTTTTTTTACTTTAGTTCTCCAACAATCTTTTTGTGTTAGAAGCTTAAATAATTTTAAATTTCACTTTTTAAAAACCTTTTATCACATCTGTATATATTACAAACTTGGTCGTTTTATTCATGCTAGTGTTACAAGGAATTAAAAATAACTCTTCATATAAAGATTAAATTAATGTGGTTTAGTACAAACAGGTTTTGCTTTATTGTAGTAGCATACATAAAATACAATTTTCATCAAAGGAACTCTGACTTGCATTTGTGACAGATTTACATTCCTATTTCTGGCGTTTTTTGTTAAAATATAATATGTCAATTTTTCCCATAAATCCTACATTTACAAATAAGGCTTAAAAAAGCAATACAAAAAAACATCTAAATTTAAAAAGCTATTAAAGTAAATCAAAACCAAAATAATGGGGATATAAAGTATTACAGAAAAAAAGGAAGGATGAAATAAATCAATGAATTTTAATGGTTTTTAATTCATACACTAACAGTAAAATAATTTGAAATGTTTTTTCTTGTTGCATATCTGTTCTATTCACTGATATTTCATTTGAAAGGAATCATTTGTATTATTATTGTATTATAATGAAACTGTAATAAATTATTTTAGACGTTTTTTACTATTTAGTCTTCAGTCCATTTAAATTGATGGTTTTTCAGTCAATTTTCCTTTTTATTTGCCGCCTTTTCTTTTTTTCTTTGTTTAGGTTTTTCATGTTTTAGCTCAGCTGTTTTGTCATGTTTATGTTGTTTCAGTAAAATAAAACGTCACTTAGGTAAAAGTCTTGCATTTGAATCCTCCAGAACAATCATTCCTGACAAAAAATAACATTTATTTTTAAAAATGCAGATGTTTTTGCCTTTTTTTAATTTATAATTACAGAGTTTTAAACAATTATATGTTCACCCAAAAAGGTTTAGTTAAGAAAAATCTTCTGAAGGTAAATACAGAAACAATTGATAGTAAAATAATATTGTTGCAAAATTAATTTACAAATTATATTTTCCTTTTTTTGAATTTAAAATCTGAAAATGATGATACTACAGAAAAAATTTACAAGCAGAAATTAACACAGAAGATCTAGAAAACGACCTTTTAGTTTTTACTTTTTTAAATATTCTCCCAACTTAGACTGATTAAAAAAAAAATTAAAATAAAACAAATACGATAATAGCAAGTAAACATTTCAGCAAAAATATGTACATTTGTGAACTTTCTGAAAATATTTTTTTAGTCGTTAAATTTTCCTTTTTTTCGCAGGTTGATGATTCTCTATTCATGTTACATTATTTAAAATCTGGATATTTAAAAGCAACTAAATATAAAAAAAAAAAAAATGTTGTTTGTGAAATCTCTGTTCACGAAACTGTTTAAAGTTCTACGTCGTAAAAATATGTGAATAATCTATGTTTTTTTAACTTAATTTTACCACAGAGTTAATTTCAGCTGATAAAAAATGAGCACTAGAACCACAAACCGTTTAAAAATAACATTTTAATAAATACCAAATTAGTGGAATTCACTTTTTTCATCATTAACAGTCCACTGATAACATTTGAGTCATTGAGTACAGCCAAGCAAAAACAAAAGGAAAACTCAATAATAAATAAAAAATATTATAATAAATTGTCTGATTGCTGAAAGCAATCAGAGTATGTTATCCACATTCTTTATTATATTTTATTGTCTGATTGCTGAAAGCAATCAGAGTATGTTATCCACATTCTTTATTATATTTTATTGTCTGATTGCTGAAAGCAATCAGAGTATGTTATCCTACAGCTTTCAACTATTTTATTCTTCTTCTTCTATTTTCTTATTCCGTCTAAATTTCGCAGTGCTTCTTGTCCTACAGTTTAATAGTTATCAAGCTGAAATTACTGTGGTTTGTAGTGCTCGATAGTGCGATGCGTGCTATTATTTTGTTTAGCCATTGGACTTATGGTTGATTTTATATTAATATTTTTATGAATTATTTTTCCCATAGACTTAACATTGTGAGCACCTTTGAATGCTCATATCTTCAAAAATACTAAAGATAATTCCATGAAACTTTTCAATATTGTAGCCTGTAGTAAACTACACGTTCTAATAAAATTCTAGCTCAATGGTACTCAATAGCGCCACCAGGTGGTCGTTTATGTGCAAAAATGGTTTTTGGCCTCTATCTCGAATACCGTAAGTCAGAAATTTATGCTTTCTTTTTCTGTGTGTTCCTTGGATGCTAATGAACGTTTTTCAAATTGGGACTATGGACTTCCGTCTAACTAGATTTTTCGCAATTTGCGATTTTTCGTAAAACACGTTTTTGGCTCCCTATTCAACATAGTTTAACTAAACTTGACCAAAATTGGTACATACCCTATTTGGACTACCCCGAATTCAATGGTACCACTCAATTGGCGAAATTCCTTACCGTTTTGGAGATAATTGCATTGCTAATGAGGTGGGTGTGGTCACTGATTTTTAACATGCTGTAAATCCTACAAAGATTGTCAAAACTTCACAAGTTTTGATACATAACTTCATCCTACAGTGATGAAGAAGTATGAAAAGTTTTATGAAAATATTCCAATAGGTGGCGCTATAATTTAGGAAATGGTGTTAAAGCCTCTATCTTAAAAACTACTCAACCTAGCTACATAAAATTCAACGCATAGGTTGCAGGAGGAGACTTGTATAACATAGTAGAAATAGGGCTCTGCTGCGCCACCTAGTGGTGACTTAAGAAGGATAACCTAACTTTGGATGGGTCCTGTTATCTTCCAATTAATTGCATGTATCAATATGCAACCACTTGTAGTTTGTTAAGTTGATCAAGGAGGTGTTTGGTTTTAAACTTTATACCATTTGGGTTTATGGTTGATTTTATATGAATTTTAAAAAAATATTTTTTCCCCCTATCAAAATACATGGGACAAACCTTAAATCCCTATTATCTTGAAAAGTAGTTGATCAACTGGTATGAAACTTTGTCAGTAGATACTTCAGACCAATCTTTAAATGCTCAATCAATTTTGGCTCTATTGCGCCACCAGGTGGTCAGTTGGAGCACTAAAGTGTATAGGCCTTATTCTCTAAGTGCATTTGTCTTAAGCCCTACCTTTTTACTTATTTGTTATTCATGGTATAGTAAAATAATAGCCTATATTCATCAGCGATCTCTATTGTGTAAAACTTTTTCGCAATTGACCATTTTTCGCAAAACACTTCTTTGACTTCCTTTGTCACATACTTTGACAAATCTTTACAATTTTCTACACATACCCTATCTGGGCTACCACAAATCCAATAGTAATATCCATTTTCCATAGTTGCGTACGGTTTTTGCGTAACACGTCATGCAAATTAGACAGGCTGAGATTGTAATGTTTGCAACGCTGCAACTCCTTAACAGTTTCACATAACTTCACCAAACTTACAAGACTTCTTCCACAGTGTAAGATTAGCAAGCGCAACAACTTTCACGATGGTGCTCCCGTAGGTGACGCTGCAGCCAATTCCTGATGTTTCCTCTAATATCTCCAAAAGTGTTTGACCTACGCGGACGAAACTTGGCGTGCGCGTCCAATGGAAGGTCTTTAACGCTTGCAGCTTTACAATTGTTTCAGATCGGTATTGCTTTCAGCAATCAGACGCAATTTCTTCAGGGAATTGCAAATCTAGTTGTCTGATTGCTGAAAGCAATCAGAGTATGTTATCCTATAAATTTATTATTCTTACTTCTTCTATTTTCTTATTCCGCCAAAAGTTTGCCGTGTATCTCCTCCTACAGTTTAGCAGCTACAATGTTGAAAGTTATACAGTTTGTAGAGTTTTGCTTGTGACCTGTGCTATTACTTGTTTAGCCATTGGACCTATGGTTGATTTTATATTAATATTTTTATGAATTATTTTTCCCATTGACTTAACATTGTAAGCACCTTTAAATGGTTATATGTTCAAAAGTGCTAAAGATAATTTTATGAAACTTTCCAATATCATAGTGGAGGGTAAACTACACATTCTATTAAAATTGTAGCTCAATCGACCTTTATAGCGCCACCAGGTGGTCGTTTGAAAAATGTTTTTGTTTTTGGCCTCTATCTTGAATACCGTGAGTCAGAAATTTATGCTTTCTTTTTCTATGTGTTCCTTGGATGCTAATGAACGTTTTTCAATTGGGACCATAGACTTCCGTCTAACTAGATTTTTCGCTATTTGCGATTTTTCGTAAAACACGTTTTTTGGCTCCCTATTCAACATAATTTGACCAAACTCGACAAAAATTGGTACATACCCTATTTAGAGTACCCCGAATTCAATGGTACCACTCAATCCGCGAAAATTCCTTACCGTTTTTGAGATAATCGCAATGCTAATGAGGTGGGTGTGGTCCCAGATTTTAACATGCTCTGATCCTACAAAGATAGTCAAAACTTCACAAATTTTGAAACATAACTTCATCCCACAGTGATAAAGAAGTATGAAAAGTTTTATGAAAATATTCCTATAGGTGGCGCTATAATTTAGGAAATTTGTTTAAGCTCTATCTCAAAAACTACTCAACCTAGCTAATAAAATTCAACACATATGTTGAAAGAGGGGACTTATATAACATACTAGAACAAGGGCTCTGCTGCGCCACCTAGTGCTGACTTAAGAACGATAAGCTATCTCTGGATGGTCCTGTTTATCTTCAAAATATTGCATGTATCAATATGCAACCACTTGTAGTTTGTTAAGCTGATCAAGGAGATGTTTGGTTTAAAATTCTTACCATTTGGAATTATGGTTGATTTTAATGATTTTAAAATATTTTTTCTCCCTATCAAAATACATGGGACAAACTTTAAATCCCTATTATCTTGAAAAGTAGTTGATCAACTGGTATGAAACTTTGTAAGTACATACTACAGACCAATCTTTAAATGCTCAATCAATTTTGGCTCTATTGCGCCACCAGGTGGTCAGTTGGAGCACTAAAGTGTATAGGCCTTATTCTCCAAGAGCATTTGTCTTCAGCCCTGCCTTTTACTGCTTTGTGATTCATTGGATAGTAAAATAATAGCTTATATTCATCAACGATCTCTATTTTGTAAGACTTTTTTGCAATTTTACGATTTTTTGCAAAACACTTTTTGACTCCCTGTGTCACGTACTATACTAATCTTTACAGTTTTCTACACACACCCTATTTGGCCTACCACAAATCCAATGGTGACGTTTTCGTAGATCCGTACGGTTTTTGCGTTACACATTATGCAAATTAGACAGACTGAGATTGTAATGTTTGCAACGCTGCAGCTTCTTAACAGTTTCACATAACTTCACCAAAATTACAAGACTTCTTCACAGTGAAAGATGAGCAAGCGTAACAACTTTCACAACGGTGCTCCCGTAGGTGGCGCTACAGCCAATTCCACGTTTCCTCTAATTCTCAAAAGTACTTGACCTACGCGGACGAAACTTGCCGCGCGTGTCGTACAGAAGGTCTTTAACGCTTGCAGCTGTAGGATGTTTCAGATCGGTCTTGCTTTCAGCAAGCGACGCAATTTCTTCAGGGAATTGCAATCTAGTTGTCTGATTGCTGAAAGCAATCAGAGGTATGTTATCCTAAATTTGCTTTATTTCTGTTTTTACTCTTTATTCTCTTTTTTATTCCGCCGAAGTTTGCCGGGTATCTCCTCCTACAGTTTTAAAGCTAGAAAGTTGAAACTTATCAGTTTGTAGGGCTTGCTGGTGTGACGTGTGCTTGTATTCATTTTTTTGATTCCACCTATGGTTGATTTTATATTAATATTTTTATGAATTATTTTTCCCATTGACTTAACATTGGAGCACCTTTGAATGCTCATATCTTCAAGAATACTAAAGATAACTTCATGAAACTTTCCAATATTATAGGTATAGTAAAACACGTGCTATTAAAAATTGGTAGATCAATCATCTCTCTATAGCGCCACCAGGTGGCCGTTTGAAAAATGTTTTTGTTTTTGACCTCTATCTCGAATATACGTAAGTCAAAATTATGCTTTCTTTTTCTGTGTTCCCTGGATGCTAATGAACGTTTTTCAAATTGGGACCATGACTTCCGTCTACATAAGTTTTCGCAATTTGACGATTTTTGCGTAAAACACTTTTTGCGCTCGTAATCTCAAGCATAGTTTCCCAATCACTTACAAAATTGGAACCCTATTTGGACTACCCCGAATTCAATAGTACCACTCAATTGGCAAATTCCTTACCAAGATCCGTTTTTTTTGAGTAATCGCAATGCTAATGAGGTGGGTGTGGTCACAG